>JAQHUG010000281.1:1708032-1731287 GCA_028555095.1 Dicrostonyx torquatus
CGTAGATCCATCCGGTAAGTCACCCACCTCGTGGTGACATACAGACTTTTATAATGGGTTAGTTTATGAGGTGAGGGCTAGCCGGGAAGAGGCTAGAGATAATGGGCAAGGCAGTATTTAAATTAATACAGGTCTCATGTGATTATTTCGGGCATAAGCAAGCAACCAGCAGCTGAGCGGGACAGCAGCTTGGGGCTTGGGAGCCAGGCGCTGGGGACATACAACCTACACCTCTCCCTTAATTACAACAATTAAACCCCAATGAGCAGGACCCTCATGTTACATCTAACATTGGGTATCATCACTGTTTTTAATCATAGTCATTCTGGAAGGTGTAAGATGATATCTCAGAGTTGTTTTGATTTGCATTTCCCTGATGAATAAGGATGGTGAACACTCATAGGTATTTATTAGGAGTCATATGAAGGATAGCCAACCTACAATCCACAGTTCCAGGGACTCATGGTTTTACCTGGAAGGTGATCTCCTAAGTAAACTGGAGATGGGCTTGAGGGGATAGAGGGATGGGAACTCCAAAGAGTGGGTTGGGCTGCCTGGATGTGGGAGGTGAGTTGGAGGCAGGATGAAGGGGAAGAGTAACAAAAGAGACATCTTGATGGAGAAAATTTTGGGGTTAGAGAGAAACCTTGTCCCATGAACCCACAAAATGACACCATCTAATACTCCTAGCAATAGTGGAGGGGGTGCCTGAACTGGCCATATATTGTGAGCAGATTGGTGGCTTGCATAACTGCTGTAAGAGATCCCCTATCCACCACAGATGGAAGCAGAGGCTAGGAGCCATAGTCTAGCACTGCGCTGAGCCCCCAGTCTTGTGGAAGAAAGGGAAGAGGGATTGTACTATCCAGGGGGTGATGTGGGATTCCCCTCTGTATGTTGTGAATGTGTTCTGTTTCCATTGGTTAATAAAGAATCGGCTTTGGGCCTATAGCAGGGCAGAATAAAGCCAGGTGGAAAATTCGAACAGGATTATAGAGAGAAAATAGGCAGAGTTGAGGAGACGCTGTGTAACTTTTAATTTTGCAATGTAATCAGTGGGGTTAGGACTTTAAAGAAGTGCTGAGTTTTTCTTGCTGTTACATTTACAGCTGGAGATAGCAGCTCGGGTGATGTGTGTATCAACAGAAATACACTGACTACAGAACAATTCTTTAAACTTCAGATTCTGAACCTCTCCATTCAGTTCTTTCATCTTTCCATGTCTCTTTTGAGTTTTAAGTCCTTTAAGAGCCTTTTGTTCTCCAAACTGTTTATGGTATCAAAGGACAGAGTTCTTATTGGAAGTCCATGGTAGATTTGCCTAGGGAACACCCTTGGATGAAAGAGTGAACTGAAAAGCAGATACCTTGTTTCCAATCTTAATTTTGCAAGTTAAAAACCATATGGCCTTGAGGAAACTATTTAGCCGTTTTCTGCCTTAATATTCTTATCTATGAAATAGAAAAAAAACAGTGCTAATTTCTTAGGTGTTTGTGAGAATGAAATGTGTTATTCCTTTTGAATGGACTAAAGCAGTTTAGGCACTGACTCAATAATAGTATTATGGTCTTGTTAAACAGGTATATATTTGTGAGTGGGTATCATTGAAGAATTCTGGTGCAACAGACTCATGATTTCTGAAAGCAGTTTCCCCCTGAAGCTACTTTCTTCTAGAGTACTTAGGAATCCAGGAAGGTGACAGGGTGACTTTTTAATTCCCTCTTTTGTCCTCCATCAAACCACACCTTTTGGAATTAGACACCCCTGGAAATCTGTTTATTTTTTCTTGTCATTGTTGCCCACAACTGAAGTCTAGCCTTCCACATCTGCCCAGAATTATAGAGTTTAGATTTCTCAATACCCCTATTCCAATAAGCAGTCATGTGACCTGTCTAATGCTATACTCCTGGACTTGGGTCAAAAAATCCACTGACTTTTGAGCTCTGAGGTGGAGCCCTCTTTCTTCTTTACTTCCCTTCCTTGTACCCCACAAATATGGTCTTTCCTATTCTTTAAGGTCAGTGTCCACTCCTTCGCACAATCTGTGCCAACAAGTCATACATTCAGCAGTGTCAACTCCAGTCACTCCCATATTTTCCATGCTTCACTGAGGCTCCTTCTTTGGATCCCTACAGCATTCAGGGTAGTGCAAGGTGATTGTGCACATAATTACAGATTCATACCAAATGTGCCTTAATTTTTCTTGTATATTATCTTATTAAGTCTAACTTTGTCAAGGGTATCCAGAGGACAGGGAAAAACAGGCATTTCATGACTAATGTAAGAATATGAGGGCTGACTTACCAAGGGGGGTCAAATGAAACCTCTTGTTCTGCTCTCACTCATCTACCCTAACTCCAAACCTATGTGGCATACCATAGTTTCTTTCTGCCATCAAACATTGCTGGAAGCCCCCCTCGGAGAAGATTTAGATGTATCTCAGCCATAAACTTCATGGAATTCTCCCAATCCATCTCACTTTGGGCCTGATAAATGTGTCCCCAGTGGTCAGCCATCTGTGTACCCCCAGAATGGTCCTGATCACTTTTATTAGTGATTCCAAATATTTTGACCCAGTGAAGCCAATATACACATAAGAACATCTGACTAATCTGGCTGAGTGCAGAAGATATTGTTATAATTGACTTTGTCCTCTCCGCTGTAGGCAAATGACTGTGACCTGAGAAAAGAAGTCTTTCTATTGGACCCAGCTTGCCTGCACATCACCTTTTCCAGATGTGATCTAGACTGATCCCTCACTCTACCTTTCCAAATTTGACTCTGTTGAACCAGTGAGCTGAGGCAGCTATAAAAGGAATGGAACTATCTAGTTTGTTTGCCATATTTTTGGTCAAGCATGTGTATGGAGTACTGATGTGCTGTGTCTGTGCTGGATGTTGCAGTCTTAAAAAATAGAAGGGAGAGTCCTTGTATTCCTGAAGGTCACGGTTTGCTAGGAGAGGCAGGCTTTATTACCAACCAAGAGAGCCATGTACTTTGTGAGGGTTTATATAAACAGCCTAGCTTCCTAATTCAAAAAAAAAATACTATGCTTTTCCAGGGTCCATCGTGATTTTTTTTTTCTGTTCCAGCTTTACTGTATCCCTTCCTCTACTGCCTAAGGATCTCCAGAAATGGAGAAAATAACTTGAGATAGAAGCAAGGAGACCCTTTCTAATATGAAGATGTAAGATAACTTTTTTGGAGCCTACTCCACTGGTGGTACCTCTCAGGCTCCAAAGGAAGACCTGAGAAATGACCCTGAGACCCTGCTTATAAATGGTTTGGGCTCAGAATGGGGAGGCACTTACACAATGAGAGCTATAATTACCATTTCACAGTGCTGTTTCATTTTGACGAGTTCATGAAGACTCTAGGGGAAATATTGACAGACATGGTCTGTGGGAGAAAGCCTTGGATTTCATTGAGGTCAGGGATTTTCATTCTAATCATGAAGATGGTGCTTACTAGCCATGTGACATTGTGTAGTTCATACGCCCCCTTTCAATCTCTCAAATGGGTCTAATAATGATGTTTTTTTCATAAGGACAAATGACATTGTATATTTTAGAACTTCCTTGATGGAGCCAGACATACTATGTGTAACCCTCCACCAGATTTTGCTTTTTTTTTTTTGTCTTTAGAAATCATTCCCTCGCTTCTGCTTTGCACATATCCTTTTTTTATTAGCCTGCTCTCTTCTCATCTTTTATCTTCACCCTTGTACTTTTCTATCTTTCCTCCGTGGGCTTTGTATGCTTTCCTGTCGTCTAGCAGAATCCATAAGCAAGTGGGCAGCAATAAATCTGTAAGTGCAGACAGCAACATCATCAAGTGGATCTAAGCTGATTCCCGGCAACGAATTAACAGTTGCTGCCACAGAAGGGGTGTCTGAGGTAGAGAAGGTAAGGGCAGAGGTCATGTTGTCAGATTGCTGTCTTTCTCTGACGAGGTTAACTTGTACATTTTGTCTACGAACTATCTTAAAGCAGTAATGAGTTCAGTGTAGTCCTTTTTTCCGGGAATTACTGATTAGGGAAACAATACAGCCCTTTTTGGAGCCATTAGTGCTGGACTATTACTGATTCTGAGAAGGACTGCATTAGTGTTCTGGTGAGAGTATGGACACAATGCCTTCTTGGATTGGCTGATTGCCTGTGGGAATGCACTTGCTGCCTTGAGCCTCAATGTCCTTCCTATTAGCTACACAGCTGAGTATACTATTTTATTTCCACTCTACGCTTGCACCAATACTGTTTGTATGTTTGGGCAATTTAAAGTAATGTAATGGTCAATGTCATTGCCAGCCCTTAAATTAGACAGTGCCCTTTAAATGGAATGCACTTTGCTCAAACACAACACATCATTTGGAAGAGAATGAATGATGACTTTGGTTGCCTTTGGTTACCTCTTTTTCAATCTGAGTCTGGAAGTCATAGGCTTGGTTTTTAGTATCAGGAAGCTAAGAGCCTACTTCTCTTCTTAACTTTTCTGCCAAGCTCTTTCTGCAGCATTGGGAAACAATCTACTTTGTGTGCTCCCAAGAGCTATGTTGGCTTACTCTCCCAAATAATGTCCGAAAGTCCTTCTTGACACTGTTGCAGCTATCTACGCTAAATAAAATTGATAAGGAAGGGATGAGAAGAAGGGGGAGAAAACAAGGGTTAGAGTTCACATGGCCTATCTTTGAGCACCTAGCATGCCATTGGCAAAGTTAGACCTAACCTCAGGGTATCTGCCTTCACACCCAGTCATTTCTACTCCCTGAGTATATTAGAGAGGTCATAAGTCCTCAAAAGAAGTGTTGTTAAAGACCCAATTGCTGTAATTTACATTGCTATGACAAATAACTGAAGGAAACAGTTCAAAGGAAGCAAATTTTGCTTGAGTTTGCAATTTCTGAGATTAGGCGAGTGTTACCTGACTTGATTGCTGTGGTCCATTGCTGTGGTGACAACATCAGCAGCCATAGCATGTCATGGGGAAAACTGCATAACTCATGGCAGCTTGGAAATAGAGAACAGAATAGAAGGAGCCAGGGACAAAATATAACTTCCAAGAACATATCCCCTAGTCACTTACATCATCCACTGAGGACCCAACAACTGAAGTTTCCAGTATCATCCACAATAGTACCTTCAGCCGAGGACAAAGCCTTCAACACACGAGCAAAATGTAAATTGAAGTACTAAGTCTTCCATTTTGCTAGAAATATATGGCCAATGTTTTAAATAATATACTTAGTATGAATTTGGTTTGTACCCTGGCAAAGATCTTTATCCCATTAAGGATGGGTAACTATGTTGTGATATTTCATTTGTATTTTAATAAATAAAGCTTGCCTGAAAATCAGAAAGTAAAACAGGCACACTGATCAGTCACACAGATACACACACCTTTAATCCCAGTAGTTACCCATAGTTACACTAGTTTGCCACAGAAACTGGGCAATAGTGGTGCATGCTTTTAATCCCAGCACTAGGGAGGAATATAAAATGGGAGGAGATAGGTTTCAGACACAGTCTCATTCTGAGATTCAGGATCGCTATTTCAGTCTAAGGTAGATATAGTCAGTGGCTGGCTACTTTGCTTTTCTGGTTTTCAGGTTGAGCCGCAATATTTGTCTCTGCATTTTATTAATCATTTGACAACTACCTTTGGATCACATCTAGAATAACATTGGCCTGGGTAATGAGAACTGTAAGCTCTGAAGACAAAAGGGACCCTTATGCCTCAATAATTTTAATAACAATACATTCTTGCTCTATATGTACCTCTTTTGCAGTTAGATGTTTTAATTATTGTATGCCAACTATGACTTTATCTAGACACTATTTTATTACCATTTTACGTATGAGTTGACTAAAGGTCATAAAAGGTAAATAGATTGTCTGTGGTCACACATTTTTTTGGTGGGGTAATGAAACTGCATGTTGAATTCAGGTTACTTGGTTGAAGGAAACACATGGTTTACACATTATTATATGACTTTTGAAAGTTACTGTGATGTCTCAAAGAGTGAAGTTAAAGAGAGAGCGCTTTCCACGTGGGCCTATCATTTTATATCTCTCGGGACCTGGTGGTCCAGCCCCATTAATTAATTAACAACTAATTAGGGGGTGGAATAATTAGCTAATGGCAGGGCATGGCTATAAGTCGAAATGGCCAAGACCACTCCCCTTCATTGATTTATTTCACTTACCATAATGATGTAAAAGACAGAATGTCATGATGTTTATGACTGAGAAATTACTCGTATATAAATAAAGTATATAAATATAAACATTTTGAAGTAATTTAGCTGTAATCCCTGCACTTAGGAGACTGAAGTAGGAGGACTGTTGCTTTGAGTTTTTGGCAAGTCATGGATATCTATATTCTGTCTCTGTGTGTGTGTGTGTGTGTGTGTGTGTGTGTGTGTAGCATGACTATGTCTCAAAACACAGAAAAATAAAAATGAGCATGAATTGTTAATAAATTTAATTGTAAATCTGATAACATTCAAACAAACAACACAGGAAAAGGAGGAACTAAAAAATATGGAAAATAATGAAAATAATGTTAAATATAATATAAAGAGTGCAATGAAAAGTAGACATTATTAAACTCAATAGCATCGATATCTGGCAATATGTTTTCTAAAGTAGATATGTTTCAAATGTAAAGATATGTTGTACTTTGTACATAGTCACCAAAGGAAATACAGCAGTAATAACACTCCATCAACAACAAAAATTTTAAAATAAAGACTATTAAGAGAGATAAATAATAATAAATCCACAATGAATCAGAACTACTTAATAACTACAGATATATGCAGACTTAGTAAAGAAACTTCTAATGACACAAAACCAAGCTGATAGAAGAACACAACCCAAGTCATTGTTAAAGTTTTAAAAAACTTTACATGAAACATATTTTGATCATATTTTTCTCACTTCCCACTCTTCTCAGATTCTTCTCCTCTCCATACCTACCTAACTGTATGCTCTTTCTTTCTCTTAAAACAAAATATCCTAAAAAAATCACAAATAAAAAAACAAATAAAACATGGGGTCCATTTTCTATTGACTAAACTCCTGAGCATGGAGCCTGCCCTAGAATGTGGTTGACACACTCGGTGTCACCCAAGAAACCTAAATTTCTATGTCTAAGCAACTATTAGTTACAAAATCTGTTAATTAGGGGTGAAGATGTCTGCCTGTTTCCATTCCTCTATGCTGGAATTCTGTCTGGCTTGGACTTGGGCAAACTGTGCATACGGCCATAGTCTCTGTGAATTTATATTGCACCATTGTTTTGAGAAATGCAGTTCCTTTGGAGTCATTCACCATTTCTATCTCTTACATTCTCCCTGCCTCCTTTTCTAAGCCCTGAGGGAAAAGGTGTGATACAGACAAAAATCCCACTTAGTGATAAGTGCTCCGAAGTCTCTCACTCTCTGTATATTGTCATCTACTGAGAAGAGAAGTTTCACCGATGTGGGTTGGGGGTGCCTATTTATGGGTATTGCGATATGTAATTAGGATTCATTTTACCCCAATATTTGCTTAACACAATAATAGTTGTATGTTTTCCCCTAAAGCCCATGACCTATCTAGTCTCAGGTACTAAGTGTCAGGTATGGGTGTGTCTCACAAAACAGGCTTTAAATCCAATTCAAAAATGGTTGGCTATTCCCATAATGTTGTTCCAGTATTGCACCAGTAGGTATATCTTGCGGGCAGGTTACTACTGTAGCTCGTATAGCTCATGCTGCAATAGATTATTGTTTTTTTTCTCTTCCAGCAGGATGAATACTAATCAGTAGGGATGAAGCTTTTAATTCAGCACTAGAACAATTTCTTCATATTCAATAACATATATGACATCTTCAGCAATAAAATTATACCTTTAAGTTGTGTAGAGTAACAAATAGTATTTGGAAGGGTGTCTAAGGGACCACTTTGGCCAATGCTCAAAAGATGTAATTCATTTCCTGTACTGGGGTATTTATTTGGTAGCATATAATGTTTGGTTGTGTTGTTGTCCCATTGTATGTATAATCTAATATACAGTATTAGGTGTCTATATGGCTTTTCAAAAGGCCTTTTGTGTTAGTTACTGCCCTTACATTCCCTCCTGTATTCTATATTTCCAATCCCCCGTCAAATCTTTTCATTCGAGTTTCCCATTTATCCCCTTTTAAACATTATTCTATTTTCCCTTCCTTGAAAGTTACTATTTTTTTAACAGTTGCATCTTACCAATTAGTAGACTATTAGGAAAAATTCCACTGAATTCATAAGGGAATTAGAATTGATTTTCAGTTCTGAATGATAATGAATGCAAGATATCAAAACATAATTAATTAAAATAAAACTATGCTTAGAAATGAAAAGAGGCCTTTGAGTGTTGGTACATTCATAGTCCTCTAACCCAGTTACATTCCACGGAGTGCCATGCTCTTGCTTAATAAACAGCCTCTGTTTCTATTGCCAACAATAAAATTAAAAGTAGGAAAAATAGTATCTAAAATTTTGTTGTAGCAACCTACAGAAAATAAAGTGAAACTCATATGCAAATACTTGAGAGACAGAGAAAGAGAGACAAAGACAGACAGAGATAGACAAGAAAAGACACACAGAGAGATAAAATAATGATAACAGCAACAAGAGCCTACTGCTGAAGCAGGCAGGGAGCTGAGACAAAAGAATCACTGCGAGTTTGAGATTAGCCTGGGCTACAGAAAGAGTACTAGGCCAACTTGGGCTACAGTGTTAGACTCTGTCTCATAATCAAAACAAACAAACAATGAACAACAAAAATAATAGGAAATAGACAAAATAGTGGAAGAATAAAACTTGTTGAAACTAATGAATGGTGACATATTACACCTGAATAGCTGTACAAGAATCAAAAATAATTAACTTCAAAGAAAATCCCAGACCCAGATGGTTCCACTGTTAAATACTCTCAATCATTTAAGTAAGAAATGACACCTGTCTTATACAAATTTCTCTAAACACAAACAAAGATAAAACAAAAACCATACTATTATAAGAAGACAACATAGTTTTACGTTATAATATTGACAAAGGACATGACAAAAATCAAGGAACAGTACTCCTTATTAAAATTAATTTTAATGTACTAAATTTGTTAAAATACATATGAATGTACAAATGCACATTACGATATTATGCGATAAGTATGGATTATCATATGATGTAAGATAGGCTTAGCATTTGAAAAATAATCAGCATAATTCAAAATATGAATAGTGAAGAAACAATCAAATTAACATTTCAATAGCATTCAAATTAGCATTTCAAAAAAGCTACTTGACAACTTTTAATAATGGCCCTTGACATTAAAAAACATGAAATTTTATTTATTTTATTACTCTTATTTTATATATATTTTGCCTGCATATATGTAAAGTGTTTGATTACATCTTACTGAGATGTTGGCCAAAGGGGTCCCAAGGGAACCCACAAATAGCCCAGGATGTTTTGCCATATGTAGGTTGCTTCTCCACAATCTAACAGCAAAGCTGTGTTAATGAGGACAATGCCCACACAATTCACTGAAGGAATTGAATTAGTGCCTACATAGAGCGTTCACCCATATGTTCTAGTGTCTTTGGTACAGGAAGGTTCTCTACAGGCTGCCAAAAGGACAGTGCAGTCACCAAGTCAGCCAAAAATCTTTTGCTCAATAGTGGTGTCCTGTCTGCTAGATACACTAGCACAAGGGCAGCACCAAGCTTGTGGAAGAACCAGGCAATATCTGATTTGACTTAAGGCCCACTCCATGGGATGGGACCAATACTCATTACTACTTGGGTGTCCAAAAGCCTGAGACTAGGTAGCCCAGACGCTAAGGGTAAAACCAAATACTACTCTTCTGAATTTCAAAGGGGAGGAGTGGTTAGTAGCAATAAAATGACTCCTAATGATATTCATTCTGTTATATTCATAGATGAGTGCCTTGCTCAGTCATCATCAGAGAAGTTTTCTCCTGCAACAGATGAAAACAAATACAGAGGCCGAGAGCCAGACATTATGAAGAGAGTGAAGAGACCTTAGAACACTCACCCATAAATGGGATGTCTCCATCAGTTCCCTTCGCTTAAGGTTCAGGGAATCCTAAAGAAGAGTAGACAGAGTATTTATGAGTGAAAGGAGATGGAGGACACCAAGCAAACATGGTCCTCTAACTCAACATGATCAAACCTCACATGAAATCACAGAGACTGACATAACTTGCACAGGGCCAGCACAGGTCTTCATCAGGTCCTCTGTGTATCTATTTTGGATTCTAGTTGAATTCTGCTTCTTGTGCCTTTTCTTGGACTCTTTTTCTTCTGTTTGATTTTTCTCTATTCTTATGTGTCAGTTTTTGTTTTACTGTATTGTATTTTTATTTTATTATTGTCCCTTAGAAGTCTGTTTGTTTTCTAATTAGCGACAGAAAGGAATGGATCTGGATAATGAGGTAATAACTGGGAGGAGTAGAGAGAGGGGAAAACATAATCAGGATATATCATGTGAAAAAAATCTATTTTCAATAAAAGGAAAAAACACAACAACAAGTTGATATCCACAAAGACATGCTCAATCTAAAAGAAAGATGTAAATCTTTATGTTTAGTATCATAGATATTATGAAATATTGAATGCTTTTAACGTAAGCCATAGGACAAAGAAAGATATGGTCATGACTATTTTCTGAGATAAGTCACTAAAAGCATCCCAAGCTTGTTTAAAATTCTCAATCTTCTTACCTCAACCACCCATTGAGTGCTGGGAGGGCAGGCTTGCACCTCTTTGTGTTTTATCCATGCGTGACCACAATTGAAATTTTACTTACTTTTAGTTTTAATTTATATCTATTTTGCCTATTTTGTCTGTGCACCACGTATGAAGTGCCTGTGAAAGCCAGAAGAGAACATTAGATCCGTTGAACTGGAGTTACAGATGTAAACTGCCATGTGGGTGCTTGGAATTGAGCATGGGTCCCCAGGAAGAGTGTCAGTGCTCATAACCACCAAACCAACTCTGCAGGTTCATGACTGAATTTTTAAATTATTTTTGAATATAAAATATTTTCTTTCTTTAAAACAAATAAAAGAATATTTTTAATGTGTATAAAATGAATAATATTTTTAAAAGTTGAAAAATAAAATTTATCTGTATTTGTATAACCATTTGAATATAGGACAAGTAAATTACACACTTAACTGAGGATCTGAGGCTATCATACAGAATTAAGTTGGCATAATGAGCATAGGAAACAGGAAAGAGTGTGGAGACCCAAAAATGTGAGCCTATTTCCACCTTGTCTAAAGTTCAGAGAGTTCCAGCTTGTTCAAAGTTATTGACAAGTGTAGCTACACATCCTGACTGAGGGTGTGGTTACTTGGTCTTTTTGACATTAAGATGGCCCATACAGGTAGATCAATGGTCAGGATATTCAAGCATACTTCTGCTCCTTCTTTTGAAACATGAGGTTTGACCTTTGGAGTTGTTGCCTTCAAGACACTTGGTCTAGGGTGGGTTCACTACCTAAACAACAGAATGCTTTTCTCATGGATTAGTGGTTTAATGACTCAAAGTATTGAAGCATGTAACTGTTCTAGTTGTCCTTTGTATCATGTTAAAGCAGTGCTTTGTCTTCTTCCCCTTTTTGTATTGGAGTATAAATGTATGTATGGAAAATAAGCATGGGTAAATTCAACATTCAGTATTCACTGAGTTGCCCTTCTATTATTATCCTATGTCTTAGTGATTTTTTTCTTATCTCTGTTTCTTCTACTTAATATTTTTCCAATCCTCATGCCCCTATCCTGGTAAGTGGTATACTTGTTGAAGCATTGTCCCCAAGGAAAGACTTAATTGTTATATAGATTAAAATTAAAAAAATTCAAAATTACATCTAATGTGAATCACAGACAAAAGGAATAGCAATGTATATTTAAGGAAATAATGTCTGACAATAAAAAAACTGATGCAAAGCATATTCCCTTTCTACAATCACCTTGAATTACAGACAACCAAGGAAAATGAATGCACACTTACACATAGACAATAGGAAAAGGTAGCATATTTTGGAAAGAAGTAAAATTCTTTATATGTGGATGGTATGTATGAGTATTAAAATATAAAATACTTAAAATTGCCAAAACATCACTTTACATAATAAGAATATTTGTGGACAAAGTAAAAGTTCATGTTCTGTACTTGAACAGCTGCACTATTCTTTGAATGTTTAGCATACTCACCACACTAGACAATAATTTTAATTGTAATTATATTTTGCCACACACAGAGATATCAAATATATGTCCATATAAAATCTTATAGTAATTTTATTCACAAAAGCCTAACTCTAGAAACACTTATTATTTTCAGCAACAAGATAAGTGCAAAAAAGTAGTCTATGATTTCTTCTATGTGAAGTTGTAGAAAAACTGATAATTATTTCAGTTTTAGAAAGAAGATGGTGGTGGTTTGAAAGAGAATGACCCCCAAAGGGAGTGGTACTATTAGGAAATATGACCTTGTTGGAGTAGGTGTAGCCTTGTTGGAGGAAGTTGTGTCACAGTGGGTGTGGGCTTTGAGGTTTCCTACGTTCAAGCTACTCCCATTGTCACAGTCTACTTCCTGTTGCCTGTTAGCTAAGATGTAGGACTCTCAGCTACTTCTCTCACATTATGTCTGCCTGCAAACTGCCATGTCCTACCATGATGATAATGGAATGAACCTCTGAACTGTAAGAGAGCCATCCCAATTAAATGTATTCCTTTATAAAAGTTGTCATGTTCTATAACCTATAAACCCTAACTAAGACAGAAGTTGGTACCAGGACTGAAGTATTGCTGTGATAGGCCTGAATATGTTTTTGTTTGGAGGTATTAAGACTTTGATATTTGAGTTAGGAAAGCACTGCATAATGGTCCATACTAGTGGGAACACAGAAGGTAGTGGTGCTAAATGTGATTTGGTGAATTGTGAGGGCCTTGTTCAAGAGGTTACAGAGGAGAACACTAATATGTATTATGCATTCTGATAATATTTTGGTGAACAATGTGGCTGCTTTTGGCCCTTGACCAAAGAGTCTGCCTGAGGCTAAAGTGAAGAATTTTGGATTAATTCCATTGTCAGAGGAAATCTCAAACATCCAAGTATAGACTCTGTTGTATGGTTATTAGTGTTAATTCTGATGAAGATACGTAATGAAAAGGAGCAAGAAAATATTTGAGGAGAAAAAGAATACTAGAAAGTGTAATGGAGCTAAATTCTGTGTTCACAGACATAAATTGATTAAGAAATGGAATAAAGGTAGTAGTGACCTTGGGGCAAGATGCCATCCAGCAAAGTTTTCAACTTGTGAAAAGGGATTAAAGGAAAGCTTAGAGCCAGGTGTGGTGGTATATGCCTTTAATCACAGTACTACACAATAGCCAGAGGCTGGGTGGATCTCTGAGTTTGAGGCCAGACTGGTCTATAGAGCAAGTTCAAGGACAGTCAAGCTTAGGCAGTGAAGGTGATCATCAAAATCAGAAAGAAGATGTAATTGAAGTAGAGAGGTGATGCTCGTATTTTGGAAAGAAGTGAATTTTTTAATATGTAGAAGGCATGTATGAGTATTAAAATACAAAATACTTAAAATGTCAAAACATCACTTTATATATCTGTGGACCAATTAAATGCTTTCCTTCATAAAAATTGTCATGGTCATGTATCTCTTCATATCAATAGAAACCCTAAATAAGGCAGAGACAATTTGAGAATAGAACTAAGGACAGTGAGCAGAAGAAGAATCTGAGAGTAGATGCCAAGGACAATGGGGAAAGGAAGGAGTAGAAAATGGCTGATCGATGATTATCGGGAGGCAAAGAAATTCTGGGGTGCTACTGCACAACACATTGAGCACATACAACAATAATATAGTGGATATTACAAAAGCTAAAGGAAGAAATTTGGAATGTTTTCACAAGAAAATGATAATTGTTTGAGCATGTAGTTATTTTCTCCTTATTTGAACACTATATATACACATTGAACTATATGTGTGTGTGTCTATGTATGTATATGTATATATAATGTTGTAGGCATCCATTAATGTATACTTTTCTATTATCAGTTTAAACATTTGTATAAAGCTGTTCCATATCACTAGTCATCAGAAATATGCAGATCAAAACCATAATGATATACCATTCCTAATAGGATGATGACTAATAAAAATACTAAAGGTAACACATGTTAATAATCATGTGGAGGAAAGAGAACTCATGCACACTGTTGGTGTGGATATAAATTAACACAACTATTATAGAAAACTATGTACTAACATATGATCTTGGTGAATATTCAACAGAATGAATCAACTCAATCAACCTATGAATGGACAGAATCCATCTTATAGAAATAGGAGACTGAATGTATGAAATATTAATCAGTCATATATAAGATGCCTTTGGAAAACTTCAGTATATATTTCGCAATGACCTTTGAATTAAACTGTTTCTGTGGGTGGGGACTAGATTTGTGTCTAAGGTGAGAATCCTATGCAGGGCATATGAACATGGAGCACTAGCTACAAAGCATCTTCAAGATCCACCACCACAATCTGTCAATCTGCTGCATAACCATGACTGTAGTTGTTTCTGTTTACTTTTACTTCCTACTCTTTATTCTTTTACTCTTGTGGGGGCCTGCCACCTAGCTCCCAAATAAATCACTCATGTGGAGGCTTATTTTTACTTAAAAATTCCCAGTCTTAACTTGGCTTGTTTCTAGCCAGCTTTTTCTTAAATTACCCCATGTACCTTAGGTTTCTGGGCTTTTATCTTTTCTTATTTTTCTATATCTTACTTTCACTCTTACTCTGTGGCTGGCTGTGTGGCTGAGTGGTGGGTCTCTAGAGTCCTGTTCCTTCTTCTAATTTTCAGATCCTTTTCTCCCAGATTTCTCCTCATATTTATCCTTTCTACCTGCCATCTCAGCCTATTTCTCTCCCTGCCTTGCTATTGGCCATTCATCTTTGTATTAGACCACCAGGTATTCTAGACAAGGGCAGAAACACAGCTTAACAGAGCTAAACAAATGCAACACAAACAAAAGTAACACACCTTAAAATAATATTCTGATGTGGAAAGTTCTTCTGTATATATGTTGCTTTTATTGGTTAATGAATAAAGAAGCTCTTTGGCCTGTGATAGAACAGAATAGAGCTAGGTGTGGAAGACTAAAATGAATGCTGGGAGAAAAAAGGCAGAGTGAAGAGATGCCATGGAGCCACCAGTGTAACATGAGGACCTGCTTGTTGGGGTTTCTGTCCTTCCCAGTTCCCACAGCTGGTAGGTCCCAAAGAATTACTAGAAGTCTACATAAGTTATAAAACTGATTGGCCCATTAGCTCAGGCTTCTTATTAACTTCAAAGTTTGGGTCTAAGGATTTGTTGCTTTGGAAAAGAGGTTCCTCTTTTGTTTCCATAGAGGATAAGAACCTGTGGAAACTTTTCTAACTAATGTAGTTTGATGGATCAAGACCCCCTGAAAGGTTGCCGTGAACACCCCCAAAAATTACTTTGCTCAAAAAACAATAGGAAGGAAACTATGCCCAAATTCCCTAAATGATTATTTATAAATGTTTGTTTACATTTAATAAGGTATATGACATAGATATGAATAGTTTGCATTGGTATGGATCTTGGTTTATTGATACAAATTAAAAGTCAATTTTGTTATACATATATATGGTGTAAATATATATATATTTCTGCTCTTAATTAAAGTATTGTGTTTGTGCAGCTCATTTTAAAATGTAACGTATAAATAAGAAATATAGGTTAATAGATAATCATCTATAACCTATTCAAGCTTGTAGTCATGATAGTTAGGTTTTCTAGATATATAGAGATATATTTCAGTTAGATAGGTACTCTTTAAATCTTCCAGAGACCTTCAGAATATGGCACTTAAAATGTTTTAAAAACTGAGGATTTTTTTTTATGACAATGAGACATTGGTGCTCCTAGCAGCACCAATCTTCTTCAAGAGGATGACAGGCATTGAAGAGGCTCCTTATAGAGTTTGTTTGCCATTTGGGTAAGAAACTGCTCTTGTTTGAACTGCTTGACCAGACTTACAGGACTCACAGAAAAATGACTGCTGAAGTTGCCTAAAGATGGTGAGATTTTCCTTCAGGGTTCCTGCTTCATGAAAGAGTCTGCCAGACATTCTGCACAACACAGAAGTAAATGACTAACAAACTGTTAATATAGGTGGAACTGTCTGAAATTTCCTGCTTCATGGAAAAGTTTGCTGGATACTATTGGCCTATTGGCTAAAGATGGATGCCCCAATTATACAGAAGAACTTTGGGTGACTGTCCAGGCAACAAAATGTCTCTGTCAATTCTAGAGTTTTGGAAGTGGCTTACAACGTCCTTCTTGGTTACTTAGGTAATATTATATACTTCTAGAGTTTTTGATGGAGTTAAAGAATGGATAGTTATAATGATAGTTTTCCTTAGTTATGATAAAAGATAAAGTAAATATAAATATTGTAACTATAATTCTTGCTTGATAACTGTTTAGTTATATGTAATTTTACTATGTTGAAGTTAAAAGCTTCCTTTTTAATAAAGACAGAAAAAGGGAGATGATATGGGAAGTCCTTCTGTATATATGTTGCTTTTATTGGTTAATAAATCAAAAAGCTCTTTGACCTGTGATAGGACAGAATAGAACTAGGTGGGAAAAGGTAAACTGAGTGCTGTGAGGAAAAAATCCAAAGTCAGGAGGAGATGCCATTGAGCCAACAAAGGGGAAAGACACAAGTTGCCAGCTAGAACCTTCTGATAAGCCCCGAGCCTCACAGGAAAATATAAAATAATGGACATGAGTTAATTCTGGAAGAGCTATCTAGCAATGTGCTTAAGCTATTGGTCAGAGAGTATTGTAAATAATGTAGTTTCTGAGTGATTATTTTGGGTCTATGCAGACAGGATCAAATGAGCAGCTTCTGCCAAAAAGATTCTACAACACATGACTGCTTCATCCAAGAAACTCATACTGGGCATGTGGATAAACAATTAATCTCCTTACAGAAGGGTGTAAGGAGATCAATAGGATGAGGGGAGGCTAGCTCACCTCAGAACAGAGGTAGAACTCAAATCAGGACTACAATGTATTGACTCTGTCTATGGATATGATTGAGAGGAGGTGCCAATCCACCTCTGAAACTGGATCCCATCTTGACCTCTTTCACACAGTGCTGCTATGGGTGGGGAAAATTAAGGAGAAACTGAAGCAGGCCACATGCTGAATTTCTTATTGCACTTTCATCTATCTTACCCTTTTAGCTCCCTCATTCAAGAAAATAATTCTTCGGTTAAATGAAATTGAAACCTCTTGGGGCTAAGGACTCTGCCATATAATGCTTTGGCCCCTACCTCTCTTCCTTTACACTGTTTCCCTTTTCTCTCACCTATTTACTCCTTCTCTCCTTAGGGGTTACATTCTTCAGTGGCAGATTTCTCTGAGAATTTGAACTAAACGCACTTGAAGAATCACTCTTATTTGGATTCAGAAAACTATAATGGGTCGGTGGAGTCTGGGACCCAAAACTGAGGGAACAGACAGCTTCTCTGCATGCTGGCGACTTCAGTCCGTGAAATGGCAGCAGGCAGTAGCCAACACAGGAAAAGCAAATGTTTCCTTTCATTCTGAGCCAAAACTCAGTGGGCCTGTGGAGATCAGGGGATGTGTGCCAGCCCCCAAATGCTATCCAAAGCATTTAATTCAATGAACATTTACTGGGTTTTGACTTCATGCCAGACCCAGTGCTGAGTACTTTGATACTGTGATTAGTAATCTGTAGGTCTCAAGCCTCTCCAGATGAACATGGAATTCCAAGGTACATTCTGGGTATATGAACATAAGCATGGCATGAAAGGCCACAGTTTACAAAGCCACAGAGTTAGAACTTCCTCGAAGGACCTGAGTTGCTGGACACAAACAGGGATGAATAACAAATTAGGCCTCCTATGTGGTGGCCTTTGGGCTATGTTTGAGCTGCCTGCGTGTGGAGAAGTAGCTGGGGGATCAGATAAGGATGAGAGAATCCAAGTAGGCTGTACCTCTGACTTAACTCTTATGTGAGTCCTCCAAGTCATGTTTCACATCCTCTGCAACTCTGCTCAGATTGAAGGTAGGGTGTGCAACACTCTGAGAAGGAATTACAGAGCCGTAATTGTTTTGCTGTGGGTTGATGGTAAGAATTTGTCAGCACTTGGACAGATTTTATCGGATCTGGATCTGGCCTGAGTCTGTTGTGGAATGTTTTTGCTCTTTTGTTTTTTTTCAGGTCCCACCACCCAGCTCCCCCAAAAAGTCACACACAAAGGCTTATTCTTAGTTAGGAATGCCCAGTTTTAGCTTGGCTTATTTCTTGACAGCTTTACTTAAGTTATCCCATCTATATTTTCCCACTTACATCTTATATCTTACATCCACTCTTCCTCCGTGGCTAGCTGAGTGACTGGCCCCTGGTGTCTTCCTCTCTTCGTTCTGCCTTGTTCCTCCTTCTCTCTCCCCAGATTTCTCCTCCTATTTATACTCTCTGCTGACCAGCCACACCTATCCTTTCTTCTGCCTCATTATTGGTTATTCAGCTCTTTATTAGACTATTAAATGTTTTAGACAGGCACAGAATTACAGTTTCACAGAGTTAAGCAAATGCAGCGTAAACAAAAGTAACACACCTTAAAATAATTTTCTACTGAATAATTTTCTACTAAAATAATTTTTTGTCTACTAATGGCTTCTCAGAGCTGAGACCTTCACTGCTTAGTTAAGTAACATGTACTGTTTTCCAATTAAAAAGTGCAATGCAAGTCTCATACAGGTAGAAAGAATATGTCTTCTTCAAATTCAGGCCTCAGCCTTTGGATGCTATGTGGAAGCTTGTCAGATGTGGGCTATGAGGAGATGAAGGGCTTCTCTCCTTCTGGAAAAGATGGGGAAAATGTGATGGAGAACTGGAAGAACTACCAGATAGAGGACGGAAGTAATGAGGTTCCGTGACTCTGGTCCAATTATGACAGTAATTATTTGAGGACCAAGGAAAAGCATTTCTCTGATCCTAACTATAATGTGTCACTTAGGGTTATGATGAGAATTTAAGATGTGATTCACAGGATGCTTGAAAAGCTCTTGAAATGTTAGCGTCATCAGCACCAATATAATTTTGTTCAAAGATGACCTAGATTTTTGGAGCTTTTGAGTGGATAACAATGACCATGTCTACCAATTGAACCATACAGCTGAATTACATTGTTTTAATGTGGATGACTCAAGAAGCTTCAAAATTCAGAGACAAAATTCAGAAACTCATTTAGTGAATTCCAATCTGTCTAAATGTAATTTCTATACAAAACAATCTTTATCTTTAATCTTTTCCTAGAATAAAAGCAGTATCCCATTAGTGCAAGGTCAGAGTGACCTTGCCAGCCTCACTGTGGCTCATACTGGACCTGATTTTCTTCCAGGCTAACCTTGGGTACACTCAACTCTCTGCCACAGGCTATTTCCTCATGGCTCAGTAAAGAAAGGTGTATCAGATTATCCTCATTTTTAGATGGTCATGCTGGCTTCACAGCTGTGGCTCCCTGGGGACATGGACTCTACAATGATACTGTGTTCTACTTATGCTAGAACATGCTGCCTTTTGCAATGCTCAAGTGAGCCCTCTAGATCTTTGGAGTTATATAACCCCATGTTTTTTTAAAGTGCCAGGTTTAGGTTTTGTAGGAGAGTGGTCCAATAGTTTAAGCACATATTAGTCCCCACCTCTTTTCCTGACCTGGGTGGTCAGTTTGTCATGCTGTCTCTCAAGACGTAGTAACAGCGGTTGATCTGGGTTGACATTCTGCTTCCATCTCAAAGAGGTAAGAAACATGTGTCTGCTGGAAAACTAAGCAAGACTTTTGGAAGAGAAGTTGAACATTTACTATTTTCTCTTTTTCTTTATTTATTTTCTCTATTTCTTTTTCAGAGGGTAAGAGGAAAATGAAACAACTTAGATGAGGACAGCACCCAGCTATGAAAAGAAGAGAAAAAAGTGACATTTCAGCACTTCAATCATTTAAATATGCTGAATAACTGCATCTCTTTTTTTCTTCCAGAATAATTTTTGAAAACTCATTCACATATATCAGCAGTTAGGTATTTTTTAATGGCAGAATAATATTCCATTGTGCAAATAAACCAAGATTTTTATTGATTCATAAATTTCCAAATATTTTTAAAAATTCATTATTGCAAATGGTATATTTTAACTTAGAAAGACAATAAAACAAAATACATAAAAGTTCTTTATTACACAGACTACACAATATTGTGAAGGGCAGAGAGACATAAATAGGTAATAGCTATGGAGTGTGACACATATGATGAAAGCAAACCAGTGGGCTGGGGAACATGGAGGAAAGGACCAGGGATGATCTAACGTTCATAGATGAGAAAGGTGAGGTGAAAGTCAGGGGAGAGCATTCTGTATAGAGAAAGTTGTGTGTTCTAAATTACATAAGGAAGAAACAAACTCCTTTGAAGAGTCACTAAAAATACAAAAGAAGAAAATGTCATTATAAAATCTGTGCTTTAAAATGACACTCTAGACAAGCAATAGTTTAATTGATCTGAGGAAAGTTTGTGGAGAATGTCAATTTATGGCAGTATAGGCAAGCAACATATCTAAGCTATGCTAACACAGATGAAGATGGAAAAATGTTGGCAAATTCAAGATTTTTGTATAAGGTAGAATTAATAAGATGTGGTAACTTTATTTTATTTTAATTATCTGATAATTCACTTTTCTGATTTTCCTCCAAACTCATTGTCTCTTCTTAGATCCTGTTGCTATAGCCTCAAATTATCTTTTGAGCAATGTAGGACTCAGTATATCTCCTCTCATCTCTGTTTCTTTCTCCCTTGCTTTCCTCCCCTTTCTATCCCATTTTATATACTTTACCTCTTGATGGATCTTATCTGGTCTTGTATCTTGCAGTAAATTCTGCTGCCTTTCCCAAAAAACTTAGTTTATATGTCTCACTACTAACTTGACATCTCCACTTTTCTTTTATAAAATAGTACTTTTTTTTCTTTGTTTCAAGTTTTAAATGCAGGAAGACTTTTCTTTCCCACCAGCCAGCTCCCAAATAACTGACACTGAGACTTAACAAGAATTACAAACACTTGACCAATAGCTCAGGCTTCTTACTAAATAGCTCTTACAATTTAAATTAAACCATTTCTATTAATCTACATTCTGCCATGTGGCATTATCTCTCTTTCCTCTTGCATCTCTTGTTTCCACTCAGTGGCTTGCTGGCAAATCCTGTGATTCTACCCTTCTTCTTCTCAGTGTCCTTAGTCTGCTTTTCCTGCCTAAATTTATCCTGTCCAGATATTGGCCAGTCGGCTTCTTTATTAATCCAGTCACAGGGTATTTTACATAGCATCCAGAAGGTTTATTCCATAGCAAGCAGTCAGAGCAACTACAAAAGAAAAGAGAAATAAATTATACATCTACATTTAAAAGGTGAGAGTGACTATCTCCATTAAGTGAGGATGACACTAGTGAGGATTCCATTAAACTTTGAATAGCATGATACGATGAAATAGAAAAGTTATCCTTAAGCTCTATATGGAATTGCAAGGGGCTTTAAACAGTAAAGCTCAAACATCTCTGATTTCAAAACCTATCGTATGGTCAGTAATCAAAATACTATGCTATAGTTAATGATATACATGAAATAAAGTTAACCCACAAATAAGCTTCTTATTAATGGCTAATTTATTTTCAGCAAGAGTTACAAGTCTGTTCCTTTGAGGAAAATAGTCTCTCTAAAAGAACTAGACATAGCTTGGTTATGTATACAAAAAAATTAAATTTTACTACTTTTTTATCACACCTGGCATACAAATTAATTGAAAATGTGTCAATGATCTAACTGTAAGAGTTGAGCTATCAAGTTTTAAAAAAAATATAAAATTAAATCTTCATGATCTCAGATTTGCTAAGGACTTCTTGGATATACTATGAAAAGTACAAACAACAGCAACAATATTGCTGGGAAAAGACATAATTGGACTTCATCACAGTAAAAAAAATTTTTATGTATTATATGTGCTACCATGAAAAAGCAAAAATACCTTACACAACAATAGAAAACATTTCTAAGTAATACAATTGATAATAATTCAATATGCAAAATACCTTTACAACTCAACAACAAAATGCTAAAAGTATTGCAAATGGGCAAAGGTTCCACCCATAGATGAAGAGTTACAGTAACTGTTGAGGGAGAGAGGGAGAATTGATTTTCTTCAGGTCTGAGCCCTTTGATAGATTATTCAATTCCAAATGGCCAATCCTAAACACATATAAATATAGACAATATTAAATGGGCTTGTGTTAGTGGAGGCTGCTTGTTTATTCCCAGTTGCCCAAACCAAGAAATAATCACACAGAGACTATATTATTTAAATCACTGATTGGCCAATCACATAAGTGTATTGCTAGCTATCTCTTATATCTTTGGTTAACCCATTTCTATTAATCTGTGTATCGCCACACGACTGTGGCTTGCCAGCAAGGTTCTGGTGTGTCTATCTCTGGTGGTAGCTACATGGCTTCCTGCAACTCCTCCTTCTTTCTCCCAACATTCAGTTTAGTTTTTCCTGCCTATCTCTACTCTGCCCTATCACAGGCCAAAGCAGTTTCTTTATTCATTTACCAATAAAAGCAACACATATACAGAAGGACCTCCTACACCAGGCTTGGTTGGCTACATATATATTTCAATAAAAAAGGTCTTGAATTTGAGATGAAATGGGGGAGGATAGGGAGCATGGAAATATAGTACTCATATATTAAATTCTTTAAAAGGGAGTATTTGAGTAAATATAGTACTTTAAAAAATAACAAAAACTGGACAAAGGACTTGAATATACATCTTTTCCAAAGTAGATATATAAGATGCTACTGTCATAGAAAAATGCTCAGGGAATCCAAATCAAACCTCAGTGACTTACCACTTCAGAACTACTAGCATGCCTGCATTTTTTTTTTGGTTTTTCGAGACAGGGCTTCCCTGTGGCTTTGGAGCCTGTCCTGGAACTAGCTCTTGTAGACCAGGCTGGTCTTAAACTCACAGAGATCCGCCTGCCTCTGCCTCCCGAGTGCTGGGATTAAAGGC
>JAQHUG010000281.1:1753767-1765425 GCA_028555095.1 Dicrostonyx torquatus
CTGAGATGGAGGGGGACGGCCTTGGGCTTTCCACAGGGCAGGGTATCCTGCCCCATCTCAAGGAAGCAGGGGGAGGGCAGTGGGGTAGTGGGGGAGCAGGAGGGCCTGGGACAAGGGGAGTGAATGTAAATTTTTCTTTTAACAATAAAAAAAATCAAAAAAAGAAAAAAATACAAAATAGACTGCTCTGCTTTGTGAGTGATGGAATTGAGAGTTTGTTTCAAAAATAAAGGACACTAATAAAGAGTCATTTAGAAAGCAGTAGCATCTGTTCTGTGAGCCACACCAATGCCAAGTCCACTGTGTTCCTCTAAAAATCTCATTATTCTCCTGGAATTCCTTAATCTCCTGTCTAGGTAGATGGATATCTAACTTCTGGATGGTATTGGGTTCGTTAACACCCACTTGTGATTATCTCTAAAACAGTGATTTCCCACCACCATTCGTTAATAACGGTGTATGCCTTTGAAATAAAATTAAAAAAGAGAAGAGACGAGATGATGCACTATGTGGACCATTGTTGTGTCATCTTTTTCTTCCCTTTCTTTCTCTATCCAAGATCGGACCAGGAAAATCAACTGTTGGCGGCTTGATTCCTTCTGAGGGAAAATATTGTGGGACTATGCCTGTTTCATTTCATTGACCTTCACCTTCCAAAAGCAGTATCCCCTCCTGATGAATATACAAAGTGGTTTTTTAGTTGATCTTGCATCCTGCCACGTTACTGAAGTCATTTATCATTTATCACCTGTAGGAGTTCCCTAGTAGAGTTTTGGGTGTCACTTATGCATTCTGTCATATCAACTGCAAATAGTGAAAATTTGACTACTTCCTTTCAAATTTGAATCCTCTTGATCTCATTTTGTTGTCTTATTGCTCTAGTAAGAACTTCAAGAACTATATTGAATAGATATGGAGAGACTGGAAAGCCTTGTCTTGTTCTTGATTTTTAGTGGAATCACTTTGATTTTCTCTCTATTTAAATTAATGTTTGCTGTTGGCTTGCTGTACATTGCTTTTATTATGTTTAGATATGTTCCTTGTATCCCTGATCTCTCCAAGACCTTTATCATGAAGGGGTGTTGGATTTTGTAGAATGCTATTTCAGCATCTAATGAGATGATCATGTGGTTTTTATTTTTCATTTTATTTATATGGTGGACTACGTTGATAGAGTTTCTTTTTGTATGTTGATCCATCCTTGCATCTCTGGGATGAAGCTGACTTGATCATGGTGAATGATTTTTTTTGAACTGTTCTTGGATTCAGTTTGACAGTGTTTTATTGAGTATTTTTGCATCTGTGTTCATGAGTGAGATTGGTCTGTAATTATATTTCTTAGTTGAGTCTTTGTGTAATTTTACTATCAGGGTAACTGTAACCTCATAAAAAGAGTTTAGCAGTCTTCCTTCTGTTTATATTATGTGGAACACTTTGAGGAGTATAGTAGTAGCACTTTGTGGAAGTTCTGGTAGAATTCTGCACTGAAACCACCCAACCTTAGGCTCTGTATTGTTTTTAATTTTTTTTTTTGGTTTTTCGAGACAGGGTTTCTCTGTGGCTTTGGTGCCTGTCCTGGAACTAGTTCTTGTAGACCAGGCTGGTCTCGAACTCACAGAGATCTGCCTGCCTCTGCCTCCTGAGTGCTGGGATTAAAGTCATGCGCCACCACCGCCTGGCTTTAAATTTTTTATTTATATTTGGTTGGGAGGCTTTGGATGACTGCTTCTTTTTCCTTGCAGGTTATAGGTCTGTTAAAAATTTTCACCTAGTCTTGATTTAGTTTTGGTATGTGGTACCTATCCAGAAAATTGTCCATTTCTTTTACAGTTTCCAATTGTGTCGAGTATAGGTTTCTGTACTATGACCTAATGATTCTCTGAATTTTCTCATTATTTTTTGTTATGTCTCCCTTTTCATTTCTGATTTTGTTAATTTGGATGTTTTCTCTCTGCCTTTTGATTAGTTTGGATAAGGGTTTGTCTATCTTGTTGACTTTCTCAAAGAACCATCTCTGTTTCATTGACTTTTTGTGTCTATTTTATTGTTTTCAGCTCCCAGTTTGATTATTTCCTGTATTCTCCTCCTCCTGGATGAGTCTTCTTCTTTTTTTTCTAGAGCTTTCAGGTGTTCTGTTAAGTCACTAGTGTGAGCTTTCTCCACTTTCTCTATGTAGGCACTTAGTGCTATTAACTTTCCTCTTAGCACTGCTTTCATAGTGTCCCATAGATTTGGGTACATTGTGCCTTCATTTTCATTGAATTTTAGGAAGTCTTTAATTTCTTTCTTTATTTCTTCCTTAACCCAGGGGTGGATCAATAGAACACTGTTCAATTTCCATGAGTTTGTCGACTTTCTGCGAGTAGTGTTGTTGTTAAATTCTAACTTTTATCCGTGGTGATCCCATAAGATACAGGGGGTTACTCCATTTTTTTTAATCTACTGAGGTTTGCTTTGATACAGAGTATGTAGTCAGTTTTAGAGAAGGTTCCATGAGGTGCTGAGATGAATGTATATTTTTTTCTGTTTGGGTGGAATGTTCTGCAGAGGTCTGTTAAGTCCATTTGATTCATGACATCTGTCAGTTCTCTTATTTCTCTGTTAAGTTTCTGTCTGGTTGACCTGTCCATTGGGGAGAGTGGAGTGTTGAAATCTCCCACTATTAGTGTGTGGGGTTTGATGTGCGATTTAAGCTTTAGTAATGTTTTACATATGTGAGTGCTCTTGTATAATAAATAAATGTCCAGGATTGAGACTTCATCTTGATGGATTGTTCCTGTTATGAGTAAAAAGTGTCCTTCTCCATCTCTTCTGATTGATTTTAGTTTGAAGTCTATTTTGTTATATATTAGGATAACTACACCTGCTTGTTTCTTAGGTCCATTTAAATGGAAAATCTTTCCCCAAACCTTTACTCTGATGTAATGTCTGTCTTTGAGATTGAGGTGTGTTTCTTGTATACAGTAGAAGGATGGATCCTGCTTTTGTATCCATTCTCTTAGTCCATGTCTTTTTATAGGTGAATTGATTTCATTGCTATTAAGGGATATTAATGATTGTTAATTCTTGTTATTTTTTGGTGGTAATGTGTGTTTGTTTCCCTTCTTTGGGTTTTCCTGGTGTGAGATTATCTGTTGCCTGTGTTTTTGTGGGTGCGGTTAGCTTCCTTGTGTTGGGGTTTTCCTTCTAGTACTTTCTGTAGGGCAGGATTTGTGGATTGATACTGTTTAAATATGGTTTTGTCATAGAATATCTTATTTTCTCCATTGATGGTGTTTGAAAGCTTTGCTGGGTATAGCAGTCTGGGCTTGCAACCATGGTCTCTTAGTGTCTGCAGCTCGTCTGACCAGGACCTTCTGGCTTTCATGGTTTCCATTGAGAATTTGGGTGTAATTCTGATAAGTCTACCTTTATATGTTACTTCACATTTTTCCTTTGCAGCTCTAATTATTCTTTCTTTATTCTGTATGTTTTGTGTTTTGAATATTATATGGCAAAGAAACTTATGTTTTTGGTCCTATGTATTTGGTGTTTTGTAAGCTTCTTGTACCTTCATAGGCATATCCTTCTTTAGATTGGGGAAGTTTTCTTTTGTGATTTTATTGAATATATTTTCTGTCCCTTTGAGCTGAAGTTCGTCTCTGTCTTCTATTCTTATTATTCTTAGGTTTGGTCTTTTCATGGTGCCTCAGATTTACTGCATGCTTTGTGTTAAGAATTTGTTGAATTTAATGTTTTCTTTGATAATGAATCTATTTCCTCTATAGTATCATCAACACCTGAGATTCTTTCTTCCATCTCTTGTATTCTGTTGGTTTTGCTTGTCTCGATAGTTCATATTTGTTCACCTGGATTTTCCATACCAAGAATTCCCTCGGTTTGTGTTTTCTTTATTGCCCCTATTTTTGTGTTCATTCTTGAACTGTTTGCTTCACCTATTTAATCGTGTTTTTCTTGTTTTTTTTTTTAAGATTTATTAATTTCCTCCATTTTATGTTTGCCTTTTCTTCCATTTTAAGGGAGTTTTTCATTTCCTCTTTAAAGGTCTCCATCATCTTCATAAGGTTATGTTTAAAATTGGTTTCTTCTGCTTCTTCTGGATTAGGATGATCATGTCTTCGTGTTGTATGACCACTGGGTTCAGGTATTATCATGTTGCTTTTTAGGTTGTTGGATGAATTCTTGCATTGCTGCCTACCCATTTCTTCCTTCAGTTGGTGCTGGTAGTGTCTTTACCTCCTGGTCCAATCCTTGCAGTGGCTGTCTGCATCTTTGGGAGCTGTTCTTGGTCTGCTCTGTACGGTCTCTCTTGGCCTGCTCTCTTGCTCTGCTCTCTTGGTCCACTCTGTGCGGTCACAGCTTGTGCTTCAGAGTTCCTTCCTTGGTCCTATCTTTTGGTCTTCTCTGTATAGTTTCAGCTTGTGTTTCCGCATTGCACTGAGGTTGTGTTGGTGGGGGGTTAAGATGGTTTGTCGGTAGAATGGGACTTTTAGCTTGCAGGGTCTGATGGATGGGATGGGGGTATTGGAGCAGCCTACCTACTCATTCCTTCTTTTGTTCAGCCAATATTTTAAATACTGTTTTGTGCCAGAATGTCTGTGGAGCATTAGGGATTTTAAGAAGATGATATAGGTCATAATAAGCATCTATCCTTATTCCTTCATTCTCTTTTTACTCCATTCTACCTTAGTCTTTTGCTCAGAAAATTCCAAGGACTGAATACCCTCATTCACGGGCGTAATGAGCAGGATAAGAGGGAGATTGAGTAATGAAGCAGATGGAAGGAAGAGAAGATAAATAAGATGATTTAACAGAAACGTATGGGCCAAGCAGTTCATTCAACTACAGTGACTTGAAGACATTGTATGTTTGGACTACCCCAGTGTCAGATCTTGGTTCTTCCAATCCATTATTCCCAAAGTGGCTGAAGGAACCTTTTAAGTTTCTAGATCAACTTACTATTTCCTGTGCTTAAATGTTTCAAGTGTTGAGACTGGAGTAGGAGCTCAACAGAGAAAATCACTTGCTGATCTTCCAGAGGATCCAAGTTCTGTTCTTAGCACCCAAATTGAGTGTCTCACGGTCACCTGTAAGTTCAGCCCTAGGAAATTTGGTGTTCTTTTTTGACCTGTGTGAACACCTGCACACACGTGACATATAGTCACACACACACACACACACACACACACACAGAGAGAGAGAGAGAGAGAGAGAGAGAGAGAGAGAGAGACCCAAACACATATAAATAAAAAAATAATAAAGAAAGAATTTAAAAATCTTCCAATGATTTCCCATCACCTTTTGGATACCCTTGTGCCCCTGAAGTTCCACCTGTCACCAAGATTCACCTGGTCATTTACTAAAGCCCTCAGGCTTTTTATATCTTCTTTGTGCATCCTCTCCAATTGGAATCTGTTCCCTGTGCTATTTTCAGAGTTAGCACCTTCTCATCATTTACATCTCAACTTAGGTACCACATACCTGGAGAGATTTATTCTGGTTATATTATTTATTTCCTTATTCTGTACCTTCCCTAACAAGCTAAGGACATGATCAATTCACTTCATTACTATATTCTAAATTTCCCACACAGAATTTGACCCAGAATAGTAAAAGAATGCACTCTTATATTTTCCTTTAGAATGTGGTAGTTAGTACCTCTGCTTCAGTGATAAAAGACAGAAATATTTGAAAATACTTGCATAACACTGAAATCGGGTGTCAAGGTGATGTTCTACTCAACACTTCTCATAGTAGGCAGGAGGTTGACCTTCTTCAAATCCCTCAGGCCTGACAGGACAGTCTTTAGTCAAACTTCCCTGGGATTCTTTTCCCTAATCTCCTGACAGATATGTTATTCTTCCTAAGAAGAACAGGGATTAGGAGCCAAGTTCCATTGCTTATGCATATTGTTTAGAATCAGCAGTGAACCCCAGTATCTTCATAGCCATTTCAGGAGGAAAAGCATCAATTCATCACATGTTTTCTCACTTCTTCTGTTCATGGAATATGGATTCATTATGCCCAAAGAAATTGGTTAATAAACGAAGGATTACCCATGCAGCCAGAAAACAAAACAAAACAAAGACAAAGACAAAAACAAAGGTGTGTGACCAAATACAGATGAAATCAACATGATGAGTTTTTGGCTAAGAGCAGAGATTATATCCTGGTGAGGACAAACATAAATACCAATGAACAAACACAGAACTGATGTACTGGCTGGTTTTGTGTGTCAACTTGCCACAAGCTAGAGTCATCAGAGGAGGGAGCTCAGTTGACGAATTGCCTCCATGGGATCCATCCATAATGCATTTTGTCAATTAGTGATTAAGGAAGGGGGACCCAGGCTGTGTTGGGTGGTGCCATCCCTGGGAGGTTGGTCCTGGATTCTAGAAGAAGGTGGACTGAGCAAGCCATGTTAAGCAAGGCAATAAGCAGCTCCCCTCCATGGCCTCTACATCAACTCCTGCCTTCAGGTTCCTGCACTGTGTGAGTTCCTATCCTGACTTCCTTCAGGGATTAACAGCAATGTGAAGGTGTAAGTTGAATAAACCCTTTTCTCCCCAACTTGGGCTTTGGTCATGGTGTTCCATCACAGCAATAGAAGCCTAACTTAGACAACTGGTGGCTACAGCTATTTGGGACCACATGACCAGTCTATGCATACTGCATTCACTCATGTTTCAGGTGAGAGATTTCAACAGAAAAGGTTATGTTATGACCTTAAAAGGCCTTAAGTCAGAATAACAATATGCCACCTTTCCTGTGTGTACTTGTAGTTATGGGTTAGCTGTAGTAAAAACCATAGATTGAATATGTGAATGGTCTAACTGGTTCTGTTTTGATCCATGGTAATAAATACCAGGGTTGTTGTTTTTCTTCAGTTTTTGAAAACATATGTTAATGTCCTTTCCTTCTTCCTTCCTTCCTTTCTTAATGTCCTTTTCCTCTTCCTTCCTTTCTTCCTTCTTTCCTTTCCTTTTTTATTTCATTGTTTCCCTTGTTTTGTGGGTTCACTCTTTTTCTTTCTCCCCACTGACCTTACCTTGCTTAGCTAGAGAAACTTAACAAGTGTGAATGCCCTCATTGTGCACTTGGCTGTGGTATATGCACTGTAATGGTCATATAAAGGCTGTAGAAATTGGCTAAATGTCTTATCACATGTAGTCTTTACAGAAAAACAATCTGACTGGCCAGGGAAACAGGTACCCCAACTTCTCTCCCTCCTCTCCTCTAAGTCATTCCACCAGTCTCATCCTTAGCCCTGCAGCAGGACCATCTGCTGCAGCCTTCTTTCCTTCTCTATCCCTAACCCCATTAAATCACATAGATCTTCCTCTCCAATCTTCCTTTCCCCCAGTTCATCTCCTTGTCCCAGTCCCCAACACCACCAGGCATTCCCTGGAAACCAACAGGCCACTCTGCCCAGGGAAGCAAGCAGCATAACTGTGGATCTTCATCTCTCTCCTATTTTCCAAATCCAGTTTCCTAGTCTTTTACCCCCAACTCTAGCACACCACCTGTTGCAGGCTCACCTCCTCTCTGCTGCCATATCTAATGGATAATACTGATCTTCTCCTCAAACCTCCCTCCTCGCTCATCCTATTATCTCAGCCTCCTACTCCTGCAGGCATTCCCTGGGAACCTGCCAGCTGAGCCTGCCAGGGAAGCAGATAAGTAAGGTTCAGATCTTCATTCTCTCTCTTCTTCAAATGCAGTCCCACAGTCTCATTCCCAATCCCATAGCAAACTGGCTGTTGTGGCCTCTTCTCACTTCCAGCCCCCACTTCCAGGGAACTACTCCCATCCTGGTAGAACACCCTGCTTTCTTTTCTCCTGTGCACCCAATAAGGCCCAATCCCTAGCCTATCCCCAGTCCTAAGTATCAAACTCCAATACCTAGAAACATATTTTACCTGGAATCTCAAGAGGTCACACATATCAGAATCCCAGAAGAATTTCCTACCAGACAACAAACAACCACCAAAATTTCCTAAGAATCAGAGAAGGCAACAGAAACCAAGAAACAGAACATACACCCAATGAAGACAAGTGCAGATATCAGCACCTACAATTGCAATCTTCCCAAACCCAGATGCCTAGACACCAGCATAAAAATATAATCAATAATACCCAGACAATATGCCTTTACTCAAGCCAGTTATCCTACCACAGCAGGCTCCGAGAATTGTAACATAGCTGAAGCACAAGACAAAGAACTTAAAATACCATTTATAAATATAATAAACAATAATAAAGAGGTAATGACTAAATCCCTTAAGCAAATCTATGAAAACACAAACAAACAGTGGAAGGAACTGAATAAAACATTTAAAGACCTGAAAGTGGAAAGAGAATCAATAAAGAAAACTCACTCTGAGGAAATTGAATATTTAGGAACTCAAGCAGAAACCTCAGAAACAACCATCACCAACAAAATACAAGAAATGGAAAAGAGATTCTCAAGCTTTAAAGACAGGATAGAAGAAGTGGATACTTCAGTTAAAGAAAAAAATTAAATCTAAAAAAAACTAGGCACAAAATATCCAGTAAATCTAGGACAATGTCAAAAGACCAAATCTAGAAATACTAGGAATAAAGGAAGGAAAAGAAATCCAAGTCAAAGGCACAGAAAATATATTTTAAAAAATAAAACTTTCCTAACCTAAAGAAAGAGATTCCTATCAAGGTACAAGAATTATACTGAATATGAAATACAATGGACCAGAAAAGAAAGTCCCCTCATCACATAATAATGAAAACACTAAGCATACAGAAGAAAAGAATATTAAAACCTGCAAAGGAAATAGGCCAAGTAACATATAAAGGTAGACCTATTAGAATAACACCTGCTTTCTCAATGGAGACTATAAAAGCCAGAAGGTATTAGACAGATGTGCCACAGACTCTAAGGGACCACAGTTGCCAGCTTAATGCAGTGGAATATACTTAAAATTGATACACATACATGAAGGTGATTTAAATGAACTCACCAAATAACAGAGCGACAGACCCCCAAATGGACCTCTCCAAATGAAGTTTTCAGTACTACAAATGGGTTATATCTAATTGAGTTGTTGGCCAAAGTGGTCCCATGGGAAGCCCCAAAGAGCCCAGGCTGTTGCCAAGACTGTAGGTTGCTCTCCACAAACTGACAACGAGGCCCTGGTGCTGAAGACAATGTCCACACAATTTATTTAACATGAAGAAATTGAGCTGGTGTCTACATGGAGCCTTTACCTCTGTTTAGTGTCTCTAGTATAGGAAGGTACTCTGCAGGATACCAAAAGAGAAATGTAAGTCCCAAGCCAGCCCCAAATCTTTTGCTCTATGTTGGTGTCCTTCTTGCAAGATAATGCTAGTGCAATGGTCACACGAAGTTGGTGGAAGAGACAGCTAATACCTGATTTGCCTTAAGGCCCACTCTACAAGATGGAATCCATACCTGACCCTACTTGGGTGACCAAGAACCAGAGACTAGATAGCCCAGCAACCCAGGGGAAAACCAAATACTATTAAACATTAATTAAAAAATTAAAAATCATAGCAATAAAATGACTTCTAATTACATTCTACTATACTCATAGATCAGCTCCTTGCTCAGCCATAATAGGAGAAGCCTCCTCCTGCATCAGAAGCAAGCAAATACAGAAACTCACAGTCAGACAATGTGCAGAGATGACCTTGGAACACTCAATCCTAAAGGGCAAGTCTCCATCAAATCCCTTCCCTCAGGGCTCAGAGAACCCTGTGGAAGAGGAGGCAGAAAAAATTTACAAGTCAGAGGTAATGGAGGACATCAAGGAAAAATTATTTTTTCTTTCGTTTTTACCCTACAGTCCTTTGCATATATATCATGGCTTCCAGTTTAGTCTTTTTTTTTTTTTTTTGGTTTTTTGAGACAGAGTTACTCTGTGTAGTATTGGCTGTCCTGGAACTCACTTTGTTAACCTTACTGGCCTCAAACTCACAAAGATCTCTTTACCTCTGCCTCCCCAGTGCTGGGATTAAAGGTGTATGCCACCACCACCCAGTCCACTTTAATCTTTTTATGGGATTCCAGAGTATGTAAATGAGTGGGTCTCTTGGTTTTTTTCCTTCTTTTTGTTTGTTTTGTCCTATTCAGGTGTGTTTTTCTCTTTATCTTATTATATTACATTATTATACCTTAGAAGCCAGTTTATTTTCTCATAAGATACCGAAAAGGGGTAGATAAGGGCAGATTGGGCAAGAACTGGGAAGATTAACCGAATAAGCTATAATTAGGATAAAATATGTGAAAAAAAATCAATTTACAATGAACGAAAAAAACATACGTATATTTAAAAATAGACACAAACTGTATTTAGAGAGGGAACATAGAATGATTAGATAGATAGGTGAGAAAATGAAATATTAAATAAAGCACAAATATAAAAATTAAATGAAAATACTTAAAAAGAGAACTTCTTTTTTATTTTTAATAGTTTATTCTTGTATAGCTACTACAACTTCTGTATTTACTCACTGGTGTAGGAGGGTTCTTCTGTATTTGGGTTGCTTTAATTGGTTGAATAAAGAAAACTGCCTTGGCTTTTTCATAGGGCAGCCCTTAGGTGGGCGGAGTAGACAGAGTTCAGGGAAGAAAGGAAGTGTAGCAGATGTCATGATCCTCCGGCCCAAGATGGATGCAGGTTAGACTCTTCCAATAAGTCACCACCTCGTGGCGACATACAGACTTGTATAATGAGTTATTTTAAGATGTAAGAGCCCAGAAGAGGCTAATGATAATGGGCCAGGCAGAGTTTAAATGAATACAGTTTTCTTGTGGTTATTTTGGGGCATAAGCTAGCGGCCGTGGCCAAGAGCTAGGCGCTGGAACAAAAGGGCCCGCATTCTTCTCAGGTGCAAGAAACACAGCCCCCACCCTTATTACAACAACTCACCTGTAAATAGACTTTAGGTACTTCTTGATTATTGACTATTAAAATAAGTTGCTTTGAACAAAGAATAAAAGAAAAAAGAAAAGCAATAGGTTTCCTTTAGGTATTAAGCATGCATTCTCAGACACAAAGTAGTAGCCTGGCATCTTGGTGCTGGTTTTGGTTCACAAATATGATCACTTGTAATTAGCACAATCATTTTATACTAATGATAACTGTCAAAATGTTTTCCACTTGGATAATTTCCTCCTCTAAGACTGTCATTCTATTCCCCTCTGACTAGACTTATTTATGGTCCAGGAAAAATAAGCAGTGTGAAGATGGAATCAGAGGGAAATTAGTTATTTTCTGTTTTATTAAATTTTGTAAATTAAAATACAACTACATCAATTGCCCATTTCCTATCCTCCCTTCAAATCCTCCCATGCCTACTCCCTTCCTTTTAAACTGATGGCCTATTTTTATACTTAATTTTACCTGCAGATATATACAAACACCTATCTATATATGCACAGACATATTTTTATATATGATAAAATGTCTAGAGTACATTAACATATATAATATATGTAGGAGGGTCCTTTATTTCTGTTGCTTTCATTGGTTAATAAAGAAGCTGCCTTGGCTTGTAAGATAGGTCAGCCCTTAGGTGGGTGGAGTAGACAGAACGGAAGTTCTGGGAAGAAAGGAAGTGAGAGAGCTGCCATGCTCTTGCTCCCAAGTTGGATATACC
>JAQHUG010000281.1:1765620-1794336 GCA_028555095.1 Dicrostonyx torquatus
GCCCGCGGCTGGGGGCTGGGAGCCAGGTGCCGGGAATACAACCCATACCTCTACCCATTTACTACAAATATAAATATATCCATAATGTATAAATTGGTGTAGGAGGGTCCTTCTGTATTTCTGTTGCTTTCATTGGTTGAATAAAGAGACTGCCTTGGCCTTTTGATAGGGCAGCCCTTAGGTGGGTAGAGTAGACAGTACGGAAGGCTGGGAGAGAGAAGGCACCACGGCAGACACCATGTGTAGTAGGATGTAGTCTGGATGTAGGTTAGGATCTTTCCTGGTAAGCCACCACCCAGTGGTGATAAACAGATTACTGGATATGGGTTATAATAATATATGAGAGTTAGCCAAGAGGAAACTAGAGCTTATGGTCAGGAAGTATTTAAACAAACACAGTTTCTATGTAATTATTTCAGGTATAAGCTAGCTGCAGCAAGACACAGCCCTCTGCACCTCATACTACACAGAATGTATAAATAACTAAAGAAACAAAGTAAAAAAGACCAAGTTAAAAAATGGGCTATAGATCTGAGTATAGTCTTCTCAATAAAGAAATAAAACTGACTAAGAAATGTTCATCACCCCCAGCAGTTAGGAAAATTGGAATAAAAATAAGTTCAGATTTCCTCCTGCCCCAGTCAGAATAGCCAAGATCAAGAAATTAACTGACAAAAAAATGTTAACAAAGTTGTGAGGAAAGAAGAACTCTCAATCACTCTTACTGGGAATGCAAAGTGGTTCAGCCACTCTGGAAATTGATACAAAGATTCATCGAAAATCTAAAAATAAATCTACCATATGATGCACTCCTTGGCATATTACCAAAGTACTGAACATCCTATTCTACAAATACTTGCTCAGCCGTTCTTTTTGCCTCTCTATTTATAAGATCAGGAGTGGGAAAGGCAGCCCAATAGGAGGAATAGGGTCCTGAGAGGATGCAAAAAGTCAGAGACATACCCTCTCCCATTGTTAGTAATCCCACAGAAACACCAGGTTTAAATCCATAACATATATGTGGAAGACCTAAAGTGGATTCATGCAGGATCTGTGATTGACACTTCTGTAGCATACTTTCTTTTGGCCACCAACCAGCTCCCAAATCATGGAGACATTATTAGTTATGAATGCTCGGTCATATCCTATGTTTGTCCCACTAACTTTTATAACTTATTTTAACCTGTTTTGATCCATCTGTATTTTGTCTGAGGGCTTTTTGTCTTTCTTTCATTCTGCATATCCCTTCGTGTCTGTCTGTCTGGCAGCTACCTAACTGACTGACCCAGTGAACCTCCCTCTCTTTCTTCTTCATTTTCTCTTCTACTTATTCTCTCTGCCTGCCAGTCCTGCCTATCCCTCTACTGGCTAGCCACTGGCCATTCAGCTTTTTAGTAGCTCAATCAGGTGCCTTAGGCAGGCAAAGCCAAACAGCAACACATCTTTACATAATTAAACATTTGCAGCATACACAAATGCAACACATTTTTGCCTAATTAAACAAATTTAAGATAAAGAAATGCAATACACTTTGGCATAGTTAAAGTAATATTCCGCAAAATGAACAAATATAACACATCTTTACATAGTTAAAGTACTGTTCCACAACACACTTCAGTCCCTGTGAGTCCCTGAGCCCTACTTAATTGATGTCTGTGGGCTGTGTTCTCATGGTGTCCTTAGCTCCTCTGATTCCTACAATTTTTCCTCCCCATCTTTTGCAGGATTCCCCCAAGCTCCAAGGGAGGGACCTGTTGGAGAGCTCCAGTTTCAGTACTCTCTTTCAGCCTAGTGTTCAGCTGTGAGTTTCTGCATCTACTCCCATCAGGTGCCAGTGGAAGCCTCCCAGATGACAATCTGGATAGGCACCAATATATGAATATATAAGAATAGCAGTAGGTATCATTATATTTATTTTGTTTTCCATCAGAGGTCTCTGGGTTATGAGGGTTTGTAGCTACACTTATCTGTGGGTATAAGGATAAGATTTAGAATGTAGTAAGGAGTCATGATAGTGTATCAAAGTATCAAGAATAGATTCTTTCTAAGGTCCATAGCCTCACTAGCCCTGGGAAGCTGGATAGGTTTCAGTACTAGGCATTGTAAAAATTAGCTTGATCTGGGAAATAACCAGGCTAGCTAAAGGATATAACAATTATATTTTTATTTATCATAAGGGGAAAACTCACGAAACAGGAATGGGAAGTCTAAGCTCAGCTGAGTTGCGGGAGTACCACACAGAGAGTGAGCACCTGGTCTGTGCCCCAGTTTTCTTCTGAGCTCCAGGAAGCCATGTCTTAACTAAGTTCCACCTCTTAAAGATGATTGGAGCAGAGAAAAATGTAGAGCTCAATAAAAATCAATTATAAATAAAAAAATTAAAAAGATGATTGGTTAACAAAGCTTCACCCATCAAGGCATGATTTCTCTCTTGCTGAGTAGGCTTTAAATCCAACTAGACTGATGTTGGTTGCCACCATGTGAGTGCCACTGCATTTTTATGCATATGTTGTCTTGGTGGTAATTGTCATGGTTCCTAGGTATTACAGCTGGCTAGGGATGTTTATTTTTTTTCCTTCCTTGGCAGCTTGCATTTTCCAGAACTATGGAAGCTAGACTGTAGGAATGAGGTTTTCCTATTAGACCCAGCTTGAATCATCTGACTGTGTGTCCTAAGTGTGTGGTGTCTTCAATATGGGCCCACGCTTAACTACTGAAAGACAAAGACAAACAAGTGCTACATCTATAATATAGTTTGGGGAGTCACTTGCACTATATATATATATATATATATATATATATATATATATATATGAGGAAATACATACATATATGTATATACACATACATACACACACTGGGGAGATACATGTGTGTTTGTGTGTGTGTGTATATATATATATATATATATACATATATATTATGTTAAACAAATATAAGATAGTGTGTTTCCTTGAGGCTTTATTAAGAAAATTTTTGGTGTCACCGTCCTTAGTCCTTCCCTTCTCCTTTTGTACTGACCCCCTCCCTTCTCTCTAGTTGAAATTGACTCTTCTTTGTTCCATTTTCCACTTTATAACATCTGCTATTCTTCTCCCAATGTCACCTTATCTATAATCTCTTTATACTTTCTAGGTTTCTGTGGTCACTCCATTCTGTTTACTCACATCTGTGGACTTCGAACTGTTATCAAGGAAGCATGGTGTTATCACAGGGTCCCACCCCTAGACAAAGAAGTACAAGCAACTTTTGACTGCTAGGAGTAGAATTAACTTCTCTCAGTGATGAGGCCCCTTATTGGTTGGTGAGTGAAGTGTTGTAAGCCCTGAAACCACATAAACACAAACAATGAAAGCAGACTCAGCAAGTTGCATACACACACACACATACACACATGTGCACACATACATGTGTGTGTATCTGTGTGTGTGCGTGTGTGTTTGTGTGCATGTATGTGTGTGTGTGTAACAGTAATACTGAAAGACAAATAAGCTTTCAATCTTTATTTTAAGGAGCATAGGAAGTATTGCAGGAAAGAAAGGGAAGGTGAATGAAACAATTCTATTTCAATTAAAAACCAATTCTTTTACAAAATTAAGCCAATATGAAAGACCAATTAATGATAGAAAGAAAATTCTTTAGAAAGAAAATAATTGACAGCAAATGCTGGTGAGTATGTAGGGAAAGGAGAACCTTCACTCACTGTTAGTGAGAATGAAAATTAATGTATGCATTCAAAGTCAAGTATAAATCTAGCAGATATATTACTCTTTGGCATATGTTCAAGGCACTTAACATCCTACTCCACAGATTCTTGCTCTATGATACTTGTTGTCACTCTACAAATGGAAACAACTTAAATGACCTTTAACAGGGTAAATGGATAATTAAAATGTGGTGCATATACACAGTGGAATACTATTTAGTTGCAAAGAAAACATGGATTTCGAACTTTGTATGTAAATATTTTCTTCTGAGACATCTGTCTGTTCAACCTAGCTGCCTGATTTTTGGAATAGTAAGGGTAAATGTTCAGAGATATTTTCTGATCAATTTCCTAGGACGGTCAATGCTTTTGTGAACTTAGATATCACAATAAAGTCACTCCCCTAAGAAGACAAAATTAAAATTTTGGTGCTACTGCAAATAACTTTTTAAATGTAAAATCCAGATTTTCATTGTTCATGTATGAAAAAACAAATTACTTTTAAATAATGCCTTTAGATTTTTTTTTACTTTGCTCTGTTTGCTTATTAATTCTAGAAACTTTTTAAATATATTCTTTGGTCTATTTTATCTATAAAACCATGTTATCTGCTGATAAGGAGAGCTTTATTTCTCCTATCTTATATTTTATTCTTTTCTCAATGTACCAGTTAAGACGTTTAAATATAATCTGGGTAGGGGAGTGGTGAAATGATACAAATATGTGGCCACTCATTATGGTAAGGAGGCATATATGTAAGTATATTAGATCATGTATAAACTAGTAAGATGCCCTGGGCTTTGAGAGATGTTACACAAAACTATTAGCACCTCATACAGATGGTTTAGAACCAGTCTAAGCAGAGTAGAAAAGAAGGAACCATTCTAAAACCAGAGGAAAATTCAAAGTAAGCAGAGCCAACGACGATCAACTTTTTTCCTTTGAATCCTATCCCTGGTACTTCTACTCTCTCTTTGGTTGATATATCCTTACCTTGATCTTCTCATGAAGTTGCGATTCCCATAGCTCTTCTTCCCATTTTTGAAAATGAATTCCTTTCTGTAACTTCCCTGTTGTCCTTCCAGGTGTCCAGAGCAAAGAAAGCAAGGGTAACTCCAAAATGAAGTTCAAAGTAAACCAATCCTCAGATTAAAGTAGGGAATTAAAATAAAAAAATCAAAGCAATTAAAGTAGGGAAAGGAAAAAGGTCAAGAGAATTCTGTCACAATCACCCACTGAATGACAAGTTGAATGATGATGAGCCATAGAAAGTACAATTGCCCAAGGAGAACTCCATTGCCTTATCTAATGGCCTAGACAAATGGGAATGTGGTGGTAAAGTAAGTGACCTCAAAACCACCTGGACTCAATAATTTTTGACTGATAAAGAGTGGCCTAATATGAAGAGAGTACTATTATACCAACTAACTACTGATTCTCAATTTTGGTGAAAATAAAATCAAACTCTTACAAGGAGATATGTCGGTGTGCTCCGTGGCACAAGGAAAAAAGAGGGGGGGAGGTTTGTGGGTGAGGAGGATAATCAGTAAGATCCTCTTTTAAATGGTTTAGCTTGTTCTCCTATATTTAATTCTTGAGAATGCAAGTTTTGTATATTGATTTTAGATTCTGATTTAAAATGAATATTTTACATCCAGCTTAGCCAACTTGGCTTGGTACTGGGAACCCAATTGGGTGTCAAGAAAATAAAGAAAAAGAGGCACAAAGACACAGGTACAGAAAATCTGGGATATGGATATGCTCTCTCTGATGTAGAAGAACTAACTAACACACAACAATCAGGACTCCCACTGATGAACAGTCTCAGGTTGCAGTCATCTGGGAGGAGGAATCTATGGTTTCTTGCTTTTGTACACATTAACAACATTTGCATTTGGCCCGTAAGGCTTTGCCTATTCACATGAGTCTATATATCCCCTGACTTGGTGTGTCTGAGGCACTGAAATACTTGTCTATGATCGTATCAAATACACATAACAATACACATTAACTCAGAATTTCATTCATTCAACACATTGTCTCAGGCTTTCCTGGCTTACCATATTGACCCTATAACATTGTCTCAACTAGAATATCAGCTAAATCCAAGAAATTCTCTCTCTCCTTCTCTCTGTCTCTCTCCTCTTTCTCTCTCTCTCTCTCTCTCTCTCTCTCTCTCTCTCTCTCTCTCTGTGTGTGTGTGTGTGTGTGTGTGTATATGTGTGTGTGAAATATGTTGATTCCCATTATGACCTCAAGAGAAAGCTAGAGGTGTACTAGAGAAATGTCACCCTAGAAAGGATTTAGTTGTGCACTACACGTGCTGGGACCGAGTTATATAAATGAGCCACTCTTACACATTTTCATTCAGTGGAACTTATTGCTGGTGTGGGAGGTCCTTCTGTCTGTGTGTTGCTCTTTTTGGTTACTGAATAAAGAAACTGCCTTGGCCTGTTGATAGGGCAGAACTTAGGAGGCAGGGGAAATCTGGACTGAATGCTGGGAGAAAGAAGGCAGAGACAAGATGCTATGGAGCTGCTGCTGCAGATAGATGTGCTAAAATTTTGGTGGTAGGCCACAACCTCATGGTGATGCACAGATTGATGGAGATGGGTTAAACTAAAATATAAGAGTTAGTCAATAAGAAGTTAGAGCTAATAGGCCAAACAGTGTTTTAATTAATATACTTTCTGTGTGATTATTTCAGGTCTAAGAACAAGAGGCCTCCATGCAACATAGAGCCGTTTTGTAAGATTCCCATTTTCATAGTCAAAGAAGCTAAGATTCAGAGGGAAGAATAACCGAGAATACAGCTGCACCCCTATGCTCAGTTTACACTAAATTTAGTATAGTTGTTAGGATTTGGTCTTACCTGTGACCATTCCCTGGACTCTGTTCATGGAACAATTTTCAGGGTATCCAGAGAGACTGAAAGCAAGACCTGAAGGTTTGTATTGGAAGTCCCATTCCCTAAACACTACAGCTACACTCCTGTGGTAAGCAGTGGACCTAACAGGGGCCAACATGTATGAATGAGCCTTTAAGTCTTTTATCCCTTCCACTCCTGGGATCCAACCACAAAAGACCTTACCTGAATTCTTCATACATTCAGGGACAGAAAGAGGGCTATTTTATTTGCAGGGTGAAGTAGGAACTGAGAGGGTATTGTGGATGCTCTGGTTTGTATAGAGGATCTCAGATAATATAGGACAAGATAGTGTTGTTAGCTACACCAAACAAGTGTTCTTTGTATGATTGAGCTCCTACCTCTCCCTCTATGGAGACTCTAACCATAGGTTCCCAGAATTGAGGGATCATGTGACATTTTTAGTCAAGAAGAAAGCTGGGAGAATGGGTTCCAGAAGCCAGATACTAGATGGACAACCCCAGAAAATCATGGATTGGATCTTTTTGAGGATCCTGCACCAACCCAGGGATGCTTATGGGAATGAGCCTGTATTCAAGTTTCTGCATCTGTGAACTTGGGAAATTCAGCACCATGTTGTGAGGTTCTTTTAAGTTTAAAAAACACCCCAGTGCTGACTTGTGGGAAAGAGCCCTCCTCAGTCTTCCACATCTGCAGACTTTGGAGGTTCAGCTCCATTTTTTGAGATTCCTTGCCTTTTGGGACACCTCAGTGCAACTTGAGGTAAAACCTTCACAAACTTCCATATCCAGGTATCAGGTGGGGCAATGAGATCCATTTTGTGAGGTTCCTTGAGTTTAAAGGGCACATCAGTGCTGATTGTGGGAAAAAGTCCCTCCCCACCCAGCTTGACACATGCGGGGAGTTTGGCGGCTCAGCGCCCCTACATCCGGGGACTTAGCAGGGCTCGGAGACATCTTCCTCGGGACCAGGAAGGGTGGAGGTCACAACGCTCCAGGTACCCAGGCATTGGGGGACACAGAGGTACTTTATGAGGGGCCTGAAGGGCGTGAGGGATGGACGAGGTGCTTCCGGCATCAGACAGTGGGGTTTGGTGCCATTTTCCTAAGGGCCTAGAAGGGTGAAGGGTCAAAGCGCAATTCTTGCACCTGGGGCCTGGGGGCAACGAAGCCATTTTGTAAGGTTCCTCAAAGATAGATGGCTATGCCATGCTTGCCATGCTTTCTGAGTCAAGATGAGTGCCTAGGGTGGACACAAAAGGGCTCTTTAAGAATAGAATGACCACAAATAATGCAACTGTTCACAATAGAGGGTCTCCAAATAGAGCAGCTTCACCTCTGTTGTCAAGTAGGCACAAAACGGTGGGCTCCTATAGGAATCGACCCTTTGCCCAGCCCCACTTCCAGCTTATGGATACTGTACAGATGCTATTTTCATGGGATGCATAAGGAGGGAGGACTTGGTCGCTTTTTGACTCAAGTATGAGTTGCTGGTGAATTTTCTGCAGATGACATGTTCCATATAGACACCCTCCAGGCAACCCATTTGCACCCGTTTGACCTGACATAAACAGGAACCTTTATTTGTGGTACTGTTACCTTGCTACATCAGGGGACTTCCAGGGACTTGGGGGACATAGAAAATTTTGTTGCTGGAGCTTGACGGCTCCCTTTCAGAATTGAGAGTTCAGAATGGCCTATGGCATCACCTTTCTGCATAGCTGTGTTGGAAGAGGCTGCTTGTTTGATTCCTGGCTACTCAGCCCCAAAATAATCACACAGAAACCATATTAATTAAATCACTGCATGGCCTATTATCTCTAATTTCTTATTAGTTAACTTTTACATTTTAATTTAACGCACTTCTCTTAATCTGTGCATCACCACGAGCTCGTGGCCTACCAGCAAAGTTTCAGTGTGTCTGTCTCCTGTGGTGACTCCATGGCTTCTCTGTGACTTCACCTCCTTTTTCCCAGCATTCCCTTTAGTTTTTTCCACCCAGCTCTGTTCCCCTATATATCTGATATAGGCCCAAGTCAGTTCTTTATTAACCAATGATATTCACAGCATGCAGGGGGGAATCCTCCCACAGTATAGCTGGTCCCCGATAGTGCAGATTGACTGCTGTGGTAATCTCTTCACTGAATGAGGGTCTCACTTGAAAAATTAGGAATGCAGGAGTTGATCTTTCCTCGGGGTCTGAAAAAGACAGGGTCCAATTGCTTTCAGTCAGGGTGTGACAGTAGATTAGTGAAGCATTGCCCAACATTGAGAACGACAAAGAATTTAGCTTCATACCTATTAGATCTCGCTGCCACACAAGGGGAAGCAACTTGCAGGAGTTCGCCCTTTGTGGTTTTTACCTATAGAATTCTGGGGAGATAGATCAGTGGTTAATAGCACTTGGCCATTCTTGCAGGTTTGATTCCCAGCACCCACTTGGTGGTCCACAACTCCAGTGTCAGATGATCTGTTGCACTTTTCTGACTTCTGTGGGCACCAGACACACATTGTTGCACAAACATGCATATGCAGGCAAAACATTCATATACATAAAATAAAAAATTCTCATAGTCAAAATCTGGTTCTCAGGTCACATGAACAGAGAGGACCAGCTCGGCCTTGTTGGAGGTCAGGGGGAAAGCTATGGTTTGACTTCTGAAGCCCTGCTCTATATGGAGGCATCCCAAATACTCCATGTTTACTATTTTTTTGTACTAGTCAAATGAAGGAAGTCCAGTCAAGAGGAATGACCTCTGAGTCAGACAAAATCCCAGCATAAAGTATGGGCTATAGTCCCACCTATAGCTGAGGAGCTGCTGGTAATTGATAGCAACTGGGAAAGAGTTGGTTTTCTATAAGGGTGTAGTCTCTACTAAGTTGATCATGCTTCAGTGGATACTCATGCACTCAAGAATGTATAGCCATTACCAATTGGACTCCATGTGCTGAAGAGTATGAGAGTACAAGGTTTGGTGGATATAGAAGAGATTGTATCTACAAGGATTTGGGAAAGGGATTGCGTATAATTAAAATGTAATGTATCAAATTATCCAAGAGTTAATAAAATATTTTTAAATGATGATTGTGATCCCCATACCCTTTCTAGGTGCTCTTGGAGTCAAGGTAAGACTTTGTATATAGACTAAGGATCCCCAAATCAGTGCTCCTCTGTTGACCATTTGCGCCAAATTGGGGATGGGCACTGATAGGAATGAACCTCTGTCCTCCAAGAGGAGTCTGATTTGGATAATTTTCCTGAGGCAGTTGAAGTAGAGAGGGTTCAGGCTCCATGAAGTGATATGGTGAGACCATGAGGATAAACTGAAGAGATGCCACACTAGATAATTCAACTGTGTTCTGTAAGTAGCCCTTTACTACATGTGGCTAGACCAATCAGGGGAGTGGCCTACTTTGACCTCAGATGGTCAGAGCCTTTTTCCTGAGATCATGAGCAGTCAAGGTAAAATCCAAGGGTTCAGTGAGGACAGTATAGCCCAGATAGACCACATACAATCCAGACTTACCGTTTCTGTTGGCCCTGCTTTTGTCAGCCTTGTGAACCCCCACCCACTGGTCTACAGATATTCTTAATTATCACTTCTGTATCCTCTGCAGGAAGGTGAGCCTGTCCAGTTAAAGGTATCATCAGAGCCACAGAGGTCACCAGAGAAGTTGTCCAGCATTTATCAACAATCTAGGTGAGCTATTATGGTGAGAACGAAAGGTGTGAAGAGGCACAGTCCTCCCACAAAGAAAAGGACCTCATAATACCTGACCATTCCTTTTAATGTTGCCTGGAGAGCCCTGGTGTGTGAGTGCTGCCTTTCCTTCATGTTTCATGATTTGGGGTGAGACTTTTCTGGGAGTTGACAACTTTGATCCTATGAGCAGAGGGAACAACTTGTGGTGAGAAAGAGAAGTACCAAGATCAGACAGATCCTAGATATGGACCTTCTTATGGACTTACGTCCACAGCACATAAGGAAGGGGTTGCATATCCTAGTTACATTCTGAGGCCAACACTCAGACACTAAGTGGCATGCTTGTTTCTACCTTGGGCAGTAAGGTGGGAGACTGGAGAAATGAGGTCTTTTTTCGACTGGACATGAGGGAAGATGTTAGGAAGGACAAGTTAGATAAATGAACATCAGGTGGACTTAGGGAAGCCCCAGTCTCAGCAGAGATGAGCCCAGGTCACGTGAACATGCCCAGACAACCCACAGAGATGTGAAGGGATGTGACACCTGCTCAGATATCAAGGAGGTGAGGAACCTGGCCAGAGAGGGTGACCTTAGTTAGAAACAGGGGTTCTGTGATCTTGTAAGATCCAAGTAAAGGCCCCCAATGGATGAGAGAAGGAAACGTCTGTTCACAGTACAAACATGGGTCCTAAAAACACTCCTTACATACCTGACCTCCACAATCCTGGGTAGGGCTTTTGGTCTAATCACCCTATCTTGTTTGTAGGTCATTGGTCTCAGGAAACTGAAAGATCTGGTAAAAGGGAGTTTGACTGGAGTCATCAAAGAGAGGCTCTCAGGGGTGTCAAAACTCAAGGTGAGAACTAAAGGATTCCTGCCACCCAAACACATGAGGCCCATCCCTACCTGCTCTCCTGTCAACTGTGAGAAAACCCAGGAACCATGGATGAATTCCCTTACCTCATGTCCTCTTCCTTCTGCCTCACAGAAATAGGCTATGGGCTTAAAGAAAGTAGCCTTAGATAATCAAAGAAAGCAGTTTAGTCCTTGTTATTTATCATTGTGAGTTTGGGCAGGTTCCCCATCCCAGGATACATGGACCACATTGAATTAGGCCACCTCTTACAATTTACCCTGAACAGGTGTAGCCAGATATGAAGAGCTCTTAATCCTTTTCATTCTATTTCAGAGAGGTAGAAACCTAAGAGCTTGCTCCAGGCCAGCAGAACGGTGGTGTCCAGCCATTGGCAGGGGAGAGCTGAGGGCCCAGAGTGAGCATAGATGGCACTATTTACATTAAGTCAGATTATTCTTTATAGTCCATCTCATCCTTCCTATGAAGAATGGAAACTCAGTTTCAGTCTTGCACTTTGCAACTATAGAAAGTTGTCACTATCTCTCAAAGTAGTTTTAAGGGGCAGGAGATGAAAGAAGTATTTGTTTGAGACAGTGTCTTCAACTTCTATACAAGAACAAGGTTATGCAGCCTCAGAAGTTAGGGGGAGGTACATACTATAAGTATAATTCAATGGTCCCAAATGCCCAAAATATAGGCATTTCACATTTCCTGGCTCCAAATATGATAGTAGCTACAGGGTTCATTCTCTGTGACCTGCCTGCACCCCAGATAGCTGGCTTTCTTCCTCTTTCAGGCTCTCAGGGTTCTAAGGCTGCTAAGAGTTTTTGTGGCTCTAGAGTACCACTCAAGAGAAATAAAACAGTATAAAACAGTATGACTATTTGAGAGCTGCCTACAGTGCCCACTCACCATCTCCCTCTCTCTCTCTTTCTCCCCGACTAGGCCTGTGAATCCCCATTTCTGTGACTGGGACACTGTCCTGCCTGCTGTTACCAAGGAAAGTCATGATGGATGATTCCCATAACATCCATCACTGCAGCCTCCCAGACTTCTCAAACCCAAAGGAAGATAGACAATGCCCAGGTCATCATGCCCAGGGTATGCCAGAGGGAGATGAAGCCATCAGCATCTCAAAGGATGTGTATAGTAGTGGAATACCAAATCCTCCCCAGAGTCCCCAGAGAGCCTGCTGTCCTCCTGTGGTCATGGGTGCCATTCCCGAGGGTTCATCTGATGAGGCTTCTGGCAACCAAGTACATGAGCTAGAAGACCCTGAGTTGTTGCGCAATGCACTAACTATAAAGATGTTTGACCTGGTATACTTTCTGCTTTTCAAATATGAGATGAAGGAGTTCACCACTAAGGCAGAAATTGTGGAAAGTGTTGTTAGAGAGTATGAGGAGTACTACCCTGTGATCTTTAGTGAGGCTTACAAGTGCTTAAAGCTAGTCTTTGGCATTGACATGATAGAAGTGGACCCCTTTAGCCAATGTTACATCCTTGTCACTGCTCTGGGGATCACCTATGATGGGATGCTGAGTGATGCCCAGGGTAAGCCCAAGACAGGCCTCCTAATAGTTGTACTGGGTATCATTTTCTTGAAGGGAAATTGTGTCAGTGAAGAGGTGATCTGGAGAATGCTGACTAAGATAGGGTTGTGTGATGAAAGGGATCCTTTCCTATATGACAACCCCAAAAAGCTTATCACTGAAGATTTTGTGCAGGAAGGCTATCTGGAGTACAGGCAGGTGCCAGACAGCGATCCTCCCAGCCATGTGTTCCTGTGGGGCCCAAGGGCCTTTGCAGAAACCTCTAAGATGAAAGTCTTAGAGTTTTTTGCCAGTATCACCAAGAGTGATCCCAGATCCTACCGCAAACAGTATGCAGAGGCTTTGAAAGATGAGCTAGACAGGGCCTAGGCCAGAATCATCCAGCAGATGATACTACTGATCTGACCAGCACACATTCTAGTACACTTGCAGCTTCCAACCAACATCAGGTCAGAAAGAATCTATGATCCAAGTACTGTGCCCTCATTCTGGAGCTGGTGGGAGGAATGTGTGAACCATTCTACTCTTGCTGTTCTGTTTGGGTGTCTGTAGAATTCTAGATATTCCAAAATGTTAATACTCTTAGTACAAGATTCATTAGTTCTAAGTTTCCAGTTTACAAATGTCATGAGTAATGCATGCATTGTATTTAATCTGGGTTTCAAGAATTTTATTGTTTTGAAAACAAATGAGAATGACTTGTCTTAATTTATAATATGTCATAAAATACTGTAACATTGAAATTGGAATTTCTTGGGAAATTGGGGAAAAAACCTTGGCATTAACTTGAACAACAAAAATAAAATCAACTTTTGATTGTCTTACAATATTTAGTCTCTCATTCTGTTTAACTAATTAAACTTAAAAAGGGTAAATTGAATTCCGCTGAGTACCTTTTGTTTATAAAGTCCTGTGTTAACAGTGGGACATGGCAGAAACCAGATCTCTCCTTACCCATGGAAAAGTGGAATATAGCAGATGTCTGGGCCACCACTCCTTGTATATATGGTGAGGACAAGATACATAGCCCTGTCAGGAATACACTGAGTGGTTCTTCCAGACCACAACCACTAGTACAGGAAAACCTGCAGAGGGGTATCCTGGAGCAAGCAGCCCAATGCAGCTCAGTGCTACAAACCAAGGCACTTTAGGAGTCATACTCACATGGCAGTTCACAGGGTTTGTTACTACCATTCCAGGGGATCTGATCCCCATTTCTGACCTCCATGGGGTCCAGGCATGCATATGATGTGCACACCTAGGCGAAACACCCACTTACTTGTAAGTAGATATTAGGTGTTAAATAAATGATAATCAAGCTACAATCCACAGACCCAGGGAGGTTAGGTAAAGAGGAAGACTTTAGTGGGGGGGAATGCATTGACCTCCCTGAGAAGGGGACATAGAATAAGTTTTTCTGGTGGGCTGGTGACTGATGGAGACAGGAGTGGGAGGAACCAGGTCAGGAGAGGCCTGGGGGAAGAGTGTGCAGGGAGTGACAGCTGGAATTGGGGAGTATTGGGGTATAAGAGGAGGACCCAGCCTCCCGGCTAGCTTAGCCCTGACATAACCACACAGAAACTTTATTAATTAAATCACTGCTTGGCCCATTAGCTCCAGTTTCTTATTGACTAACTCTTACATATTAATTTAACCCATTTCTATTAATCTGTGTATTGCCATGTGGCAGTGGCTTACCAGGTAAAATTCCCAGCTTCTGTCTCTGGTGACTCCATGGCATCCTTCTGACTCTGCTTTCTTCCTGCCAGAATTCAGTTCCATCTTCCCCGCCTAAGTTCTGCCCTATCAACAGGACAAGGCAGTTTCTTTTTTCATTAATGAAAGCAACACATAGAGAAAAGGACCTCCTATACCATTTCCTCTTTTCTGTTTAAACAAAAAGGAAGGCTCTTACTTTAACATAGCAAAACTACATATAACAAAGCAGGTATTAAGTAAGAACTACAGTTATCTACTTTATCTTTTATCATAACTATAATTATAATTATAAATTCTTTAACTCCATCAAAGACTCTAGAAGGATATAATATTACAGTAAACAGGAAGTACATTGCAAGCAACTTCCAAAACTCTAGAACTGACAGAGACATCTCACTCTCTGGACAGTCACCCAAAGTTCTTCTGCCCCTTCAGCCTACAGGCCCACAGTATCTAGCAGTCTTTTCCACAAAGCAGGAAATTTCAAAGACAGGTCTGCCTTTATTTGCAGTTTGCCAGTCCCTTTCTTCTGTGTCCTACAGAATGTCTTTCAGACTCTTTCATTAAGCAGGAACCCTGAGGGATCATCTCACTTCTAGGCAAGTTCAGCAGTCATTTCTCTGCAGGTCCTGCATGTCCTGTGAAGCAGTTCAGTCAACAGCAGTTTCTACCCCAAATGGCTAACCAACTCCAAAAGGAGGCTCTTCAGTGCCCATCATCCTTTTGAAGTAGCTTGGTGCTGCCAGGAGCAGATGTGTCTCATTGTCATGAAAAGTCTTAAGTTCTTAAACATTTTAAATGCCATATTCTGAAGGTCTCTGCAAGATTTGAAGAATACCTAACTAACTGAAATATATCTAGAAAACCTAATTAATCTGACTACAGTCTTGACTATAATTTAGATGACTATCTATTAACCTATATTTCTTAATTATACATTACATTTTAAATGAACTACACAAACACAATACCTTAATCAAGATCAGAAATACATATGTGTATAAAAAAATTGATCGTAAATTTGTATCAATAATCAAGATCCATACCAATGCAAATTATTCATATCTATATCATATCCCCCTTTAAATGTAAAAGAACATTTATAAACAATATTTGGGAATGTGGGCTTAGTTTTTTTCCATACTGTTTCCTGCTGACTGGGGGTGCTGTTAATCAGGTATTTTTTTTATAGTGTATCGTGTGTTCTAGGTTCATCTCAGTCAGCAGTTGGGCAAAGTAATTTTTGAGGGTGTTCTCGGCAACCTTTCAGTGGGGCATGATCTATCAAATTATATTGGTCTGGAAGCAATCCACAGGTTCTCATCTGTGAAAACAAAAGGAAAATCTCTTTTCCAAAGCAACATATCCTTAGACCCAAATTATGAAGTCAAGATACCTTTATAATATACATGCTGGTTTAGCTTAGCAGCCCATACAATGAAATGTCTCTCTGTACTTAGCTCCTTCACAGTCAAAAATTCAAAGAAAACACAATAATATGCATAATCCAGACTCTGTGAATTTTCCATCTTTACATGGCTTATTTTTCTTTATTCCTTTTAATCTATGACTATCTGTACTTTGTCTCTTTAAAGCATTAACTTTATTTTATGACTCTCTATACTCTTTTTCTTCGCTCTTCCAAGCCTACATACATTTATTGAACGCTATGACCCATCTGAATTTGTCTTTATTGCATATCTGTAATTATTTTCTGACCAGAAGTGTTTCTTATTGGCTAACTCTTACATTTTAATTTATCCCATTTCAAGTAATCTGTGCATCACCACAAGGTTGTAGCCTACCAGGAAAGTCTCAGCACATTATCTCTGGTGGTAACAGCTCCATGGCATCTCCCTGACTCATCCCTTCTTCCTCCCAGCATTCAGTTTCATCTTCCCCACCTACCTAAGTTCTGTCCTATCACCAGACCAAGGCAGTTTCTTTATTCATTAATGGTAATCAGAGCACACAGAGAGGACTCCCACATCACCAGTGTACTCTGGAAACCTAGTGCAGTGGAAATATCCTATAATCTATGAGGTGACTGTAGTGATAGGACTCCTAATAATGGAGGATGTGGAGTCAGAACTTGCCATTTTGTGAACTGGCAAGGCTTCCTGGTGGTAGGACTGATGTGGTCTTCCCTTCTGTATGCTGTGAATACCATTGGTTCATAAAGAAACTGTCTTGGGCCTGTGCAGGAAATAAAATTTGGGGGGAACTAAACTGAATGCTGGGAGAAAGAAGAAGGAATTAGAGAGAAGCCATGTAACCTCACCAGAGCTAGATGGAACTTTAGTCAGTAAGCCACAGCCAAGTGGCAATACACAGATTACTAGAAATGGGTTAAATTAATATGTAAGAGCTAGTCAATAAGAAGCTAGAGCTAATGGGCCAAGCAGTGTTTTAAATAATTTAGTTTGTGCGTGATTATTTTGGGGCTAATCAGCCAGGAACCAACAAGGGGCCTCCTTCAACAGTAGAACCAAGTTGCATTTGTTTGAGTTTTTGTTGGCCTGTGGCAGAGGTTCCAGGCTGATTCTAGGGTCATACTTTGAATCCTGACAGTGGGCCCCCATTGCTGGGGACATCCACACAACTCATTGAACATAGAGTGGTCAAGCTGGTACCTGCATTGAATCTTCACCCTTATGTTTTAGTCTCCTTATTGCAGGAAGGTACTGTGCAGATTATGGAAAGAGAAACCTAGACATCAACCTAGTCACAAAACCCTCTGTCCTGTCTATAAGATATGCCGCAGCAATGGTGGTATAGAACTTGGAGTGGCCAGCCAATGTTTGGTTTAACTTGAGGCCCACACCCTGATAGGGACAGTCCATGCCCTACATTGCCTGGATGACCAGAAACCAGATAACACAGAGACCTAAGGTAGAATCAAACATGACTGGCAAAATAAATAGTGAAATGATTCTTAATGATATTCTGTTATACTCATAGATCAGTGTCTTATCCAGTTGCCATTAAAGATGCTTCCTTCAGCAACAGATGAGAGTGGGTTCAGAAATCCACAGCCAGATATTATGTGGAGAGATAGAGTTTAAATTGGAGTTCTCTATCAGGTCCCTCCCCTCTGAGATCAGGGAACCCATGAAAGAGGGGAAACAAGTTTTTAGGAGTAAGAGGGAATGGAGGACACATGGAGAACATGACCCACTAAATCAACTAAGCAGGGGTCATATGAGCTCACAGAGACTGAAGTGGCCAGCATGGAACCTGATTTGGTCTATACCAGGTCTTCTAAGTATATTTTCTGGTTGTTAGCATGGTGTTTTGTAAGACTACTAACAGTAGAAGTTGATGTGTGTAGGAGGGTCCGTCTTTATTTCTGTGCTTTGATTGGTTAAATAAAGACTGCCTGGCTTGTAAGATAGGTCAGCCCTTAGGTGGGCGGGGTAGACAGAACGGAAGTTCTGGGAAGAAAGGAAGTGAGAGGGCAGTCGCCATGAGGCCCCCGTCACAAATGGAAGTACCGTAGAACCATCCGGTAAGTCACCCACCTCATGGTGACATACAGACTTTTATAATGGGTTAGTTTAGATGTGAGAGCTAGCCAAGAAAAGGCCAGTGATAACGGGCAAGGCAGTATTTAAATGAATACAGTCTCATGTGGATATTTCAGGCAAGCAACCAGTGGCTGAGAGGGCCAGCGGCTGGGAGCTGGAAGCTGGGTGCTGGGAACACAACACACACCTCTCCCCCATTTATAACAGATGTGTCTCTGACTCTTTTGCCTGTTCTTGGGACTTTTTTCCCTCCTATTAAGTTTCATTGTCCAGCCTCTATATGAGGGCTTTTGCCTTGTCTTATTGCATCTTGTTTTGTCATGTTTGACTATTGTTTCTTGGAGGCCTGATCCTTTTTGAAGACTTAGCAGAGGGGAGTGAATCTGTGGAGGAGGGATTAGTGGAGGGAGGAGAAGCTGTGTTTGTGATGTATTGTATGAAAGAAGAATCTATTTTCAATTTAAAAATGTTAGTATATATAAATTGCAGATAAATTTTGGAGTAAGATTCAAACCTTGAAGTTTTTCTCCAAGTTTCCAGGACTATACTAAGCTGTGGCTTACATATTAAGTGCACAGCAAACAATATAAAAACTGAATTTATTATATATTTAATTTTTTTCAAAATATACTATTAAAAATAATAAATTATTATTATTATTTACTGCACGAGGTTAAAAATAATTAGGGGATTGTCTGTGGCTGGGTCCTGGATAGCTGAGTGTCTAGATGTGGACTTTTCTGTCCAAGTCCAAACAATTACCTTCATTACTGTCCCTTTCCCTGGTCATGTCTCTTGTGCCTGCCCATTCGTGTCTGCTGGTTTTCCTCTTGTCTGACCTCGCTGATGCCTCTGGAAACTAGAAAAGATGTCCTGCCTTCCATGCAACACTGAGCATTGCTGTTCTCTGCAGAAGTTTCCTGCCCTTCCCCATAGCCCACCGTAATGTCCTGAGTATGTCATATTCAGAGATGCTTATACTAGGCTAAGTTTCAAAAGCTCAGGAGCCCATGCATTCTATCTTCCCAGTGAGTTAGGAATACACACTGTCTTGGTAGATAATTTGCTGATTCCAGATCTACGTGGCTAAAAGAGGACTCTGTCTCCCTGGACAGAGTTGTAATTCATCAGAAGTCTTTGAAGGAGAGATTGCAACTGATACAATGATGATTTGAGAAACCGTACTGTGCTGCATAGTTTTATGTCAACTTGACAGGAGGAAGGAACCTCAATGAAAAAAATGCCTCCAAGCAAGACTGTAGGGCGTTTTCTTAATTAATGTTTGATGGGGGAGGGCCTAGCCCATTGTGGGTGGTTCCGTCCCCGAGCTAGTATTTTCTTAGTTAGTAATTGATGGGGGAGGGCCCAGCCTACTGTGTGTGATTCTATCCCTGAGCTGGAGGTCCTAGTTTCTATAAGAACAAGTCATGAGAGGCAAGCCAGTAAGTAGCATGCCTCCAAGGCCTCTGCATCAGCTCCTGCCTCCAGGTTCCTGCCCTGTGTGAGTGCCTGTCCTGACTTCCTTCAGTGATGAACAGCATTGTAGAAGTGTACGCCAAATGCATTCTTTCTTCCCAATTTGCTTTTTGTCATGATATTTCATCTCAGCAATAGATGACAAATGAGAGCTGCTTCCTCCAAAGCATGGGTAAAATGAGCATCAGTTTCTTTTCCTTTTCATTCATGCCTCTAGTGAACTATTATTCTGGCTTCGAAGCCTTCCAGAAGCTCAGAAGTACAGGTTTGTCTGTTTGTGTACCTTAGGAATTGTGGTTTCATGTAAATCTTGCCATATATGCATTTGGTTCATCTAAAGAACTATTTTGTCTATTTCCCCTCATATTCCTCACTTTAAATGTCAGAAACATTGGTAACTTCCAGATCAGTCTCCTTTATGCATTTTTGATGTATCTGATGTAAACAAGGAGGATTTCTTCCTTGGGTGTATTTCTTATTGTAATTCTTTCAAAAATAACTCCAAACTTTAGCAGGTAGCTCAAAGTCAATTGCATAATTTATAATCTATAGCAGAGGCCAAACAACTATTAATATAACTAGTAGACATGCCATTCCATACCACTGAAGAGATACTGGCCATGCCTTCAACTCATCTTTTATTCTGTCAATCACTGATTGTTTCTTTGTGTCACCTGGGTTTTTTTCTCAAAAAGATGAGAAGAATTTTTTACCACAGAAATAGAAGACACTGATAGACCAAAGGAACAACTCCACCTGCCCAACCATTTGAACCAATGAATTTATTCAGGTCACACAGAGCCATAGATGACAAAGAGCTACAATCCTGGGCAGTACCCTGACCAACCAAGGAACAGACATACCCCTGAAGCATGTCATTTACAGCATGGATTAGCCCCAGTGAAGAGTGTCACCCAGAGCTTTGGACACACAAAAAGCCACAGCACTGAAGAGTCACCTTAGGCTATATACATACAGGTACTCTACCAAAGACTCATCTAATCAACAAATGGACACTAATGACCATCAGGTTTCAGTTGCTTTAGTCACATCTTCTTAAACAAGTAGGAGCTCTGATTATAATAGAGCCTTTGAAAATCAGGCATAAAAAAATCAGCATGCCTTAGGTCATAAAAATGAATTCTGTCAGGAAGAAATGAAAACCGCTGGCATTTCTCTTATCATCTACAAGAGACTGACATTGAGACACAAGCAGGACTTCATGTATAAATTCAAAGCACAGCTGAGGAGGTGGCCAATTAGTCATATAATAGGGTTTGGAGTAACGATGTGGGATTCCCCTCTGTATGCTGTGAATATGTTTTACTACCATTGGCTAATAAAGAAGCTGCTTTGGCCTATGTCAGGGCAGAATATAGCAAGGCATGAAGTCCAAGCAGAGATAGAGGAAGAAAAAAGGTAGAGTCAGGCAGTTGCCATGTAGAAGGATGCTGGAACCTTACCTGTAGGCCACAGCCTCGTGGCAATACATTGATTAATAGAAATGGGTTAATTTAAGATGTAAGAGCTAGCTAGGATTATGCCTAACTGTTGGTCAAACAGTATTGTAATTGATATAGTTTCTGTGTGATTGTTCAGGTCTGGTGGATGGGAAACAAATGCACAGTCTCTGTTTATAGAGTACAATTACCACTGAGGATCAAGTGGAACTATTCATGCATTGCTATACTTGTGAACATCCATACTATGGAAACACTCACATTCTTTATTAATTTAAAAACTCTTTTGCCTGTCAGCTCAGGCTTATTATTAACTAGCTCTTATAACTTGAATTAACCCATTCCTATTAAGTTACTTTCTATCTCCACATTGCCCATTTTGCTCACTCTGTGTCTCCTTGCATCTCTCCCTTCTTCCCAGAATCCTCTTTGCCCAGAAACCCTGTCTAGCTAGTGACAATTCAGCTTTTAATTAAACTAATCAGAGTGACACATCTTCACAGTGTACAAAAGATTATTCCACAGCAGTTTAATTCCAACAAACTTAGTAGCCACTGTTTTTGAGGCATCCCTAGTGGAAGCAAAGGCAGTTTGGACTATCTTGGAGGGTGTCTAGTGATCAGCAATAAAGAATACTCCTGTTGGCCATTCAGAGTGTGGGTGAGGATTGTGCCTATTGGTCAAGAACCAGAAAGAGAGACCTCATCTAATTCTTCATCTGATCCTCAGGTGTATTCAAGAGATGTTTTGCTGAAGTAAGTGACCAAGTCGGGATACAAGGTCAAGCCATCCAAGAGAGCCGCAAACCTGAAGACCAAAGCCAACATGCGGTCAATGAGGAAGATAACACCGACCTCCTCAGGCTGCCCTTAGCTAGGAAGCTGTGGACCATAGTGCAGAACGATGCCTTTCAGTCTGTGAACTGGGGTAATGACAGAAACAGCATCATGATTGAGGTAGACCTGTTTCAAAGAGAGATCCTTAACCACAGAGGCACAAGGAAGGTTTTTGAAATGGAAAGATTGAAGAGCTCTACCGGTATGGGTTCAGAAAGGTTCACCCAGACGATTCTGCGCTCGACTCTGGCAAGAACAGGAAAACGATGGTAAAGTACAAAGTTGTTCTTTGTTTCCCACTTTTTGTGATGAGAACATCTTCCTATCTACACACCTTAGGAGTGGTTGCTGTTTACATAACTGTGAAAGTAATGGACTTTGACATTAACTCCAGGTTGCCCCTTAGATGTTGACAGGCAGGCAAGCTGGCAGGCAGGCAGGCCCTGACAAGTCAGGTAGTGTCACATACATGGACCGCCAAAGACTGAAGAAAAATGAAACAATTTTAGCACTTACTAAATAAAAAACAGATCTTGTGGTGGTAAATAAACATTTCAAACTTGAGCCTGGAGTCTGTTTGCTATGTTATTTGACCTTGGGCACTTTTCCCACGACCTTGACTTCCATATCCTTGAGTCAGCCTTGCCCTTTCATGAACAGCAACGGCATTTTCATGCCCTCAGCAAACTGTGTGGAGAAGGGTATTGTGTCACATTACTCGGTATTTCAGAGCATGATATTCCATTCCCCTGGGTCTGCATCCCAGCAGAGGATGCCAGGAAGTCTCTGAACAGGAGCTGAGGGTCACTACTAAGCATCTAGTAGTCCTGTATAAGCGTACCTCAAACTAACTGCTTTTCTGCTAAGGGATGAATACTATTATACCTTAGCCTCTGGGATACAAGTTGTTACTCTCAATACTTTGGGGTGGAAAAGAGTCTGACACCTAAGGAAGACAGACACTAGAAACTTTGCAAAAGTACTCATAAAATTGCTAGAGTGTAAACAATGCCTCTTAATTCTTCTCAACTTCTTGCTATTAGCAATATTTAGAATTTTCAAACTAAAATGTAGATGAAATGTATCCTTCGTGAGCAAGGCACACTGTCCATAGATTAAAGGCATTGTTAAGGGATAGAGTATCTCCTGTTCACACTCCTGTGCCTGTACTTCCAATTCTGCACCCTGGCCTTTTATCCGACCTCCTTGCTATCTCCTCTGGAAACTAGAAAAGGATACCCTGCCCTCCCTGGGACACTGAATATTGCTGCTCCATGCAGAAGTTTCCTGCCTCTTCCACAACTCACCCTTATCCCTGGAAAGCTATGGACCCTGGTCAGAGATTACTTTTATAAACCTGGTCTAGGCTGTGATTTTATATACCTGGTCACCTGTACCCAGAAGCCAACTCATTCTGTATCTCTGTGGTAGGAAACAGACTTGGACTGGGAATTTGGATAGTTGCAATAGGGTTTTTACTGAATATCACCTTAGCAGCTGGGAATTGGGTGTATGAGCAGATGGATATGCCTGTTTACATGATCAGGCCCTAATGCCCCCCCCCAAGCGAGAGATGTCCAGCAACCATCTACTGAATCTCAATGCCTAAAGACCTTACCTTCTTGGTAAGAAACGATTCCTTTGTAGACATGTCAGCTCCAAATTGGAAAGAAATCATACTTCATCCTGCTTTCCTTGGGTCCTATCTGGAGCCTGCCCCATGGGAAATTAGTGCTTGTCAGTGTGACTAATGCACCCACTCAGGTGTTCAAGGAAGGAGGGTCATATGGAGCACAGTGAGACTCACAGGTAAAGAATCATCTGAAGGAGACAATTTTCAGCCTCCCCTAGGATGGGTAAAATAGCAGAGTATGATACGAAAAACTGCCATTGACTGAAAAAGGTGGGCATTTTCTGTCAGCTTTCCCATGATACCTTCAAATGAGCTGGATAATATAGGACTTAAAAATATCTGCATAAAACCAGTCATGCTGGTGCACGGCCTGTAATCCTAGCCTTTGCTTGTGTATCATGGTGTTCTTGACAGACTCCCAACAGTAAGAGTGGGGACTCTAAATCTTTTGCCTGCACTTAGGACCCTTTTCCTCATGTTGGACTGCCTCATCCAGGCTTAGTCTTATTGTATCTTGTTATACCATCTTTGTTGGCTATGCCTGGGAGGCCTGCTCTTTTTTAGAGGGAAATTGTGCTGATATTTTGTTTGTGATCTAACAAAAAAGCTTGCCTGAAGACCAGAGTGCAGAGCCAACCCACTAGTTAGCCATAGAGGCCAGGCAGTGGTGGCACACACCTTAATCCCAACACTCAAGGAGACAGAGGCAGATGGATCTCTGCGAGTTCAAGGCCACCCTACACTAGATTGAATCAGTCTAAAAGAGAAACAGAGCCAAGCGGTGGTGGCCCAGACCTTTAATCCCAGCACTGGGGAGGTAGAGATGGGAAGTGATGTGGCTGGGCAGAGAGAGGGATATAAGATGGGAGGAGACAGAATTCAGTCTGAGGTTTTGCAGAGACAGGAATTTAGTCTGAGAATATGTAGAGACAGGATACCCAATTCGGTCTGAGGATTTTGTACAGGTAAGAACTAGTGGCTGACTTCTCTGCTTCTCTGATCTTTCTGTTTTCAGCCCCTAATATATGATTCTGAGTTTTTATCATTAAGACCAATTAGAATTTGACCTACAGAAAATGGAGGAAGAGTGGGTTTGGGGGAGAAGGACGTGGGTAGAGGGACTGGAAGAAGTAGAGGGAGGTGAAACTGTATTCAGGATGTAATGTATGAGCGAAGAATAAAAGAAAAATCTCAGAGACTAAAACACAGCTCTAATAATTATTTTCTACAAATGATAATTTTCGAAAAGTTCTGTGCGAAGGATGCTGGAAACATGCATGGCAACATTTAACTATTGTCAAACAATATTATGCAGTTTCGATATTCACCATATTTGATTATGATTAGTCCAATTGTCTTTTTCACTGACGTGTTTGTGTTACAGGATAAATGGAATTGTGCTACTCATAATTTATGCCTTTTCAGCAAGTGGGCTGTGAAAGAAATTCAGTGAATTTTAATCTCCATGTTTTATTTAAAATGTATGAAATAAAACAAATTATAAGTGAACAAGTTTGGAAATACTTCATATTATGTGATCTATAGGTATCAATTCTTTGAAAGTTCATAAAATTCAGCATACTATTTAGGCACAAATAGCCAGTTTGATTGCAGTATATTTTAATACCCTAGACTCAAATAAGGATGAAATGTCCCAAGTATTTAATTAATTACTTAAAAAAAAGAAGTACACACAGAATGATCAGAAGTTCAAGGCTAGCCACATAGCCTTGGGTGTATGAAACCGTGTTTCAAACCACAAACAAAAAATTAAAAAGCATCTGCTGCGGAATTCGTAAAAAGTCAAGGCAAATCTGGTAAGAAATAGTGTTGTTGCCTCACAAGCTGTACTAGCTGCTTTTTAAAGAACATTTATCATGGAACACTTTCTGTGAGAGTCCCAGTTCCATGCATACCTTCTCCTTTTCTGTCTGGGAACAAGGTAACACCATGATCTACAGCTGTTAAGAGAAGGCATGAGACTTTCCTTTATCATGATATGTTTGTCATATCCAGGAATTTGGGGACAATGTGCATTGACATGTATTCACTGTGCTCTCAACAGCAGGTATGGCACCCCAATGTTCACATGATGGGATCACAAGATGGAATCCATTTGAATCCCTGTACACTTAGGTGCTTCCATAGTATAGAAGAAAGCTTGTCAGTCTCACTAATGTATGTGCTCGAAGACTATTTTCTTGTGTTGACACTTCAAATCCCAGATGGCATTATCTGTTAGCAGTTACTTCATTTGATATACAACTAATCTTTTTTTCAATTAGACTAATTTAAACATTTTAGTTTCAAAAAGTAGTGGGTTTCTTTTAGTTGCAAAACACACCAAGAATATAAATATAATTCTCTTTTTCAAATTTCAGTCCCTTCCTCTAATTAAGATCATAAATGGTTAATCTGATATTTATTAGTTTAGAGTTTATTTCTGTCATTTTCGTATAAGTTTTGCTATGAAAATGAATCTTTTTAAACACAGATAGGCAATGATGTACTTATTGATCTTCAACTTGCCTTCAACACTTAATAAAATAAAAAGAAAATGCCACAATAGCATTTGTATGTATATCTTAGTTTTGTCACCATGTTCTGGAATTCTAAAGTATTCATTTGACATAATTAATCAAACCACTATCAGATTAGCAGATGAAGAAGTTGTTCCCCACTTGCCATTTGATTATTCAAACTGAAATGCACATCAATTAACATGAATGATTGAGCAAATACTCATCCTAATTACATAGAAGAAGATATAGACATTGGGCTAAAGTAGACGTGTAATGGATACTTTAGTTTTTCATAAATATTGCCAAAATTGTATTTAAAAATTACTAATTACATTCTCATAAGCTTACAGATGGTTTTCATTCCTGAAATCTCAATAGAACACTCCCTTCATTTCTTTGGACATAGATTCTGTAAAAACAACATCCAAGAACCTGGGTGAGAGAGTAGATAGGAAGACCTCAGTGAGTGAAGAACATTCAGATAGAAACCATGTGGCAAAGCCAACATAGGAAATCCTCAGGCTCCCGGCCACTTAGCCATATGTCCGTAGTCTAGTAAAATGGAGAACTAATAGAAGATTAAGCAGGTACACAGTACAAGGATAGGGCTGAGAATTCTAAGCATCATATTTGTTATGAGGTCTCTGTGGCAGGCTTGTTGGATAAATGAACCAAAGGCATTCCAGACACTCAACCTTCTTCAGGAATTTCTCCTACCTATATGATAAATGTACCCATGTATAATCCTGACTAAGCAGCATCTCTCTAGTGAGTCACAGGACTCTGCCCAGTACGTAAGGCCTGGAAGACATCCTGGTTCCTACTGGAGACTGGCAATTAATTGCCCATGTTCAATGGAGCCACATGGAACCATACTATATGAGAGAGTGAGTTTACAAGTGACGACTGATAACTGAGTCATGCTAAGGATACCACAATGAGCAGTAACAAGTCAACTGGGACGCTGAATGTAGAATGCCTGAAGTTAGTTATTTCACCTCTGCTGAGAAGGATTGACTACAGATGTGGTTTGAAAAATGGCTTTATTTGTGTCTCTGCCTCAGACTGCTTCCTGTGGCTTCTGAGTACTTGGCACTCCTGGAGACAGCCACTCTGTGGTTATGACAACTCACAGCTACTTGTCTAGGATAGAGAATTGTCCCAAAGTACTGACATTTGTAGTTGAAGGGAACTCACTAGAGATGGTACGGATTTCCTTGTTAAACTGATGGGGTTAAATGGTATGCAATGTAGGGAGCACCATGAACTATCCTTTTAAAAGCATTTACATCTCTAAAACAGAGTTTGGGGTGAAGAAGAAGCATCCTCAATGATAGGCACCTAGAAACTGAAGGTGACTGAGAGTGAACTGTGGGGTTTCTTCATTAAGGTGGAAGATGCAGGTGTTCGAAAAGCTCCACATTTTGAATTAGGGAATTGAACCCTTGGGCGACCTACCAAATATATCCTCATCTTATTCATTGGGACATGTGCTTATAACCTACATGGCAAAGGGACTTTCTGAACAGCAAAATAACTTAATGTATACATTAAATTTATTGCTATGAGTGCTAACAATGAAAAATCAGAGAGAATTCAAGTAATAATGGAGCTGAGTGCCTTAGGAAAACAGACAGGTCAAGGCCTAAATTATCTTCCCTAGAAAAAGAACAAAGGAATTAATTAAATGGAGACCAAAAGAATAATAAAAGAATCAATAAAATAAAGAGTTGGGCTTTTAAAAAGATAAACAGGCTTGACAAATCCTTAAAAACTAAAAAAGAAAAGTATACATCCTTAAAAACTTAAAAAAGAAAGGTATACATTAATAAAATTAGAGATTAAAGGGGAACAGACAATAAATACCACTGAAATCCATAGGAATATTCGAGAATACTTTGCAACCTGTATTATAAAACTGATAAAACATCTAGAATAGGCATGCATTTCTTGACACACAAAATCTATCAAAATTAAATCAAGAGGATATAAAAAATTAAGCAAACCTTTTTATTTATTCATTTATTTTTCCATTAAAAAATTTCCACCTCCTCCCCTCCTCCCATTCCCCTCCCGCTCTCCCACTCACCTTCCTCCCTCCCCCTCCAGCCTTAAGAGAGGGCAGGGTACCCTGCCCTGTGGGAAGTCCAAGGGCCTCCCCCCCTCCATCCAGGCCTAGGAAGGTGTGCATCCAATAGACTAGGGTCCCAAAAAGCCAGTACATGTAGAAGAAACAAGTCCCAATGTCATTATCATTGGCTTCTCAGTCAGCCCCCATTGTCAGCCACATTCAGAGAGTCCGGTTTGATCACATGCTCCTTCAGTCCCAGTCCAGCTGGCCTTGGTGAGCTCCCCTTAGATGAGTCACACTGCCTCAGTGGTGGACCAGGCCCTCGTGGTCCTGACTTCCTTGCTCATCTTCTCCATTCTTATGCTCTTCAGCTGGACCTTGGGAGCTCAGTCTAACGCTCCAATGTGTGTCTCTGTCTCTATCTCCATCCATCGCTGGACGAAAGTTCTATGGCGATATTCAAGATATTCATCAGTGTGGCTATGGGACAAGGCTATTTCAGGCACCCTCTCCTCCACTGCCCAAGGACCTAGTTAGGGAAATCCCTTTGGATACCTGGGAACCCCTCTAGAGCCAAGTCTCTTGCCAACCCTAAAATGGCTCCCTTAATGGAGATATCTTCTTCCCTGCTCCTATATCTGTCCTTCCTCCATCTCAGCCCTCCCACTCCCCCAAGCTCTCCCCAATCCTCCCCTTCTCCCTTCTCTCTCCCCTCTCCCCTTCCCCAAGCCCCACTCCCACCCTTACCCCCACCCCCATGCTCCCAA
>JAQHUG010000281.1:1803796-1822252 GCA_028555095.1 Dicrostonyx torquatus
CATTTATTTATTGTTGTTCTTACTGTCTGTGCCACTGGGGTTTTACATAGGAAGTGATCTCCTGTGCCCATGTGTTGCAGGCTACTTCCCACTTTCTCTTCTATGAGGTTCAGTGTAGTCGGATTTATATTGAGGTCTTTAATTGATTTACAGTAGCAGAAATAAACATATTTCACTTAAACCATTTATTTCTTCTATGGATAAATCTCTTTGTTCTATGTCACTTCTGGTGTTTATCATTTGAAATACTACTAGGACAGTATGTATACACACCCAACTTATTTTACACTTAGATATAGTGCTACATAAATGAAACTATATCTCCATTTTAAAATCCTTCCTTATGAACAATATTGATTTACAATTTAAAATCACAAATATAATAAATCATAAGTATATTCTACAGAACATGATTCAATCTAATATTTATATAAAACACTTCTTGCAAGGAATGTCAGTAGAAGAAATTTTATTCTTCTAAATTTTTATTGTGTACAATACTTACGTCTCTTCCTAAGCTCACAAAAAAATTAAATGAGCATCAGTCATTACTTCAAGTAGTCCCTAAAATATACTTTTAAACTTTTTTTTTGGTTTTTTGAGACAGGGTTTCTCTGTAGCTTTGGGGCCTATCCTGGAACTAGCTCTTGTAGACCAGGCTGGTCTCAAACTCACAGAGATCCGCCTGCCTCTGCCTCCCTAGTGCTGGGATTAAAGGCATGCGCCACCACCGCCCAGCTTTTAAACTTTTTTTATTTCCATAACATTACATATTTTCATAAGAACAATCAATAGTCTCCTTCATATATTATTTTAAACTGCAATATGTTGATAAATGGTTCTCTTTCACAAAGCCAACACCATACAAGAACTTTAATTTTTGATTCTGCTGCTAATTCTTTTGTGCTAGCAATGTTAAATGTTCATCTCACACTCATTTTCTGAAACCAAAATACCTTTCTCTTAAACATTTTTATTCCACACCATCCTCAAATATTAATACTGATTTAGATCCATGCTTTTTTGTGTGTCTCAGGAAATTTCTCATTACCACATAAAATTTTCCTTCATAAAATAAATATTCATTTTGTGAACACTTAATTTTATACCAAGATTTTTCTCCAAAGCCCATCAATCTCTGGATTTCACCAAATTCTTTCATCCAGAAATGTTTACATGAATTTTCTTATAGCAATTGCAGACATAAAACATATCTCTTTAAAATAGAATTATTATTATTATTATTATTGCATTAAGTGTGGATTGAAACATCATTTTATATTCATCCAAAATTTTCTCTTTGTGAAATAGGATTTGTTTTTATTGTTTTTTGTTCTTGTTATTTTGTTGTGTATTTTCTCTGTGTGTAAATGATTTTCTGGATAATCCATGCTTTTAAATAACTAAACATTGCTAGGAAATAATATTTATTATCTATATGGTTAACACTATATGCTTAACTCTTTAAGAAAACTCCTGAGCCATCTATACTTTTCTCTTTATATACACTCTCCTGTATTTTGACCTCTGTTCTGTATCCATCACTTCTCAATGATCCTCTTCGTAAAATTTCACCTTTTCTAATATTTTCGAAGAACCCAGTTTTGGTTCCACAAGTATTAATTTTATTTATATTTTTAAATTTTTGCTCACATTTTTTCTTATACATATCTTTTTTCTTTTTTATCCTTGGCCTTGCCTTACATTTCTTTCTATAGTTTCATAAAAAGAAGCTTGAACTGTTGATCTATTTTCTTTCTAATATAAGCACAAAATGAGATAAATTTTCCTGTAGTTATGAGCTTGAGTGTAATCCACAAATTATGATACACTGTATTATTTTTGTTTTGGTGAAAAGGGGATCATGTATCTCAGTGTTAGATTTCAATTTTCAATGTAGTTGAAGATGATCTTGAACCTATGGTTCTCTCTGCCTCTTCCTTTAGAGTGATGGAATTATAGTCTCATGCAGTCATGAGATGTGAACCCAGGACACATGACATAGTGCACGCAAGGCAAGCATTCTATCAACAGAGCTACACCTTCTGCTTCTGATAGATATGCTGCATGTTAAATTTAATTTAGTTGAAAATACTTTCTAATGTCCTGAATTCTGAAAGATGTAGTCATTCAAACGTGTTGGATAGTTTCCATGTTACCTTGCATTATGTTATTGTGACAAAATACCCTAGCAAAACAAACAAAAGAATAAGGAATTTTTCCTTATGTTTTCAGTCCATCACAGTAGGGAAGACTAGCAGATGAGATCGGGTCACTCATCATCAAATGCGCAGGAAGCAAAGAAAAAAGATGCTTATTCTAGTGGAGTTACTCTTTTACTACCTTTAGTTCTATCTAAAAATTGCCAGACTATGAAATTGTGTCAACTACTTTCAGAGTTGGTAAACCTTCTACTTCTCTGAGGCATACTTTTCTAACATCTTTGGTACTTCTAAATCCAGTTGGGAAAAAATGATCCTTAAAGACTAAAAATATTTGGAGGGTTAGAAATATGTTGCATTATTTAAAAAATAATTCAGTTGTGGCTAGATGATATATTGATTTATTATGTTTTATGTTGAAATTGCATAACAACTGTGACTTCTTAATTTAAAGTGAATTTTTAAAGCTTATTTTCTAATACGATACATCCTGACCATAACCCCTACTCTCTCCTCTCCCCCTCAGATGCCTTCCCCACTCTTGGCCCTCCCCCATATCTACTTCAGTTCCCTTCAAAAAAGAACAGGCCTCCTAGAATTGTCAACAAAACATGACCTAATGAGTTACAATAAAACTAGGTACAAGCCCTCATATGAAGGCTGGAGGAGGCAACTCTCCTCCAGGTGGAGGAAAATGATCCCAATAGCAGTCAAAAGAGTCACAAACAACAACAACAACAACAGCAACAAATAATTTTTTGGTTCATTCTTGAACCTTTGCTTTTCTATCCAAATTATGAAAATATTGCCTGAATTTAAAAGCTCAGTGAGATTTTGATAAAATTGGAAATAAATACAGAGGAAATACTTTTAAATAAAAAAGAATGAAAAAGACATTTATTGGTCTACCATTCTGGAAGTCAAAAAGTCCCAAATCAGTGGCCAGCATCTGTTGCATGAGAGGTGGTGGGTGTTGCATTCCCCAGCTCCTGGCTCCCAGTTCCCAGCTGTGGGCCTGCTTTCCATCCCGGCTAACTTATAACCAAAATAATTACACACAAACTGTATTAATTAAATCACTGCCTGGCCATTAGTTCTAGCCTCTTGTTGGCTAACTCTTATATTTTCAAACCATTTCTAATAGTCTGTGTGTCACCACGGGGTGGTGGCTTACCGGGAAAGATCCTAAGCTGTGTCCATCTTAGGCTGGAGAAACATGGCATCTGCCCCAGTGCCTTCTCTCTCCCAGCCTTCAGTTCTGTCTACTCCGCCCACCTAAGGGCTGCCCTATCAAAAGGCCAAGGCAGTTTCTTTATTCAACCAATGAAAGCAACAGAAATACAGAAGGACCCTCCTACACCAAGCATCTGATTAGTTTTAGCTCATCTTTATATGAATCTAATTGATATTTTCAAAGAAACAGGTTCAGGTTTTTAGTTTTCTCTATTTTCTGATTTTAGTTTCATTGATTTATTTTATTGTCTTTTATTTACTTCTTGACCAGCTTTGGCTTTTAATCAAATAAATTGAGAATAAGATCATGAATGAATAACTGATATGCTTCTTGTTTATTAATTTAAATATTAATTGCTATAATATTCTTTGATATAAATATTAAGTGCTAGGATATCCTTGCTCTGATCACTGCCTTAGCTTTATTCCATGTTAAAACATTTCAATTTTACCAGATTAATAAATTTTTATTTTCTTGAGAATTTCTCATTAAACATTTATATCAATTTCCAACAGATTTCATATCTTCTTATTGAACTTGTCAATATTTGATTTCTAATTTGGCTTCAAATATTCAGAAAATACATTGTAATTAAGAGAAATTTTTGTGCATTTGTTGATATATTTGTTTTGGTGACTATCCTATTTTTTAGGGTAACTGCATCTTTTTTTTCACAGAATGTTCTTTTTAAAAAAATTCAACCTTTTTTTCATTTTACATACCAATCCCAGTTCCCATTTCCTCCCCTCCTTTCATCCCCTTCACCTACCCCTCAACCGCCATCATCTTGTTATGGGTTCAATTATGTTTGTATACATGGTGTTTTGTGCCACTTGATGCCTTTTCTAATATCAGTGAGATTGCCTTTCTTACTTTAGTTCTCCTCTTATATCTGATTTGTGATAATATTCCCATGTAAACAGCTCAAACTGAACCTAACTCTTGATAAGATTCTTTTCGCACATCTCCTCTTATGCAAAATAAAAACTAGAATTGCTTCCACATCACACTTTGGGATTGTTGTTCTTGTTTGGGCATACAAATGGCATTGTGTTCCAAAACACTTGAAACCAATGTTAATTTATTGTTTTTTGTTGATTTTATTGTTCCCCTCCCTGCCTTTCCCTTCCTCCCTTCAACCCTCCCCCAAGGTCCCCATGCTCCATATTTACTCAAGAGATCTTATCTTTTTCTACTTACCATATAGATTAGATCTATGTAAGTCTCTCTTACTGTCTGCATTATTGTCTAAATTCTGTGGAATTGTGGTTTGTAGGCTGGCTTTCTTTGCTTTATGTTTAAAAACCACCTATAAGTGAGTACATGTGATGATTGTCTTTCTGTGTCTGGGTTACCTCACTCAAAATAATGTTTTCTAGCTCCATCCATTTTCCTGCAAAATTCAAGCTGTCATTTTTTTTCTGCTGTGTAGTACTCCATTGTGTAAATGTGCCACATTTTTCTTATCCATTCTTCGGTCGAGGGGCATTTAGCAATGTTAATTATATGCCACTTGAGTAGAGTTTTACACATGCCCATTAAATATAGTCCATCATTTGTGTTATCCAAATCTCTCAGCCCTTTAATATTTTTTCCTCTTAATTAGTCACTATTTTGAGTTTGATGAATTTTATGCTTATATGTTCATATTTTACATTATGTTGTTTAATAAATATGAAGTTTGTAAACTTACATCTTTGTTGCATACTTAACATGTTAGTATTAATACCCTTACTTCAAAGAATACTTTATACCACAAGCATACTTCAAATGAATATTCAAAATGAATACTTTAAGTAATAATTTTATGATGTATTTTTGCATTTTCCTCTCAAATTTTCTTTATATATTCTTTATATATTAGACACATCTTTAAATACATGAATAGTTGTGTTTGCATGGCTTCCTTAAATGATCTGTGTGATGTTTTTCTTAGTGAGTTAACTAGAATAAAGTGATTTTATTTACAAAAAATATATAAGGACATGCAGGACTATTTGGATTCTCTTCTGATTTACAACAACCATTGTGCAAAAAAGAAAAATATCACAGATGCTAATAACTTCATTTATTTGAACACTTAATCTGCAGTTTCTGATGCTGTTTGGGAAGGCTGTGAAACCTTTAGGAGTAGAGGAAGTGTGTCAAAAAAGAAAAACTACACCATTGAATTTTCTCAGCCCTCAGCCTGCTTAAGGAAGGTCATTTGACTTTTAAATTTCCACAATAACTGAAAACTTGAGAAGCAGTGGGGCTAATGGTGTAAGCTTTGATCCAAATCTGAAGTCTGAAACATAAAGAAACTAATTTCTGATGGCAGAAGATATTCATTTGCTCATGAAAAAAATAGATAGAATTCTGTAGTCTTCTGAATACATTTTTGGTCAATGTGGGACCTCCGTGGATTGGCTACTGCTTATCTATGTTGGTGTTTTACTAAGTCTATAAACACAATATTAACCTTCCCTAGAAATACCTTCACATGTACCCGCCATATTATTTACTTTTCTGTTTTTGTGATACAATACCATAACCATGAATAATTAATAGAAAAAAAGAACCTTTTTGTCTTATGGTTTAAGAGGAATAGTGCATTATGATGGGTAAGGCATAAAGAAAAGTGTGTGTGTGCTCATGTGTGTTTATTTCTGGTCATTTCTGTTTGTCCCAAAAACTAATACAGAGACTTCACATGATCTGCCTGTCTCCCCCTCTTATCCTCCAAAACTTTTAATTTCTTTATTGTAAACTATCATTGAGTCCAGCCATTATGCTCCATTCTGTATTTCTTTGACAGAAGCCATTACCTTGCCTCAGGGTACTTGAACATGTAGTTTTTCATGCCAGGGACACTCTTTCCCTAGAATTCATGTAACATACTTCGCTGAACTTTCAAAATACAGCAGTCTACCCAGCTCCTAACTCTGATTGTTTATTCATTTATACATAGGTTCTGACACCTAGAAGGAGCTCAGTGTATAGCTTTGAAATGACAAAAATAAAAATTTTGTTGGACAAAAAAGCATCTGAGAAATGAGGTAAATCTGTGGCAATGATCTCAAAATAGCAGGGCTAGCCTTCTGCACTTCCTACACTAAGAGCCTGAGGTCTGTCTGTAGGCATCTTCAGGCTGATGTTAGTGTCACTCTTCCTCTTCAGATGACTCCTCAGGAAGATCACGGTGAAATGAGAAGGGATCTAACTTTCTTTGAAACGCAGTGTTACTTATTACACAAAAGTCTATTATGAAAAGGCAATTAGAGATCTAGTCAGAATTAAAAACTCCAGATTCGCCTCTAGACTTTAAGGTGTGATAGACAAAGATGAAGAGGCATCTCTACTTCGACTCTTCTGAGACAGCTGAAGTAGGATGCCGTGATAATTCCAAATATCCTCACAACTTCAGCACATTTATCTTTTCCCATTCCTCACAAATCTTACAAGGCTCACAAAGGGTCAGCTACTCTCCTGTTACAGCATTTGATTATAATTGGCTATTATTCTTGGACAGTGTAAATATCTGTGAGAGCATGGAAAATAATGTCACTTATCAAACCTCTAAAATCCGTGTGAAAGCTTCTTTCTCTGAGAATCAGCCCCAGGAAAAGGCTTAGGCTGGACCCAGCTTGTGATGATACACTGTTTACTTAACAGCGTTTTTTGCTACCTTGTCCCTCAAGTTGTTTCATTCTTCAATTACCTTATTTTTTGAGCCTCAGTTTAAGGGCCAAAATAAGTTCTGGAAGTAGCTGCATGTTCCTTGTTCTGGTGACCTAAACCTGCTTTGCTATTCTTCTGCCTATTCCGGGGCATTTCTGAGTCTTGGTAAACTAAAGCGCAATAAACAGCTTGAGAGCTGTTGTGTTACAATATATAAGCCATTGTGTGTTTTCCACAATACTATATAATTATTAGACTCATGTACCTGACTTATTTTAGGGCTCTACAGGAATAGCTGGGGCATAGTTCAAAGGCACACCCAGAAAAGGAATGGCAGATCTGAATGATCAGAAAGGCAAACATTTTCCTGTGTGTCTTTGTTGTCTTACACATCTCAGACCTGAGGCCCACAGGAAAGTGCGTCTAATACATGTGTTCAGACAGCTAGTGGGAGGTTCATAGGTAAGCCATGTTATGAGCTGAATATGTTGCAAAATACAAAACTTGAAGTTGTAGCCACAAGAACCACAGAGTATGACTATCCTTAGAGAGAAATAATCAAGTTACAGTGGGAGTGTAATTCTGTGACAGAATACTCACCATGAGTTCACAAAGGCCGGATTTCCATCAGCAGTACTGAAAGAGAGTTAGAGAGGGGGAGGGAGGGAAGGAGAGAGAGAGAGAGAGAGAGAGAGAGAGAGAGAGAGAGAGAATATGAGAAGAGATTAGGATGCAAATACATCCGAAGACAGAAGGAAAAAGAAAACTCCCATCTGCAAATCAAAGAAACCTCCAAAGTAACAGCTTTGCTGAGAATGTGATGCTGGACTTCTGGTCTCCTGAACATACAAAGACAGGTCTCCTCTGATTTTATGAAATGCAAAAGTCACCCTGTCACACATACTTATGATGTCATTGATTTTTCAAAGCATTTCTCTGCATATTTCTCTATTAAATTAGAAATTTCTAAGTAGTCTTCACTGCATATATTAATCATGTCTTTTGTGGGCAGTGATGTCAGAAGCGGTAAAATAATGACACGAATCTACAATAACCTCCGTTGCTATCTGCCTAGGTGCCCAGAAGAAGTCTTGACTTCCTGGGGTCAGGTTCATGGAACTTTTCCCACTCCCAGCTACTGTTTTTCTGGTATTTAAGTGGAAGAACAGAGGAGATGAGACCATCAAACTACAAATCAGAGAGAATGTTGCCTGGGAAATACTCAATAACAAGGCCACTGATTCAGAGAGATAAATCCTGGGCCTCCTTGGGAGTCCGTGCTTTGAGCTATCTGAAGGAAACAGGCTGGATCTTCTTATAATCCCTATGCTGTTAGACAATGCAGATATAACACACTTAGCTATAAAGCCACTTTCTGATTTTCAGAGAGTGTACATTTGTGTGTGGATTTCAGTATTACTTGATACCATACGTGTGAAAATCAAGAGTGTCAGTGTTACACTGAGGCTGTGATTACTCCCAGATATTTCTAGTTCTCTCTGGCATATACAAACGGGTATTGGGGGAAAACAAGCTTTGCTTCTGTTGTAACTGAGTACAAAGTTTATTGAAGATTTCTTCATTTCCTTTAGCAGACAGTGTTAGATACCTTTTCTTTGTGACTCAAGTTATCTTATGAGCATCACTTACTTCCTTCTCACTGTACCATTTGTTCTATGGTTATGATAATGACAATGCTAGCTTGTTTCTTGCTCTAAAGAAAATATGTGTTTCTTGTTGAAAACAAACAGAACATGCGATTACAAATATAAAAAAAATGCAAGGACCAAAGAGATGGCTGCGTAGATAAAACACTTGTTTCATGTGAGCATTGGGACAGTCAGTCTGTCATCTTAGGACTTGGAACAAGCTAGCTAGCTAAACTAGCAGGGATAAATGAGCTCTGGATTCAGCATGAGATTTTTGCCTCAATAAATACAATGTATAGCAATTAAGTAAGACCTCCAGCATCAACTTCAGGCATCTACAAGCAAGTGCACATACAGTCACATGCACCTGGACATGCATACATGTCTACACATGTAGACATATTTATACATCAACATGCACCACACACACTCACATGCAAAAAGCTAACAACCAAGCAGAACCTCAAATAATGCAGATACATATATACCAATGGCTTATGTCAGTGATAAAATACTAAACTGGGAACACTGCAGTTTGATTTCTCTCTGACTTAGTAACTATGTCTTTCTGGCTATATAAATGTATTTGAGACTTTAAATAACAACTACAGCCGGGCAGTGGTGGCGCACGCCTTTAATCCCAGCACTTGGGAGGCAGAGGCAGGCGGATCATTGTGAGTTCTAGACCAGCCTGGTCTACAAGAGCTAGTTCCAGCGCAGGCTCCAAAGCCACAGAGAAACCCTGTCTCGAAAAATAAAATAAAATAAAATAAAACAACTACAGAGAAGTTTTTTATATGGCTGTACCATAAATGGATCCAAACTTCTAATTGCTTGACTAGAAATTCAGTCATGTTAATTGTACTCTCTTAAAGTTGATTATAATATATAGTTTATATATGTATGTCTATACTCATGTGTCTTTGTAATCTCTGTGACACTGATTTCCATGACTGGAACAAACTACTTAGGAGGTGATGTGCTCTTTATATTTTAATATATATTCCTAGATAATCTTCCAACACTGTTACACCAGTTTCTACAACCATGCAAAAAATGCTTAATTCCTGACACATAGTATTTACTACCATTAATCATTTTCTCCCCTGCCCAATTCATATCTGTATTTGTATATCTTAGATTGCTGGCAAAATTGTACCTATTTTTTACATATATTTGTGTTCATGTTTTTTTTTCTTCATATCATTTACCCAGTTCACTATTGTGGTTTTGTTTTGAAGCTTGTGAAAATATTCGCATTTTAGAGTCATTAACCTTTTGTGCAGAAGACTCATGATCTTATCCTTATATGTCTACTATTCTAACTGTGCATCTGATGGAAGCTACTGTAATGATCTTCACCACCTTGCCACTGAAATGGGATAAGGCCTCTGTGATGAATGCACAACAGGTCAATTTCTTCTGTCTGATTGTGATTCTTTTCTTTTCCACCCAACTGGAAGATACATTCCAATAGATTTCTCACATGTAGTTTTTCGCCTCAGAGTGATTCCCAACCAGCAGCAATTGATGCCAGAAATATTTGAGAAATATGACTCTAAAATGAGATATTGACTTGGATCACCCACACAGGTTCTAAGGATTGAAATCCTATCAATTTGGGGAGGCTGATTAAATTGCATGAACTGTTTTTTGAATAGGAGCCTGAGTCAAGAAGAAGGAACATCCCAATTCCCAATTGGTTTTCTCAGTTGTCTAGATCCTCAAATTTCTAAACCTCATAGGCTTTCATAATAGGTTTCCTTTCTCCTGTTAAATAGTGTCTCTATTTGGTTGACGTCCATGTATCTTCATAAGAAATATGTGCCTCTCTTAATATTTGTCTTTACTCATTCTCCAGTATATGCTATATAATGATTAATGGGCTTAAGATACAGTCAAGTAAGTTGTGAATCTGCTAATAGGTAAAACAGACCATATGGCAAAAAAGTCTATGAGCTTTTCCAAACATGTACTATCAAGAGAGGAGGCCTAGGGCTACTGTAGCATGGATGTTTGTACGACGGCTCTAGAATTTGATGCTTATGCTTAGTTTAGGGAATCTGGTTTTGTTCTGCTATTTCATTCATATTTGAATAAATAAAGCTTGCCTGAATGAAGTTCAGAGAGTAAAACAGCTGCGCTAATCAGCCTTACAAACCAGGCAGTGGTGACACACACCTTTAATCCCAGTAACCATGCTACTTTGCCATAGAAACCAGGTGGTAGTGGTGCAGAGCTTTAATCCCAGCCCTAGAGAGGAATATAAGATGGGAGGAGACAGCTCTCAATCAGACTCCTTCTGAGATTCCTGGAGGCAAGATCGCCATTTCAGACTGAGGTAGAGGTAAGAGCCAGTGGCTGGCTGTTTTGCTTTTCTGACCTTCAGGTTGAACCTCAATTTCTCTCTCTCTGAGTTTTTATTAATCGTGCTACATGTATTTATTGCAGTGTGTGTGTGTGTGTGTGTGTGTGTGTGTGTGTGTGTGTGTGTGTGTGTGTTGGCAACCAGACTTCAGATGCACAGTCACTTAGTATCTCATGAGCCATCATTATCTTTCATTAGATCTAGAAACACAGTAGAAGCTGCCTCTAGAAAGGCATGCAATTGCCTAATACAGATTGCATGGCTCTTATCTCCAAAAGGATGCTGCATGCCAATACTCCCATGAGGGCGATCCTTAAGAAATACATAAAGGCAACTTTGAAACTACGGGGTTTGTAAGACCAAACGATCCAAAAACTTCTTGCATCACAGTTTGATATTGCTCAAGTCTCTCTCCTACTCCTGACCTCTAAACTTTGTGTGCTACATGACACATGAGCCATAGGACTCATCCTTAGCTGAGTAGTTGCTCCTAAGAATCCTAAGAGACCTACCAGGCCTCCAATTATTTTTTATGCTAGAGACCTCAAGATGCAACTCTTTGTCTTATACACTGAGTGGGCCATCTTAGTATGTTTCTGACAAGTAGGCCTCTAAAAACCTCACTGAGATGGGCAGTAGGTTCCCAGTGCTTCTAAGATTTATCATAACTTTCAAAAGTGAGTTTGTGTGTCCTACAGCCTCTACTATGCTGGCTTCTGCATAGTTATCATTCCCAATTGGTATTATGTGTCCTTGTAACAAGCAGAAGTGATATTTCTCATTGATACTCTGGCAGCTTAGATCTTTTAGGACAACATTATGGCCAGGGTGTTAGAATTAACATAGCCTTTGGGGAAAATTGTAAATGTTCTCATCCCATCTACTCCTTTTGATGCATCCTTTCATGGAACAAAAAGCAATGATAATATCTTTAAGAACTTCAAAAAATGGCATTGGATGTTGCTATGACTTGTGCATTCCTTTGATTTATTCTCTTTAACTTTTCCACTATGCTAGTTCTTAGAACAGAGATCACAGACAGTAATTGGGGCCATTCTAAATTTCAGGTATATCAAATACAGTTACATATGCAAGTCTACAAAGATAATGATTAAATATGGGCCTCAGAGAACTATGCTTTAGGTGGGATTTGTGTGATGGTTAATCTTGATTGTTAAGTTGATAGCGTGTAAATCACCCTGGAGACAAATCTCTGGGCAGGTGTCTAATCTCTATATTAGATTAATTAAGATGAAACAACCTGCCCATGAGCTGTGATCCTAAACCAAGTAAAAAAGACAAAAGGGAGCTTCAGCAACACTCCTTTCTCTACTTTCTTACTGGGGACACAATATCACCACCTGTGTCACGCTTCTCTTGTCAAGTCTGTATCTCAAACTGTGAATCAAAATACCACTAGGAATTTTTATCATAGCAACAAGAAAAATAACTCTATTTATTACTTGCTCTCTATACTTTGATCTACTCTTCAGTATTAATTCCAATTACTATGCTCAAAACCTTTTGAAATGTCTGTGCATCCTCCTGTCTTTAAGGCATGCTGTCATTAGAATGAATATCTGAAAACCTTTTGGTGATGGAGTTCTGATATAATCATAGTATGTACTTACCATTGTGCTTCATGACACTTCTCCCTTGAGACATGACCACTTACTATGCAAATAGTTTACAATTCTAAAACATGGCTCAGATGCAAGAACTGAGCACAACTTTATGACTTTTTATTTAGAAAGTCACCCTCAGCTTTCTGTTCTTGTGCTGTACATGACTGTATATTTTAAGCAGCACCAGTGTTGGCTGCTCATCATTTTTACCTGTTCTTTAAACTACTACCACCATCACCTCAGTTTTCTATCTGTTGATCAAGTTCCCTAAGCTACTTCTCCAACTCAGTAACTTAAAATAATTTTAGACCTTCATTTCTGGCAATTAAACAATAAGGCCTGATTTTAATGGCTCAGAGGCACCAGCATCCCCACTGTTACTAGCTATATGATATATAAAGAATGTTTCTGTTCACAGATCCCTAGGTTTAAAACCTGAAGTCACATTTTGATGATAGTGGGAGATGAAGCCTTTGAGAACTGATGGTAAATTCTTCATGAATTGCGTTAGTACCTTCTTAAGACTCAAGAGAGACCTTCCTGTCATTGTAGCCATAATGAGTGAGCTGCTACCTATGAACCAAGAAGCAGCCCCTCACTAGATATAATATCTTTATTTTTAGCTTTACAATCTTCATTATTTAAATAAATAAATAAAGTTTCTTGTCTATAAGCCACTAAGACTGTGGTCTTTTGTTGTAGAAGTGTAAAGAAACCATCCAAGTTCATATCTCTGCAGAAAAGAGCAATAATTGAGCTCTGTGATGATGCTGATGCTTCCTTAAACAATACATTGCTAATACTTTGGTGAGCTATACGTATTCTAGGTCCTCTTATGGAATATAGTCCTCTCTTGGAGGTGGAGGAGTTCCCTTCTGAGTTCACTTAATAAAGAACATAATCTATCCTTTGCAGCATCTTGTTTCTAAGCCTTTGCATCCCTTCCCTTATTACTGCAAAGGAAATGGGTGTTCTAACTTAACTCAGTTTCCATAAGCTTCCCAGTGCCACTTTATCAAAGTTTTTTTTTGCCACCTCTCTTGGATTTCTTACTAGACACAAATATGTCTTCAGAAACCATCCTCAAGTGGATGGATTTTTAGTTATTTACTTTTGTGTTCTAGGCTTCTTGATAAATCATCCTCAAATGTCTGTCACTGACTTCCTCCACACCGTACCTAAGCTTTAGAGCTTATCTGGAGGATTTTCTCTTTCCTCCTTTATCATACCTAGAACTTCCTATTTATCTCACTTGGATTTAACTCCAATTATTGGCTTAGCAAGATAAAGGTCTCTAAAGGATCTTTCAAACAAATCTGAATACTAACTCTTAATAGAGAAGGGCAGACTGCTTCTTAAGACTGAGTTTCCAGGGAAATCAACAAAGCTTCAATTCTTTCTCTGTGTACCCATTCATGTGACACCACTCAGTTTTTCAAAGTAATGAGTTTTCCCAAATCAGGCCCTCATTTTAGTTACCATGATTTGGCTGAATTTTTAGTTCATCTCTGTAGATTATCAAGTCTAACTCTTATGTTATGGGTTTATAGCACTTCTGTGGCTGTAGAAAAGAAAATCCCCTTTGTAAGTTTCTGACTCATATTTATCTGTTAACCGTTGTTAATGAATTTGGTTTTCTCTGTATCTATTGTGGGATAATAGTACTAAGTAGTAAGAGCTTGCCAACCCCACCTTCTGTATACTATTTCAGCCTTCAAATGTATGGCCTATTGTAACCACCATGAAATCTTCAGGATTTGGGCTTAGTCACAGTGTGCAAGGTATTGTCTGCTGCCCATGCACCATTCAAGAAGTGATCGTTTCTTAACATGATATGACTAAATCAGTCCCAGAATCCCTACTTACAACATGCTTTCTGGAATCATTCCTGGTATCAACAAACTCAGTTTAGGTCATCTTGGAAGCACATGCCAAGATGGGATGAGAATAGTGGGGTATTTTTGAACAATAAAGGAGGAGGGACTCAAGAGAGAACGTTTACTCTGAAAGTGCTGCTGTACTCAGTCTTGGATTAGGAACACATGGCTTCCAAGGAAGCATATTTGTAGGGATATTTTATTGGTATTTTAATAAATTAAGTTTGCCTGAAGATCAGAGAGTAAAACAGCCCCACTGGTCAGCCATACAGCCCAGGCAGTGGTGGCACACACCTTTAATCCCAGTAGCCACACTAGTTTGCCATAGGAGCCTAGTAGTAGTGGTGTACGCCTTTAATCCCAGCACTAGAGAAGAATATAAGATGGAAAGAGACAGCTGTCAGCTTAGTCTCATTCTGAGATTCCTGGTGGCAAGAATCTTACAGCCTAAGGATTTCTTAGCAATAAGAACTGTCTAGTGGCCTGGCTGCTTTGCTTTTCTGATCTTCAGGTTGAGCCCCAATATCTGTCTCTGGGTTTTTATTATTTGTGCTACAGATATTCATACCAAAATTTATCTGAAAGTCAATGTAACTGGATAGTGATTTGATTTGCAGGGCTGCAGGTTTTAAGCAATTCCCACAGCATGGCTACTTTCTCACTAAGGCCTGTTTATCCATGATCCTTATCAGCAAAAGAGACCAGTGATATAGTAGGATGTCATAAGTCTTGAAGGAATTCATTCAGTCACTTGGAAGCACTTTGGGCACACCAAGCTTCTTAAAAACTGTCTAGGATTCGTTTTGACTTTATACCTAGGTTTGCTTACCTTTACTAGAGAGTCTCTCTGTTCCGTGGGTAAGATGCTTGCTACCAAACCCGATTACTTGAGTTCAATTCCCAGAACCCTCATGGTAGAAGGGGAGGGCTGACTCCTGCAAGATTTTCTCCGATTTACATTTGTACAACCTGACAATAAGTAAATAAATGCCATAAAATAGAGCATACCAAGTAATGGTTTTCATTATAGTATTTTCATACATATATGCATGCATACTGTTATACTTTGTCAGAATTCATCCTTTTGTCCACAGCTCTCCCTCTTTCTGGCTAGTTTCCTTCTTTCAGTTTCTTATCACACACACACACACGCGCGCGCGCACACACACACACACACACACACACACACACACACACACACACACACTCTTTTGTCCTCCTTCCTAGATCAACCCCTCCACCTTCATGATTTTTTTTTACTTACGCTAGTTTAATGACCTACACTCGCCACCCCCACCCCCACCCCCACATAAAATAATACACATAAAAACTTATATCTATCTTTAGCTTCGAAACTATGTTGACCAAAAACTCACCTGTGACTGTGTATTTGTTTTATTCTCTATACTTTTTGGCTTTTGTTATTTTTTATATGAAATATTTTAAACAATTTCCTTTACAGTACCTGCTATTTTATGTCATGTTTCGAAGACTCTTTCCTACCCCAAGTATGTAAACATACTCACCAATATTATCCCTAGAGGGATTTTGTCTTTTAACACACAGATAAAATAAATTTTGCTCATCTTCACCTTCTATTCTGCTTTCTCCCCTTTTCCCTTTCTCATGGAAACAAGCATCTTTAATTTGAATATGAAAGGAGAGAGGCTGATTTATTGTGTTTCAAATGCCTGAGTATTTGTCTCTCTAGTGTTTATACTAAAAATTCTTCCTTACCATGTACTTCTGTGATGTAGTGTTTTCATCCTTTTTAGTCTCTAGATATTGATGCTGAGCTCCTTGTCTTCATTGTATTTAATAACTAAAATGTCTAAATTAAGATTGCCTTATTTAAATCTACTATTAGCTGCATCTTATGGGTTTTACTAATATATTTTCCTCATTACTTTTTTAGGTGTATGCCCAGTTATTATTTCAATTTTCTTATTTTTAAACACTTGATTACTTGTTTTTTAAGACCTACAAATAAGGATATTAGGTATCATACATTTTTTAGAACAATTATGCTATCAGATTTGTATGCTATTTTGATGTTTCAAAGCACATTTAAATGTGTGTGCCCACAATTTGTTTATCTACTTTGCTTAAGATTCAGATGGCGTTTCCCCGTGTGTCTTTTAATTTAAAAAACGAAAAGGAGGAAACATATCACATGTTTCATGTTGTAGATAGGCGGAGAGGTGTGTGTTGTGTTCCCCAGCCGCCAGCTCCCAAGCCCAGCTTCCAAGCCCCAGCCGCTGGTGGCTGGCTGCACCCAAAATAACCACGTGACAAACTGGATTCATTTAAACTCTGCCCGGCTTATTATCACTAGCCTTTTCCCGGCTAGCTCTCATAATTAAACTAACCCATTATAAAAGTTTGTAAGTCACCACGCGGTGACATACTGGAAGGGTCTAACCTGCATCCATCTGCGGCGGCTCATGGCTTCTGCTCTCACTTCCTTTCTTCTCCTCCCAGAACTTCCGTTCTGTCTACTCCGCCCACCTAAGGGTTGGCCTAACTATAAGCCAGGCAGCCCTTTATTTAACCAATCAAAACACAGAAATACAGGTGGCCCTCCCACAGTTTCAAGTGTATTTGCAGTAGGTTAGGACATCAGAAAATATGCAGTAGGAATGAAGATACTTTTATATTTTTGTAGTACTGGGGACTAAAACCAGGGCTTTGTGTATGCTAGGCACACACTCTACAACTGAGCCATGTCTCTAATCCAAGGGCATATGTTGACTGAGGCTTTTCTGTCCCTCCTGGTCCTGCAGCTGTTTAGCCCCAAAGAAATACACAGAGGTCTAAATTAATTGTGAACTGATTGGCCTATCAGTTCAGGCTTCTTATTAACTCTTATAACTTATATTAGCCATAATACTTGTCTTATAACTGTTCTGGAGGTAGAACTCAGACATCTGGGCCATCCACTCCTACCAGAGATTTCTCAGTGGTCTTCCTTGGTCAAACCTGAGTTCTGTTAACTCAGATTGAATCTGCAGCCTCTTGTTTCTTGTGGAAACAAAAGCAAAACGTCTTCTCCAAAGTAACATACCTTTTGACTTTTATTTTAAAGTCAAGGCATTTTCAAAATATATATGTTGAATTAATTCAGCAGCATTTATAATCAAATGTCTTTTAGTAACTGTTACTCCTTCCTCAGAAATCACGCAATTCAAAAACAAAATAATATCCAGACTCTGTGTATTTTTTATCTTTACGTGGCTTTATTTTAAACTCTATTTCTTTTATTTTTACTTTTAATTTTTGGCTTTTTGAGACAGGGTCTCTCTGAGTATCTTTGGCTGTCCTGGAATTCACTCTGTAGACCAGAACTGTCCTTGAACTCACAGAGATCTGCCTCCCCCTGCCTCCCAAGTGTTGGGATTTAAGGTGTGTGCCACCACACCCAACTACTCTCTTTTTTTCTTTTTTCTTGTAAGGACTTTATCCTTTTATTTTCTCCCAAGCCTACATATATTTTTAAACACAGTGAACCATTTAGAGGTTTTCTTCATCTTTGACTCTCTCTTTACTGTATATCTCTCTTTTTCTGACCACATGAGTCTTTAATTCGCTAAGCAATATGGCTAGAATTAAAGCCATGGCTTTGATTCCTGGATCCAGCCCATTCCTTAGTTTTTTCTGAGTTTAGCCTCATGACAGAGATACCGGCTGGAGCCATGTTTATTGCCACAACTCTATGGAGATTCAAGGTCCCTGCCATCACTGAAAAGTATGTAGTCAGCTTTTCATCAACACCATTTAAGTGTTTCATGGCAGGACCTCTTAAAAGAGCTGCAAGGTTTTGCAGCTAAAGCTGAGTCAGGAAGCCTCTCTTAAATGAGAGCACTCGCCTCTAGGGAGCAGAG
>JAQHUG010000281.1:1822477-1854853 GCA_028555095.1 Dicrostonyx torquatus
TCGAGACAGGGTTTCTCTGCAGCTTTGGAGCCTGTCCTGGAACTAGCTCTGTAGACCAGGCTGGTCTCGAACTCACAGAGATCTGCCTGCCTCTTCCTCCTGAGTGCTGGAATTAAAGGCATGCGCCACCACCGCCTGGCTGCTATCTCAGGCTTTTAAGTGGATTTGGTCAGTCCCACATTGGTTGGCACGTCAGATATGTTTCTTGTAAGAAAAAATAGTTGAACATCACAGTAAGGATGTTATGACAAAAATGTCAGCTATTCACACTTTTGTCTCGTCTATGTTCCTGTTATTGTTTGATATAGAAGTGTCACAGGATACAAGGGCTAACATTTCTCAATACATACCTTCAGAAAGTTCTTTTCAGAGTTAAACAACTTAGCTCTCCAGCTCAACAAAGGATTTTTATTTGGGGCAAGGGTATTAAGATTTCTGGAATATAACTTCACTCCACTACTGACTGACAGCATGACAGACGCTACAAGTTGTGGGTTGTGTGACAGAAAGAAAATGTCTTCTTTCTTTGTGCCGAAGCTTCTCCATCTTCACAGGGTTCTGCATCGGGAATTGTGTGAGACGATCTGAACCTGTTGGCATCTTGGGACTTTTCTAACTCTAATAAGGTAGGAGCAAGAGTGAAAATTACTACAAAGGGAACACGGAGAGAATGAAAGTAGGTCAAGGGATGTATGAAGGCAGCCACACTGGTGGTTGGTTGGTGCCTTTGTCCATTTTATAACTACTAATGAGAGAAGGGTACTTGGTACATGTCTGGTAGGTGAATAGAGAACATGTTCATGCTAGGCAGCCCTTGTTACTCAAGGGATCACAAAACCAACCAAACAGAAAACACATTCGAAAATGGGAGGAAGAAGTGGGCTTGGCAGGAGCAGAAGGGAGATAAGAGAGGGTGCTGGGCTTGATCCTGATCAGATTGAATTTGATATGTATATAAGATTATCTATTATTTGATCCACTCATGTCAAACAATAGATTTAAATAAAAATAAGCTTGGAAGAGGGAGAGAAAAATCAGCCACATCTTGAATGCTTTGCTGATTCTTTTATTTACATATTTCCCCTTTACAGATGATGATGACGAAAAGCAGGTGGATTTCCCTATTCCCCCCCACCACACACACACACAAAGTACAGACACAGATTCTGTTCAGCATATACAAGCATTGGGACACGTACAAACTTGTCTTACTGGGTTACTGGAGGCAGGAGTTCAACCTGCAGAGCACTCTCATCACCTCAGGCCTTGTAAGGAGCAGGTCCATGCTTCAGGGGGGCTGTCATTACTCTATGCCCTGCCACTGGGGTGCCAGCAGGGGAAACAAAATTGAGTCACAGTGATCAGAGCTTCCTAGCCCTGCCATGTGCTTTTAACAGGTGACAAGGGGGCACTCGATTAGCTTTCAGCAAAACCCACAGTCACGTAGAAATCTGTACCTCAAGGTTGCCATCTGCAAAGGGAGAACAAACTGTGCCCAAAGATGTCACAGGGCTGTAACAAGACTCCAAATAGAAATGATTTGTCAAAAGTGTTTTGCCAAAGGGAAAATTCTATATAAATTTAAGGGAGTTCAATTGATTGCAATTGTGTGAGTGCCCCAGGGACAGCAGTGGACTGGCTTACAGGTCCAGGGGCCAAGAAAGCAATCAAACATTTAGACTGTGCCTGAGGTGAGCGCCAATCAGCGGCAGGTAATGGCTACTGCCAAACAGAATGTTCTCGGTTTCTTGGTCCCAGTGAGTCACCAAAGCCTAGCACCTGGGTCAGGGCTGGGAAAGTCACTGGGGGAGTTACAGAACGAATCACAAGGGTCAAGGAGGAGGAAGAAGGAGGCATACAAAGCAAGGGAAATTACAAATCTTTCACACACAGATACCCATTGGATGAAGGGACTGCAGATGGAGGCAGGTGGGGAGACGGAGATGGCACAGCAACAGAGAGGGGTTACTTTCCAAAATACACCCACTTGCTTGATCCTTACCTCCTACAGAGATTGTGTGTGTGTGTGTGTGTGTAGAAGGAGGGAGGTCAAGGAAAAAATAAGAATCTAATGGTCTGATTTAAAGACTTAAGGGGCGTTCTGGGGCTCAGCCTGAGCTGGGCCCCTTAGCATCACTAAGGGAAGCATGGGCTTCTGGGGAAAGACGGTAACTGTTAATACCATTGGGAGGTATCTTATCTGCTTAAATGTGGCACACTGAGCATCATGAATGCTCTTTGAAGAATAGAGAGAGAGAGGTGGGCTGTTACTTGAGAAGGGCTGTTGAGAAGACTGAGCAGACTAAGGGGGAAAGGGCCAGTAGAGACAAACTAGGAAAAACTCTCTTTAGGTACGTCTGATGCTGTTGTTATTGTCTCCCAACTCCCTTGGCAAAGGGGCTTGGCACCTCCGGGGGAACTGAGGAGGCTGCCCCATGAGCTACCAGCTGGAGCCTACAGGTTGAGGCAAATCAGCCAGTAGAGCACATTGAAGAAAAGGAAGGTAATAGGGAAAAGCACTCGCGAGTAGGTATCCAGGCGGTAAACGTGGATGCAGATGCGACCCCGCTGCCAGGTGCTGCGTTCACAACCAGGAGCCATGCAGAAGTATCTCCTGAGAACCCTGAAGCACACATAGGTTCTGCGACATCGCCTCCGGGGACACTGGGGATTTCTCGATCTTGAAGGTCGCTGGACTGGGCAATACTGCTGCTCTTCAGCATTCCTATCATAGGTGATGATATCACACATAAACATTTCCTGCTGCTGGCGGGCACGGGCACGAGCGCGGGTGCGGGCACGAGCACGAGTACGTGTATTAGCACGGCTACTGGCTGGAAGCTGAAACAGAGAAAAAAGAAGGGAACAGTCAAGGAGATGTGAATCAAGAGTAAAGGTTGCCTAGATTTCCTAGAAACTACACTTGCCATACTAGTTCGGGGCCCTCTGGGATTTCCACCACCACACCGGGAGGTTTATTTCCTCCGCGACCCCAGGGAACTTCCAATCACTTGGGAAGATAGTACCCTCATCTAAAGCTTGGCCGCCCACCCACAGCAACTCCCGGTTACTTACTTGGTTGAGCTTTGGAGCAGCCTGTCGTTTCGTCTCGTGGTAGATCAGGAAGTTCAGCACAGCAAACTCTAGTAGAGCACAGAAGCACAAGACGAAACAAATGGCAATATAGAAGTCCAAAGCTGTGAGATACGAGACACGAGGGAAATTCTGACGGGAAAGGGTGCCCAACGTGGCCATGGTGACTACAGAACTGACTCCTATAAGAGCAAGGAGTGAAGGTGGGCTAAGCTCCTGACCCAGGAATTAAACTACTTACAGGAGGACAGGAGAAGGCAAGTATTTCCCTTCTGACACATGCCCAAACTTACGATGGCCGTACTTTCTTACCTACAGAGGTCCTGGCCGCAGCAGCCTCCTTCTTGATCCAGAAGGAGACCCAGGAGAGCATTGTGGTCACAGATGAAGGGATATAGCTATGAAAGACAATGAAGCCAAACCGCCTGCTCACATTGAAGAAGAAGGTCATGACCATGAAGTCACCTGAAAGACACAAAACACACCACTCTGGCCTGATGTCTAACACCGCATATATATCTTGGATTCCACTGTGCAGCTGGAGGACATCCTATCAGAGTTCTATGTTCAATGCAGCCCGGTAGGAGCCCAGAGGGGAGACTTACTCTAAGACACCTGGCCAGTTGAGAGATAAGTCAGCATGAGAGTATTAAGAAACCCTCTCAGTTAGCAGCTCCCGCTGGCACACTCTGGAGCGCATGCTGTCTCTAAGGCTCTTCAGGGTATTGTGACTTCATACTTGGTTTACTCTCCGCATGATACTGGACACTAAACTGCTTCAACTATGACTTGTCTGTGAAGCCAAGCCCTGACTTCCCACTTCTGTGATGTTATAGAGGTCTGTGACTTTGAATTCAGTGGACTTTCTAGTCCCTTCCAGGAAGAGCTCATGTAAAGGAAAGCCTTGAGCTTAGACTGTAACCAAGCAAGCCTGGAATAACATGGAAGGTAATGTTATCCAGTGATGTTTGCTACCCAAGGGCAATAACCCTGGAAAGAAAGCAGACTCCAATATTAACTGTCTACACTGAAGACTCTCCAGGAAACAGACCAGGTGCTGGCAAGTCTGGAGGGGCCTTTTTCTCTAGCTGTCAGAAGCACTCACTTGGATGAACAAAGTTTCTATATTCTTGTGAGAAATGGCAAAACGTGCTCTGGGACCAGTGGAAAACGTGTTTCCTGAGTAGTAGTATATTTCACACTAGAATTCCTCCGGCACTGCACCAGACCACACTACGCTACTAGCTGGAGTGATCAAATTATTAGCTCTTCTGCCTTGGAGTCTTGACAGTGACTTAAAACTCCCTTCACATCTGAGTTTATATGGTTGTTACAAGATGTATTATGCTGTTGGATTTCTTGTTCTTTAAATTTATTCTGACTAAGGAAGAAGCTTCCTAATGTATTACAAGTTAGAAACTTGCCAAATGAAGGATACAAACATGTGTTGCCTTCTTTCTGATGAGTGAAGAAGCAAAACCAATGGAAGAAAGATGTCTAGAGCTGGCAGCCAAGACAAAAAAAATGTATTAAAGATGATTGTTGCTCTTACCTGCTTTTGTCCAGATCGTGGTTGTTAGTAGCACTGTCAAAAAGACAAAATTAAAAAGACTGTCCAGAAGATTCGTGAACTGAAGACATTGAAGAGAAAGAGAAGAGAAGGAATTGGGGAGCATAGTCCCAATAGAATAGAAGAAAGCAAAGCTCTGACAGTGGCATTAGGCCTTTAAATGTGACATAGTGGAAGAATGTGACTTCAGTTAGGGGAAACTGGATGGGTGTAAGGGAAAAGAACTAGGTTGATGAGTAATTATCCCAGAGATCCTCATTACAGATGAACAAGAAGAATTTTCTGATAGGAAGAACTGTCTGGAGAAGGAAGAAGTCTCTTTGCAAGATGGTGAACTCCTGATCACGGCAAGATTTCCATCGGTAAAGGATGGCTCACTTCCTACAGGCAGGGCTGTACTTTCTGAAAAGCTCCTGAAGCGGGGACTCTGCTCTAAGGTCCAATGCGGCCCACGTTGTAGGGCATTGCTGCATTCTAAACCCTGAAAACTGAGTATGTGTTCTAGCTGGAAGGAACTGCTTCAAGGTTGAACTGGGAGACTTGGGACCTGTGTCAAAGATAACCCTGGTAGTGGAGAAAGGCATGAGTTAAGAACAAGTTGTCTTTAGCAGAAGAGCAAAAGACCTATTCTTTTCTCCATAGGGAGAACTGGTGCTTACCCCACTGCCACTGCTTTCCCGGTGATCCTGGCTCTGGGGCTTTGTAGTCACTAGGGCACCATTTTGAAACAATGTGCAAACCATCTACTAAACGGAACCACTAGTGACTTGAAAACCCCTGAGCCTTGTCTCGTCTGACATTTGTGATGATGGGTCTCCACCTATCTGGAGTAACTCAGGGGCAGGGAGCTAAGAGGCAGGCCTGCGGTTATCTACTAGAAGAGCAAGAATGCCAAAGCCAAAAGAAGCAAAGTGGCGTTCTCCGAGCCCCCCACGGAAAAGGAAAAGCATCTGTAGAGCGGCCTAGTACTGGGCAGGCAAAGCTTTAGCCAGGGAAGCATGAGCTTCCCTCACCCCGTGAGCTACAGTGGCAAAAGCAGATTTTGTGTCAATACACAGTAGCAAAGCAAAATGTTTCCCATGACAAAAGGCTGGCTGCGTGACCTGCTCCATCCACTTTCTTGTCAGTACATGTGAAGAGGGTCCAGGGTTGCTCTCAGAGCTACCCTGGGAAGATTCCTTGGCTCCTCATTCAGATCACCTAGGAATACAAGCAAAGATGCTCACATCTCTTCGGGAGCTACAAGTTAAGAGACCCAGAATCTGCCCCTTTCATCATTTTAGGAAAAGATCAGAACATAAAAATATCACCATGCCTATGTTTATTTCCCTATGAAGTCTTTGCTGGTAATCTGTGCTTTTCACGGTTGCTTCTTTAAGATAATGTTGCTGCAGCAGCCGCTGCAGGCTGCAGCTGACTTACTCCCTGCAGACTCCCCCAACCCTCACTATGCCGTTATTATGCTAGCTTCTTCCCCTTCTCCCTCCTGCTAGGGTGGAGCTTGATGCCCACTCAACCAGCTTGGATTAGTTCTGAGTGAAGATAAATCACCCAAGAACCTCCTCTCCCATGTTGTCTAAGTAAACCAGTGACATAAGAAAGACATTGAACCCAAAGGGTCTAAAAAAAAGTCACAAAAGTGAATCTACTTACCTCATCTTGCGAGGGGCTTGGCAAAGCACTTACTTCTTTGCAGATAAGACTGAGGCATAGCTATAAAGTCTCAGTTTCCTCTGCAAACAGTTGTAAGTGCTTAGCATGTCTAAGAGAGAAGGAATGTCCTACACAGTGTTTCCATGTGTTCTTTACATGGCATTATTCAGACAGTCGTTTCCAGGTATGGCTACTATGCCCTCAGATTCTGCCCAAGCTCAGCTCCCTCTGGACACCTACCAGCTGGGGTGGCGATGACTTCAGTTTTGTTGTACATTCCTGTAAAATCAAACTCGAACGGCTTCCAATTCTTCTCATTGATTTCAAGCTTGAAATTCGCCCATTTGTAGATCATCTCACGCTCGTCATAGGAAACTGGAAATCAACGTGGAAAAGGGGAGTGAATGAGACTGGGCAGCCCAGCTGAGTGGCCCACAGGCATGGTGTTAGCTTTAGCCATGTTTTGGAGGCTTGACTCGAGCTTCACCAGCTTTGGGACCTTGCCTCTGGCCTGGTTGTTGGAAGTCCATTCAATAAGCACATTTGCCCTGGGATCTGAATGCAAAGATGAGTAAGCCATGAACTTACCCTCCAGCATTCACATTTCATTGTGTAAGGCCACAGAGCTGTGATTTTTTTTGGAGCTGTCCACGGAACAACGGGCAAAGTAGGGGAAGATCACCCACTTGGGGACACACTTGGAAAAGACTTCCCTTTAAATTGGGAAAGTAAACATCCTCCGTATAGATGTGGCTGAAAAGCAGGAAAAGGAAGCACAGAGAGGGAAACATGGAAACAGCTTCACAGATGGGTTTTGTCACAGAAAGCAGCAGGGGTCCGGTCATGAAGGTTCATTTTTAAGGAATTTAGAATTGATCCATGACAGCTAAGGAAAGATTTGAAATGAGGAAGTGACCTGGTTTACATGGCGTTTTAGCTGGGTCACTCTGGTTCTAGTGTAAGTGTAAGCATGTTGGCATGGTGCCAGTTATGGAATGCCAGTGCCGTAGTCTGGACACAGCAGAGTGAGTGACGGCAGGAATGAGAGCTCAGAGAGCAGAGAAGCAGGCGGGATAGATAGAGATTCGGAGGGAACAGTAACAGCACGTGTGCACTGGGTAGAAGTAGGAGGTTAACGAGAAGGGGGTGTCAGAGTTCTTGGCTTGGACAACCGGGTGGGTGATGGTGTCCTTCAATGAGGCCAATAGCAACACAGAAGCAACACATTTGCTTTGGAGGCAGGAGTTGGGAAAAAGACAATGAATTCATCTTAGGACATGTTCTGTTTCAGAAGTTCAAGCAGAAGATGATAAAGCCCCGAATCAAGGCAGAAATGGAGAGGAGCAGACACACTTCGGGTACACTTCAGAAGCGGGTGACTAGCTTAAGATAGAGCGGGGGTGGGGGAAGAATCCAACATAGAGCCAAGGCAATGCAAACACAGCTTTGTTGGCAGGAAAGGAGGGTGAGGACAGAAGATGGAGGCTTGCAGCAACCTTGGCATTGTCACAGGAAAAAAGCAGAAGCAGAAAATGTAAAAGGTAAAGATGAGAAAAAGAGGGGCCCAGCATATCTCTGGATCCCCAGAAACCTGAGAAGGTACTCACAGCTAGAGAAAGACAGAGGGCAAGAGTGAGAATCCATTGGGAATTTGAGCATGTGCAGTGAGCAGCTCGCATCAATGGCCATCCTGGAAGGGAGAAAGGAGCCTCATTAGGCTGGCTCGGAGCACTTAGGTATTCACTCAACACTGACCAGGGCATCACCTCCAATGAATGGCATCAGTAGAATTGAGACAAAAAGCTCAAAGGAGTGATACAAAGAGGGAAGAAGATCTAATATCTGACTACTGGGCTCCATCATCAGCGAAGCACATGGAACCGACTGGATTGATCTTTCTTTCTCGCTCAGCCCAGTGCTCCCTGCCCTTCTCCTCTCCACCACCTCTGTACCCCACGCTGCTGACACGGGAATCTCCTTCCAGGCATTCAAGTTATGTAGCCTAGTCTTGGACACCTCTTCAACCGATGTATTTCTACTCCGCCTGGACAATTCCGCCACCGTGGACGTGTCCTTATATACAGTGCCCACTTGGGATGGAATTGTCCAGGCAATGCAGTCATGCTGGCATCTTCTAGATGGTGGGGCAAATAACAGCTCACAAGTCTGGCACAAACCTGAAATGTGTATTTAAGCAGTATCTTTTAGTTTAAGATCTCAGTATCTATATCTGCGTGGCAAGAGATTGAATTCCTGGTCTAGAAAAGTTGCACAGGCTTTTAGGAATATTATTCAAGATGATACATCTACTTAAGAGTCCTTAGCTAAAATTTTCTGAAAGAGTGAGAAAGTCCTAGGAGATGAAACACTAAAGGTTTGACATACCTAACTGAATACAACACCTTTCCATCCTTGTGGATGAGAGCCATCTGGTTGGGCATGGTGACATCATATTCATGAGTCCTTTTAGAATTCCTAAAATAGGTATCCGGGATCCACAACTGTTTCGCCACGTTGCCATGTAGAACAAGGGTGTCAAAGGTGTCATTGTAACGAAGCCGCTCATCATACCAGGTCTGGTAGAAGATGAAGTCAATGGAATATTCCTGGTGGGAAGGGACAGAAAACCATATACTTGGGGCTAAGCAGACATGCAAATGGGATGTTTGTCAATACTTAACATGGAACCCTGAAGACAGCAGACTGGAATACATGACACACTGGCCCAAGAAGCAGAAGAGGGGTGGAGTTCCTTTTTTCTACCCAGTTCTTTCAGTCTCACGACTGAAAGGGTCTCAGACATTAACACAGCCAAGAAATCAGTCACATCGTGCTCAATTGCCACAACTAAGAGAGCTAAGTCCCCACATTATATAGGGATTAGTGCTATTCTTCTATAGCTCAGAACTGTAGAAAAGGTTGCCACAAATGAGTTCCCTACACTCTACTTTCTTATACAAAACTCCTTTGTGCCTTATAGAAGAATGCAAAGGAAGTCTAAATCCTGTTCTGGAGAACAAATCTCCAGAAGTGACATTTTGTCATTTTTGGTTTGTTGCTTCATATGGGATCTTGCTACAAAGCCTGGGATAATCTCAAAGTCGTAAATATTCTGCCTCATCTTTGTGGGAAGCTGCCTTCTGTAGCTGACACTGTGGCCTCTCCTCTCTCTAGCAGTAGGCAAAGGCCTCCTGTCATCGACAAACCCTTAAGCTTGCGTCCACCTAGGACTACAAAGAGTAAAGCAACATATGTTTGGGTGAAGGGATTTTCCAATGTCATATGTTATGAAAAGAGAGTAATATTCTCAAATATGCACACTGCATTCATCAATAAGTCCCTGGGCTATGGTGGATCCCTGCACAGCTGAGCTCAGTATGTCACTGCAGCTATAGAGGGGGCCATAGTGCTGCTCCTACTCTGTCAACACCCTTTCAACCCCTACACTGCAAACCAAAAATCCCAGCTCAAAAGTGCTCAGAAAAGGATAAGCACACACGACTCATTGTACACAGAAACGGTTCCCTTTCAGCTTTTATTCATGGCGCACAGCTATTAATTAAGCCCAACCATTCATTTCACAGAATTATATTTGAAAACGAAGCAATTTGATTCACAAGAAAAATATCTACCTACTGTCATTTTTTAGCAAGGAGAATTATGTTCTGCTTTGCTTTATAATAAGTTCCCATATAATCTCTGAAGACTGTGGGCACATGAAGACTGAGTTCCATGATTATGTGGTCTCTACATATTATGGATCCCATAAACAGTCTGTTAAGCATCTAGGAGGATATTTATTTCATAAGACATACAAGAAGCAAGAAGTTCACGTGGCTGAGGCTTGTAGGCCAATACACAGATGGCAATACCATTGTAATTAATTTGAAGCAAGCACAATTAAAGGCGGGTTGCCTAATTTATTTTAGAAGAAGGTAAACTGAGACTCAGACAGATAAGATGTCCAAAGTTCCACAGCTAGTGATGGTACAGCGGCTGTCACTCAAAGTGCCGTTACCCTATCTTTACCCTGTCATTTGCCTTCTTCATTTGCACCACAAAAATCCCCTTTGAGCATCAAGGTCCAACTTCCCCAGGTCTTTCCTGAATAATCTTGCACCAAAGAACAAGTATCAGATGAGCCTGATGACACAGGCCTGTAATCTTAGATACTTGGGAGGCTGAGGCAGGAGGATGAAATGTTCAGGTCACGCCTGGGCTAGATTGAAGCAAAGCCAGCCTAGAAAAATGAGTAAGACCCTGCCTCATAAGTTAAAAAAAATTTACAAAAAGAGGCCAGTGACATGCCTCAGTGGTAGAATATTTGTTCATCATGAGAAAGACACGGTGACCCGGAAGCTAAAGGATATTAACACGCTCAGAAAAAAGGGACCGAAATCCCTGCTGGCCTTTACCGCACTGGGGCAATAGGTTGTGGAAGCAGCCACCTGACTGCTGGTAGCCAGAAAAGAAAGGGCAACACATTTAGCACAAAACCTAGAAAAGCAGGTGGATAATGCTGAACTCCAGATCTTGCCCAGCCCTGCCCTGTCATGTTCTGTCCTGCCCTACTCCATCTACCCTCACTAAGAGCCTTCAAAGAATTTGCACCTTCCTAGTAGCTGGCCAAGTCTCATCTGCATCTAGCCCTGCCCTGTATGGTGGGTGACAGGGAACTTTCATCTCCTGCAGCTGTGCTAGAGGTCTGCTATACAATATTCAAAAGAAATAGTCCACTGCTGTTTAAGAAGACAGCGATTATAAATTCCCCATACCTCAACATATAACTAATGGTTTGCGATTCAATTTTCCCTCCGTTTGACAGGGAACTAGAGATTAGTTTAGCTAAAATAGAAATGCTGTGTTTCAGAGTTGACTTAGTTACAATCACCTGCAATCATTGCCATAGTAAGAGCCAGCCGGTATTAGCAACAGGGGATGCCGTGACCAGGAAGTTTTTCTCAAACTAGTCACTGGCTTTTAAGGCCAGACTGGGTGTTTTCAGAGTGAAACGAGGAGGGGAGTAGAAATATTTGATTACAATGCTATGGTTTTAGGTTTGTCTTTACCTGTTCTATCTGGCCCAGTGACTGGTGCCAAATATCCACTTCACCAACTCCACTGACTGGGTTGCTATCCCTTTGACCAACAAACCTTGCTGAGACAATCAATAGCTTCAAATGTTGAGGTCAGAAAAGGGTACTTGGCTGCCACAAAGAGCTGGAGCATTGGCAGAATCTCTGGCTATATGCTCGACACCTATGTTCTCCTCAGCAAATGAATTAGAAGGAAAGCAAGCTGAACAAGCACAGGGACCCCCTTCCCTGCTTATTTTTATTAAATTATGTAGAACTATGTAGAAGCTGAAACTTCTGGGGGGATTATGTATCATATAACGCTTTGGAAGGTTTAAAAAGTCTTATCAGTTAAATAAATCAGGCTGTTGGTCCTATGCTGACCCAGCTCTGTGTATGGTACCTAGCTGAGGGACTTCTAGATGAATAGATTGCATAAATAGAAGCTCAGGTGGGCTAGCACTAGAGAGACTAATAGATGGTGAACAAGGAGAGATGGCGCTTAAGTGGGCTAATGGCCTGCTGCCACAAGTACTCTCGCGGAGAATAGAAACTAGTTCCCTCAAATTATAACCTATACAAATTGCCTGACAAGTTTGCCACTGCTTTTTGGTTTTATGGGACATTCAGAATACAGAACCAAACAACATAGGTCATTTGTTGTCTTTATCAATGTGTGTGGTCTCTCCTACTTATTAGTCTATGAAATTTAGCTAACACTAACTAGGTGAAGGTGGGAAGCTTACTAATAAAGAAAAGAGTCAGCTTGCTAGAATTTAGAGTAGCATAATAAAGAGAAAGAGCATAATAAAGAGGAAAAAGCCATTCTGTGCTATTCTTTCGCTCACTCTATGGAAACAGCGTGCTTTCCATTAAGGTTACTTACCTCTGAGTCTATCAGGAACACCCATCTCAACATCAAGGCTCTCAACTCACCCAGATCACACACACAGCACTTATTAGGTGTAAGTATGTTAAAACTGGCTCTACCTTTGGACAAACCAAGTCCATGGACATTATGGATCTAGTTAAACAACCTTTCTTTGCCAGATACTGCACATCTCAATTTTGCAGGGCATCTTTTGTAATGCATTTGGTCATAGTATATAGCTACCATATACTATGTTCTTAGCATCAAGCAGTTCATAACAGAGAGACCAAGACCAACATAAAACAATTAGTTACCATGAAATAATCTAGGGAAGATAAGCTACTTGTGAGCCATGAAAAGGTGAATGCCCAGAGACGGGCATGGTGTATGAAGGGATTAATTAGCTGCTATGTGAGCCAGAGAAATTGTCATGAACAAGGTGTTATCCAAGCTGGACCCTGAATGAGTGAAAAAGTAGAGCAATAGCATCTTAAGCTTGAAGAAAAGCCTCCTGCTGTGGTAGAATGTTGTCCTGGTATTTGCATAGTATAGTGTGGTCACAGTCTATGGACTTCAATGGGGTGAAAAAGAAGAGTCACAGGAGAGGGCATGTAATGTGGAGTCCCCTCTGTGTGCTGTGATTACCACTAATGAATAAGGAACTGCTTTGGAACTATGGCAGGGCAGAACTTAGCTAGGCTTGGAAAACTAAGCTGAATGCTCAGGGGAAGAAGGGTGGAGTCAAAAAGAAGCCATGGAGCCACCACCAGAGCTGGGAACTTTACCCAGTAAGCCACAGCCACGTGGCAACACACAGATCAAAAGAAATGGATTAAATTAATATGAGTTAGCTAATAAGAAGCTAGAGCTAATGGGCCAAGCAGTGATTTAATTAATACAGTTTCTGTGTGGTTATTTCACTTGCTAGATTGTGGGGTTGAACTCATCTTGAAATTTGCAGGCAAATGGATGGATCTAGAAAAAAAAAACCATATTGAGTGAGGTAACCCAGACTCAGAAAGACAATTATAATATGTGCTCACTCATAACTGGCTTTTAGACAAAAAGCAAAAAACCACCAACCTACAATCCACAACTCCAGAGAGCCTAGACAACAAAGAGGACCCAAAGACAGACATACATGGATCTAAATAGGAAGGAAAAAAGAAAAGATCTCCTGAATAAATTGGGAGCATAGGGATCACAGGAGAAGGTAGAAGGAGAGAGAGGAGAGAGGGGAGCAGAAAAAAAATGTATAGAACAAAAATAAATAAATAAGTAAAAAGAAAAAAAAACAGAGGCATATCACTGAAGAAGCTTGCTCAGTAGATCTGGGCAAGGATATATTTACATATTTCCAATAGAAGATGCTGAAGGTTAGCTGAGGATCATATTGATAACAGTGGAAAGGAAAGGAGACAAAAGAATTAAGAAAAAATTATAGGGACAGCAAGAAAAGGCAGCTATAGATTTAAGTTCACCATAATAATCAGACAAAAGAGAGACATTCCACTGTGGTATTTATTTTATTGTTTTTATTTTGAATGAAAACCTCAAGTTTAGAATCACAATTCCAAAGGTCCTCTTCAGGCAACGAAGGACTTACCTTTTTCATTCATGTTCTTAGATTAATTGTGACTAAAAATCCCCATCTGATGCCCAAAACAACAGAAATCCACCTCTTGTAGTAGTAACACAAAGAGCAGAAAGCAAGAGTAAGTGGCAGGCCCCTTATCTCTGTACTCACCATGTCTAGGGTGGAAATAGGCCCGAGGCTGTTGACAAAGATTTCAACACTGACCACAGTGGGCTTCTCTGTAAGGCAAGAAGTAGTACAGGGTAAATGTCACATAAAGGCATGGCACCAAGGAGGGAGTTATCAAAGGGGAGGGGAGAGGGCCAACCCTACTTCTTTTGTTCTTTCACAGAAAGCCCCATGGACTGTAAGGTTAGGTACACACACACACCTTCAGGGCATAAATCTTATTTTGGAATTGGAAAAACTGAGGGCAAAAGAAGGGGAAAGTGTTGACCTAGAGGAGTTGTCATGGCTTACCTGGTGCATCAGACCAAGGTGTTCCTGTATGTGGCACCTCCACCTATATATAACCCATGTTCATTGCCCACAGCTACATATGAAACCTGCTTTTCCTTCAAGAGAGGAGAGGGCTTTCTTCTGTTTACTCACCTCCAATGCCGGGGCGCAGTTTATGGTCGTAGTTACTTAGGATGGTGCTAAGGATTCGAGAAGCTCTAGTCAGGTTCTCTCCTGGGCCCTCAGTCATGCAGTCAGCAGTAAGTTCTGTTTCTTCTGCTGGAAGCTTCTTTCCACTAGGCTGAAGTTCCTGCTGGTATTGGGGTTCTGGCTCCATCTCCGGTTCAGGCTCAGGGTCGGGCTGGGGCTCCGGCTGAGGGTCTGGCTGAGGGTCCGGCTGGAGGTGCGGCTGGTGGTCTGGCTCAGGCTCCTGCTGAGGCTCCTGCTCCGGCTCCGGTTCGGGCTCAGGCTCGGGCTCCGGTTCGGGTTCATGCTCAGGCTCCGGTTCTGGCTCAGGCTCAGGCTCTGGTTCTGGCTCAGGCTCCGGTTCGGGCTCAGGCTCCGGTTCGGGCTCGGGTTCCGGTTCGGGCTCGGGCTCGGGCTCAGGCTCAGGCTCAGGCTCAGGCTCAGGCTCAGGCTCAGGCTCGGGTTCTGGCTCAGGCTCTGGCTGGGGCTCCGGTTGGGGCTGAGGCTCAGGCTCTGGCTGGGGCTCCGGTTGGGGCTCCGGCTGGGGCTCCGGCTGGGGCTCTGGCTGGGGCTCCGGCTGGGGCTGGGGCTCAGGCTCTGGCTGGGGCTGAGGTTCCGGCTGGGGCTCCGGCTGGGGCTCCGGCTGGGGCTCAGGCTGGGGCTCAGGCTGGGGCCTGGGCCTGGGTTGGCGCCCAGCCTGGTCCTGGAGTGGGGTCTGGGGTTCAGGGTGAGGGTGGGGCTCGGGCTGAGGTTGGGGTTCAGGCTGGGGTTCAGGCTGAGGCTGGGGTTCAGGCTGGGGTTCAGGCTGGGGATCGGGCAAGGGCAGGGGCCAAGGCAGGGGATGGGGCAGAGGCTGGTGCCCAGCCAGGGGCTGAGGCTGGGGCTCAGGCTCAGGCTGGGGCTCTGGCTCTGGCTCTGGTTCCGGCTCTGGCTCCGGCTCTGGCTGGGGCTGAGGAAGGGGCCAAGGCAGGGGCTGGGGCAGAGGCTGGCGCCCAGCCAAGGGCCGGGGCTGGGGCTGCGGTTGGGGCTGGGGCTGCGGTTGGGGCTGGGGCTGAGGCTGGGGTTGCGGCTGAGGCTCTGGCTCAGGCAGGGGCTGGGGCTGAGGCAGAGGATGAGGCTGGGAGCTAAAGACTACATCATCATCATGGCCCAGGGATTTGGCCTGTGGCTGCAACTGAGTGCTGAAGACTACATCAGCAGCAGCAGGGGATTCAGGCTCAAACAGAGGCTGAGGCACAGGCTTAGGCTGAGGGCTGAAGACTATGTTATCTTGAACAGGATGCTTATTCTCCACGTAAGCGTGAGGTCCAACCCTAGAATATACAATCAAAAGATTACCCTCTACCCTCTAATCAGCCTGATGTCTTTTTGGGACAGGAGGAAACCAAAATATTTACAACGCAAGGCTTAATTAGTGAGTAGTGATAACTGAGGAGGCACTAACAAATGAAACTTGACAATTCCTTTTAAATCCTATTGCTCTTTAAAATAGTCAACAACAAACAGACTAAATTTTCAAAGGCCATTTTGTGTGCAATCAAGTAGGTGGGCATTGTTTGCGTGAACTCTGGCCAATCAGCGGCTGTGTGCTGTTACTAACCTTGGCCTAACAACTGCCTGAGCCTCAGCACCTGAGACGACAGGGCAAGGGAAAGGCCCGGAGCTGCTGAGGAATGCTTGCGAGCAGATAGGACTGAAAATTTCTGGCCTGGTTCTGTAATCCTCACATTGAGGTTCTGAAGTGGAGAAAGGCAGGCTTTGTGGCTGTCTCTAGATTGTGTCCTGTACCCAGGAAATGGATAACCAATAGGAGAGCATCTTAGGTACCAGGGTCAATAACGACAATAGCAACAATAATGATACTTTTTAATAACAACCACACTTTAGAAATCCATCTGTTAATATATGAAAGTCCCTATAGTGCTAGAGATCAGGATGCAAGGGCCCCACTCTGGTCATTTTGTGATGACTTATCAGTTGTAGGCTTATTATTTCAACAACTTTCTGTATATGGGTTCTAATTCAGTAAGAAGGCATTTTAACAATAAAAAAATCCTACCCTGTCTCAAAAAATAAATAATCCCATCGGCTAATATGTAGATAACACATGAGTCCTGATTTTTAAAACCAAAACTGTAAAAATTATATAGTAGAGAATAACTGAAGCATGAATAAATCATTCTTAAATATTTGCTGTGATAATGATATTTTTATTGTAGCCCTTAATGACTACAATATTTACATACAAAATGGTATAACACCTGAGAATTATTCGTTAAAAAAAATCCAAGTAAAAATGAGTGGTTGGTAGATAGGGGTCAGAGAAAATAATTGACCATTGGCTTCCTCATTAATATTAAGGCTGATGGTGCCTATGTGGAAATTCAGTTTATTATATATCCTTGAAAAAAATACAATTAAAAGCATTTGAAACAGATATGAGCACTAATTAACAGTTGGATGTTGAAAGGCAAGAGAGTGGGTTTCCTTTAGGAAGACTGTACATTTGATGAGGCTTGGGGGCAGCAGGGAGATTATTTCCTTACCATCTAGGTGCCGGTTACCTGATCATGCTTACTTTAAGAAAATTCACTGAGCTGTTGTTCATTTATGATCACTGTGTTTGCATATTTGTGTATTACACTTGTAAAATGGTATTTTGAAGCTACCAGGCAAAGTTAATCCCTAAAATGGAGCAAGATACTTGGATGAGCAGGTCCCTGTGCTGCAGATCAGGGAACAGACAATTGAGCATCAATGTGCATATTTTTCCTACAGGGTTCTGAGCCTTTCGAATAGCTTAATTGGCATACAGATGTGCTAAGCTAGTGCCATTTCTCAGTTGTGAAATGGCTAATTCCCATAGTGGGCTAAGCAAGGACTGGGTTTGGGAAAAGCATTTCCATTTTCAAATACCATCTCTAGATGAGGTCTTCTTCCCTAAGGCTTTTCAAGTCCTAGGCATCTAGAGGCTGATCCCCTAGGTCTCTGAAGAGATAAGGGCCAACAATAGGGATCAGAGTCCCTCTACTAGGCCTTCAAGGAAAATAGTGAGTGGGGGGTGATTCTTCAATTTGATTTTGTCGGTGTAAACAAACAGCCCCACCTTGAGATCTTTGGGGTTAAGAAGCTCCTGTGTATACATACCCATCTCCAAAAAGCCACCCAGCTCTTTTTCAAGGCTAGGAAGAATAAAGCTTAGAAAAGCACATTGGCCTAGTGGGATTTTCCAAGGAAACTTTTCAGACATTCACAGCCCTCCGAATGTGACAATCCTGGAGGAGACTGAAGCTCTGCACTACCACCTTCCAAATCTGGCTGAGGATGAGAGCAAGGGAGCCCAAGGAAGGCCCTGGGTTTCTTTCTCAAACATGCTGGTCTTTTTAATTTATTGATGGATAAACCATATGGGGGAGAACTATGCTCAAAATCATACATCTGATTTGAAGCTGAGCCTGAACCAAATCGAAGTTTGGCCTAAAACACTCCACTGCCACCTCCCCTTTCTTGACATCACAGGTTGCCATGCTGACAGTGTGTGCACACGTCAGTGTCTGTTCCCCCCACCCCCACTGGATGGGCTGTTTTTCCCTCTCATTTCCCTCCCTTCTTCTTCACGCCCCCTCCATCATCCTCAGCCATCTTTTGTCCCAGAAAAAAAAATCCCATCTAAAGGGACATACGTAACAAGAAATTGCTAATTCGCATTTAGAAACATTTACCAAGCCCCAGCAGAGGCCACCCTCACCTTAGGGTAGCAGGGAGTCAGCAGAGAGCCACATATGACTTCCTGAGGGGCTATAACCTGGGGTGGGGAGAGAAGACACATTGCCCCTCCTCAAAACAAACAAGTGAAACGACACAAGCCAAATGCCATGGAGACTTCTAGAAACTTCGACAGATGAAGCAGCTAGAAACTTCTGACAGCTCACACCCCACAGAAAAACAGTCTCCAAAAAGAAAAGGAAAAAAAAAAAGAAAAGAAAAGGGAATTTAAAAACACACGAAGCAGTCATCTTCCACCGTAAAACGCCAGAAATCCTAGGGACATTCTTTTTACCAATGCCCAGGGTCAGGGGATTAATGGAGGGAGGCTGGCTGCTCAAGGGAAAACAGAAAAAGGGAGGGGGCTAGAAATCCAGGCCACAAACCACAGACCTCAGGAAAGATCAACATTCCAGCCTCTGGCTCAGGTCTGCCCCCAAGACCAAGCAGGGTGCCTTAGGGTGAGAAGGGGAAAGGAAAGCAGAAAGGATGGGAACCCTGAGATAACCAAGGCTCAGGCTCCTGCCTGGGACTGGAAGAAAATGCGACGGGATGGGGAAACAAGTAAAGTCAGAGTTGCCTGGCATCTTGCCTAGGACTCAGCAGGCGCTCCGGGGGGGAAAAATGTGAGTAAGAGTGAGCAGAATAGGAAACACTCAAGCATTTCGAGGTAAGTCAGGCCCCTCAGCCCAGGAGCCACCTTCCCAAAGTCTCCAGCCACCCTGAGTTGTACGCACTAGCTCTAGATTTTTCCATGCACCTTTTCCCCTCTTCCTGCGTCAGACTGTGAAAGGGAACCAGGTACTCTTGCTGCTTGGCCACCCGCTCCAGGGCTTTGAGGGCCAACCGGAGTCCACGACGCCAACATAAGACAGTCCTACCTGCCTTCCCCGCGCTCCCCGTTGTCAGCCCGGGACACCCTCCTACAAGGGGGCGTATGGGAGGGTGGTGCGCGTCGAGGGGACAAGGGTCCAGGCTGGCCTTGCCAAGAGGACAACGCCTTGGCACAGCGGGAGCTGGGATCAAGGAACCCCGGGGGTCCCGGAAGCCTGCTGGACACAGTGGGCTCTCGGGTGCTGGGATGGAGACTCACCTCCACTGGAGAGCCAGGAATACGTTGAGGAGCATCAGGAGAACTTTGGGCAACATCTCGGCGTTGCCTGGCACGACCACCTGTGTGGAGGTCGTAGCGCAGGTCTGGCCGCTCAGAGAGAGGTGGATGGTTTTGTTGGGCTCCAACTTTCACTCCTCCCACTCGCCCCGCCCCAGCCCGCGCTCCGCTCCGCACCGTGGGCCCGCCCCCTGAGCCCCGATGGAAATCTCCGACGACGTGATCACTGCGGCAGCGGGGAGCAAGGCTGGAGCGGGCAGGCAGCGGGGTGGAGAGGAGGGAGCCTTGTCGCCAGGGCCCCCAGCAGCCAGCACTGCGGCGCTGCCAGACAGCCAGGGCGGGGGGCGGGAGGAATGAGGAGGAGGCGAGCCTGCAGCGTGAGGCCCTGGGCTCGGGGAAAACGCGCAAGCCATTGTGGCTTGGGGAGCCTCCACTGTGGCTGGGCCAGGCGCGCGCAGGCAGGCGGGTGGGGGGCACTTTGCTGCGACCCCTTCCAGACCCCTGGTTAGCTCTGAGGTCCTTGTGTTCTTCCTGACTACCTGTTGAGCCCCATTGCTCTTCCCTATCTTGCCCAGTAGCCTTGCTGATTTTTCCTGGTCTTGCTCCACACCCTCCAGCCCTTTGGAGCACATCTGCTGGCCTCTGAAGGAAGCTGGATAACTCAGTACCACCCTTAGTGCAGTCAGGAAGAGGTGTTTAGGGCTTCTCCCTAGTAACCTCTGATCTGATTCCATCTATAGGTCAATTCCAATACGCAGGAGGCAAGGGAACAGTCACCAGCTGGGGATCAGGCAAAGGCATTCACTGGAAGACTGAATCCCTCCGGGGTATGGACTCAACATTGTTTTCTGTTCAGGCTTGGGGCCTGGGTGTCAGAGGAGGCTTTGGAAACTGCCTCTCTGCAATAGGGCAGGGGAATTTTTCTACAGTCTCTGCTCTAGAGCATACCAAAAGAAGAAATGAGAAAGCCTAGAGGTGAGGTAGCATACCAAGAATCTCCAGCATCCTTGGAGTACTTCTTTTGCATAAACCCTCTGAACTGACTTCAGAGATTTGCATGGCAAGCTCTTATTGGACACTAGCAGCATCCTCCTTCACCTGTTGCTCCAAAAAGCACTGTAGGCCTGAAGGCTCTAGGAGAGGCTTTGCTATAGCACACTAATCTAATAAACCCTCTGCACACTCACCCTATTGCATCACTCTGCTTTGGCATGTTCTAAGTGCTGCTCTCTACCTGTTTATTTTCATGGCCATATATATATATATATGAGAGAGAGAGAGAGACAGAGACAGAGAGAGACAGAGAGAGAGACAGAGAGAGAGAGACAGAGAGAGAGTTGATGTCATCACTGAAGTAAGCTCAGTCTCTCTCTCACACACACAGAGAGACATACACTCACACACACACCATATATCTCTCAGCTTTTCAACTGCATCCCTCAAAGTTAGAAGACAGTGATTACACAGAACGCACTCAACAAACATTCTTTACTGGCATGCATGAAGCTTTATGGAGCCTAGTACCATTTAGCCCTTTAAAAAGGGGCTTCTCTTCAGGGGAGTGGTTCTTTCTGGCTGGGGTCCCAATAGCCCGAGGAACTGTATTAAAGGGTCACAGCATTAGGAAGGTTGAGAAGCACTGCTTCAGACTCTGATGCAGCAGAAGAGAAATGACTACAGAGCATCTTTAGGCCTCTCGTGCTTCATAGCTCCTTGGAAGAACCACGTTGGTCAGCATGTGGCCTATGTAATTTCACAGGGCTTTTACCTAACCCAAACACTGTTGTCACCCTCTTGAATTTCTTAAGACAGTCTAAAGAAGTGGTCCTGTGTTTTTCGTTTTCCTTGACATTTTCAAATGATGTATCTGGTATTGTCTGTCCTAAGGAGATTTTATATGTGTTCTCCTAGGCCTAGAATAGTCTCCAAGGACCAGTAGACATTACTGAACGAGTGACTGAATCCTGGGTAGCCAAAATAGGCAAGTCTTTCGGTCTTCCAGCAGAGACTCCCAGCTACCTTTTTACAGGTTGAGATTAAGCACTTTACCAACTTTCTCATAAGCACATCTTTCGTATACTTATAGGGACTTGTGTAGATTACTCAATGTTATTGTCCTTCAAATATTTGCTGTGTAGTCATCTTTACCAGGTCCTAGTCTGGGTTGTAAGGGAATATTCAGGAAGAATTTATATAAAGCATAGGCTAGGAGAGGGAAGTTGGAGATTTGAAATATAAGACTAAGGTTCAGGAGAACCCCAATACTCCAAGGAAGATTTTTTTTCATAAGCCTGTGCCTTATGGAAGAGGGGCTTCCAGGCTGCCAAGTTGCATAGATAGGCAACCCAAGGGAATTTAAAACAGAAATGTGTGATGACTGCCAAAGAAATAGGAAGAGTTTTTCACAAGCGTTTGTGTGAAGAGTAACTGTGGGAAATTAAGGTGACTTGGGAGGCTGGCCAGCCTAATGCTAGCACTGAATCTTGCTATCCTGTGGGCAACAGGGACATCGCATTAGGAAATTCAGTGGGGACATTACATATAAGAACAGTGTATATCAGAACTGGGTTTCAAGAAGAATTTCAGGAAGAAAACACCAGAAGAATCACAGGAGAGAACAACTATGGGATTTCTAATAGATAAGAGGAACAGTTCATTAAACTGAGTGTAGGAGTAGACAAAGGGGAGAAGGCTCTTCCCGGGTGACCAGTGTGACAACACAGAAATCAGGACATGAGAGATGGAAGAGGAGCTTTTAGTTACTGCTAAGAGAACAGTTCCCTAGATTGCATAGTACTTTCTAATGTTCCATTACAAAAAAAATTTACATTTATTGCTTAGGGTTTTTTTTTCATGTGTGCGTACGTATGTATGCCTGTGTGCAGAAGCGTATTTTTCTCTCCCTAGCTATTTGTGATGCAACTTATTATTGAAGCTGCATCTAAAGAAAATGTTAACACAGCAGCTGTGTTTTCATAAGTGAACAAAACTAGCCATTTATCCGAATAGCAGCAAGCACCCTTTGTCAGTCATGAATTACCAAATTTAATAACAAACATCAAACTGCTGTGTGTCCTGCTAGCTATGTGCCTGGTTTAAGGATGAAATCAGAGCTGCTAGTCATAGAGCTCATGTGTTTCCACCCTACCTTGTACCCAACTGTATCACATACAACATGCTTTCTCCCATAAGCTAAGAGAGGAAAAACCAGCTCATACAAATCATGAAAGACCCTTAGCTTGTCAATTATGTAGGGTTTCATATGATCAAGACGCTAGGGAAGGTTAAGAATTTTGAGCTAGAGATAATGTAATCTATACGGCTGTACCAGGCAAGCAGAAGACTGTTGGATTCAGAACATATGAACTGACAGTGGAAGTAGGGGCAGCACCGGGCAGAGCGCAATCCTCTCGTGCAGATAGGGTAGGCAGGGGTTGAATTCTAGGTTCCCAAATAGATGCTATATAAATATTCACAAATAAATTAATTTAGCATCACTAGGCCCTACATATATGTAAAAATGAGATTCAGAACACCTCTAACTTCTTGTGGTCTCATGAACCATTACATAGTATCACAAGCATGGTCAGTATGCAACAAAACTTGTCTGCCATTCTTATCATTAATGGTGTTAGGAAATGATTGGTAAGTAGCAGAACAAGCACATTTGTTATTTCTCAGCCCCCAGGGGATGTCTGGTCAAGAAATAAAATTTCAGATCCACATATACACTGCAAGCAAGGACACGTCCACAGAAAGTAGAAATGGCATGTATAAAATTTGACTCTATTTTGGAGCATTTGAATAACTGAACAAATACTTTAGTCTCGTAGATCCAGCCTACAGCAAAGAGAGATGTCTGTGATGGAGGCTGAGGGTCACCAGAAAATGGTAGTAGAGGTTGTTTCTAGACCATCTAGTGACAGCTTCACCCGACAAAGGGTGACAGTAACCATTGGCTAGGTCAACAGGGAGGTCATTAGTGAAGCGTGCATGGGATAATGCAGTGAAGCAATAGAGCAGACTGTGGTTCAAATAGAGCTGGTGAGAACATGGGAGGCATAGGGCAAGAGAGACCGCTACAGCTAAAAGTTGACCACCTGGGCCAATGACATGTTCACTGTGTGTGTCCATGCAAGAAAAGTTTATAGTGATCTGCACACACTCCCTCTCCCCCTATGTATGTGTTTGCATGTGTGTGTGTGTGTGTGTGTGTGTGTGTTCACAAGGATGGGGACGAGAGATGGAATTGGACTCAGATTTGAAGGACATGCTGTGTGGGGAAATATGCCCGTTTAAGTGGCACTGAGTTGATAACTGCAAAGTACAAATGAAATTAATGAATGAGTGCTTAGTCTGGAGACCAGCAAGACACAGAGGAGCTAAAGCTACATCTGAACAAAGAGGCAGAGAAGCTGTATTTGAAATTGAGATGCAAGGGTGGAGTCAATTGTCTCACACAGCAAGGTGCTGGCAGGCTGTTGGGAGCTTTGGAAGTTGTGGAGGATCCCAGGACCAATAGAAGTGTCAGAGAAGTTGCAGAAGCAGTATCAATGTGAATGGGTTGCTACAAAGCACAGTGGAAGATAGGCAGTAGAGCTGCTGGATTTTGTAGTTTGAGGGACATGATTAACTGCACCCTTATCATCTCTCCTCCTATTCAGAGTAATTTAAAAGAAAATGTAGAATCTGTGGCAAACAGAATAGAACATTCCAAAAAACTTTGTGGTAGTTTGAATGTAATTGGCCCCCATAATCTCATAGGGAGTGGCACTGTTAGGATATGTGGTTTTGTTGGAATGGGTGTGGCCTTGATGGAGGAAGTGTGTCACTGTGGGAGTGAGTTTTGAGTTTTTTATGTTTAGAGTCCTGCCCAATGTCTCAGTTGATTTCCTGCTACCTGCAAGATGTAGAACTCTCAACTACTTCTCCAGCACCAAGTCTGCCTGCATGCTGCCATGTTGCCCACCATGAAGATAATGGATTAAATCTCTGAGACTTTTAAGTGAGCCATTCAATTGAAATGTTTTCCTTATAAGACTTGTCATGGTCATGGTGTCTCTTCACGGCAATAAAAACCCTAAGATAAAAGTTGGTATCAGGGACTGGCATGTTACTGTGATAGGCCTAACATGTTTTTTGTTTGAAGAAATTTGGACTGCAGGACTTTGTGTCAGGAAAGCAGTGGAATGCTTTAAGTACTACTTAGTGGGCCATATTAGCAGGAACATGGAAGACAATGGTGCTGAATGTGATTTGATGAACTACGGGGGTCAAGAAGTTTCAGAGTAGAAGAATGTTAGTATGTAGCCTAGAGACTGTTCTTGTGATATTTTGGTGAAGAAAGTGGCTGCTTTTTGCCCTGTCCAAATAGTCTGCCTAAAGCTAAAGTGAAGAGTTTTAGATTAATTCCATTGCCAGGGGAAATCTTAAAACAGCCTAGTATAGACTCTGTTGTGTGGTTATTAGTACTAAGGCCAATGAAGTTTTATAATGAAAAGGAGCAAGATGAGCAAGGGAAAATATTTGAGGAGAAAAAGATCACCAAGAAGTAGACTAGAGCTAAACCTTGTGTTCACAGACATAAACAGATTAAGAAATAGAATAAAGGGAATGGTGACTGGTGTGGGATGTCCTTCTTTATCTTGTGAATTTTTTGTCTTGATTGGTTCATGAATAGAGCTGTTTTGGCCTATGGCAGGGCAGAATATAGATAGGGAGGAAAACCAAACTGAATACAAGGAGAAAGAAGGGCAGAGTCAAGAGAGATGCCAGCAGTCGATGGAGGAGAAAGATGTCAGAACATTACTGTTAAGCCACAGACCACATGAAAATATACAGATTAATAGAAACAGATTAATTTTAATATAAGAGCTAGGTAGTAATAAGCCTGAGCCATAGACAAAACCATTATAATTAATATTAAGTCTCTGAGTGATTATCTTTTAAGTGGCTATGAAACCAGGCTGGATGCATAAAAGCCTCTGACTACAGGTGACCTCAGGGCAAGATCCCACCCACCTAAGTTTCCAAATTGTAAAAATAAATTAAAGAGAAACTTAGACTGAATGTCATGGTACACAACTTCAATCTCAGCACTGGGAAGGCAGAAGCTGGGGGATACCTGAGTTTGTGGCCAGGCTGATCTAGAGATCCAGTTTCAGGATAGCCAAGCTTAGGCAATGAAGTGCAGAAAGCTGATGATGTAGTTGAATGAGGCAGCCATGTTCCAACCCCAGCAAACACCAGAACTTAGCACCTTTGGCTATGTGCTTCTGGCTTTAAAATTAAGGATAGAAGAAACAGGTTATGTAATTTTCCCCAAAGACTTAGGAAAGTAACTGAGGCCAGTCATGAGTCAGTAGTGTCCATGACTGGAGACCCTAATAGGCCATTTTGTGAAGCAGTGAAGTTGAATCCCAGATTGCCTTGGATAACCCAAGATGTTGGAGATGCCAAAGTCATGGGCTACCTGCTGATGAGAACTGCTAACAGGGAGTAAAACCAGCCCAAGAGAAAGAAGTACATTGTAGTCAACAAAACTAAAGAGAGTTGGAGATCTGAAGAGTGTTTTGACATCAGACTTGGAGATGGACAGTGTGGAGTTTGCCCAGCTGACTTTTGGTTTTGCTTTGGTCCAGTATTTCCTTGCTATGCTCCCTTGCCTGAGTTTTAGAATGGTAATATATATCCTGTGCCATTATATGCTGGAAGTGTGTTATCTGCTTTTTGGTTTTTATTGTATAGGCCATTACAGTGAAGAGATTGCATGAATCTCAGAAGAAAGAGTGAACTTTGGACTTTAAACATTATTGAGACTGTGATACACTATGGGGACTTTCAAGAGGGACTAAATGCATTTTGCATTATGATATTGTTACAAGCTTATGGGGGCCATGGAGTGGAATGTGGTGGTTTGAATGTAATTTGTCCTCATAATCTCATAAGTAGTGGTACTATTAGGAGGTATGACTTTGTTGAAGTGGGTGTGGCTTTGCTGGAGGAAGTGTGTCACTGTGGGATTGGGCTTTGAGATTTATTTTAAAAAAACAGGATTGAACTGTTAAGCAATATTTCTTTTTTGAATTGATTGTTATTGAGCTCTACATCTTTCTCTGCTCCCCTCCCTGCCTCTCTCATCCTCGTTGTTTCCAGGTACTGCCTATGACAAACAACGCTGCTATGAACATAGTTGAGCACATGTCCTTGTGGCACGATTGAGCATCCTTTGGATATATACCCAAAAGTAGTATTACTGAGTCTTGAGGAAGGTTGTTTCCTATTTTTTCTGAGAAATCACCACACTGACATCCAAAGGGGTTATACCAGCTTGCACTCCCACCAGCAATGCAGAAGTGTTCCCTTTTCCCCATAACCTCTCCAGCATAAGTTATCATCAGTGTTTTTGATCTTGGCCATTCTTACAGTGTAAGATGGAATCTCAGAGTTGTTTTGATTTGCATTTCTCTAATGACTAAGGATGTTGAGCATTTCCTTAAGTGTCTTTCAGCCATTTTAGATTCCTCTGTTGAGAGTTCTCTGTTTAGGTCTGTACTCCACTTTTTTTATTGGATTATGTGATCTTTTGGTGTCCAATTTCTTGTACATTTTGGAGATCAGCCCTCTGTCTGATGTGGGGTTAGTGAAGATCTTTTCCCATTCTGTAGGCTGTCGTTTTGTGTTGTTGACCATGTCCTTTGCTTTACAGAAGCTTTCTTCTACTCAGGAAACTACCCAGAGTCTCAGTTGATTTTCTGTTCCGTGCAAGATGTAATATCTCAGCTACTTCTCCAGGACCATGTCTGCCTGCATGCTGCCATGGCCCAGCCATGATGATAATTGACTGGATCTTGGAAACTGTAAGCAAGCCATCCCAATTAAATGTTTTTATTTATAAGAGTTCCTGTGGTCATGGTGTCTCTTTGTAGCAAAAGAAACCCTAATTAAACCCTAATAAAGATAATAAAGAGTTGAAGTTACAGTCAAATCGATTTCCATAAACACTGCCTCATCACTCCTCCTGCCTCAGATTCAAGATCAGACAGGTAGACACAAAGGGCTTGGTCACCTTTCCCCATGTCTCAGAGGCCCCGGAAGTAACCCACCTCACGAGCAAAGTGATCACACTAACTACATCAAGGAAAGGACTTTTCATATCAAACATCCAGGATGTCATTTCTTTTTTTTTTAAGGATTTGTTTCTATTTCATTTTGTTCTATTTTATTTTATGTGTATGAGGTTTTTGCATTCACATATGGCTGTGCATCACTTGCTTGCCTGGTACATGTGGAAGCCAGAAGAGGGTATCAGATCCTCTGGAACTGAAGTGGATAGTTATGGATGCTGGCAATCAAACCTAGGTCTTCTGCAATAGCAACCAGTGATCTTAATCATTAGGCCATCTCTCTAGCCCTACTTTAACCCTTTATACTTAATAATTAAGTCTGAGGTGGACCAAAGATGGAACTGAGCCCCTTTTGCTTGAAGCAGGGTTTGGGAAGAAAGGGTCTGTATATGTCAAAGCTTCTGTGTACGTTAAAGATCCTCATTTTCTTAAAGTACTTCTACTGTTGCAATACCTCCCTCTCTTGTCTATCACTCTGGTATATAATACAGACAGCTGCTGCCTCGCTTTCTCATAGCTGCTCTTCTGACATCTAATAAACGCTGGACAAGCCTTTGTCTTCAGGAAATTCCCAATTCCTGTAAAACAGGAAACAGGCAATGTACAAACACGAAAATAGTTCTGATTATTGCCAACACTAAATGCTACAGAGGTGCTGAAACTGGCAATGTAGCCAAGAACTACAGCAGGAGATAACTGGGGAAACTCAATCTGGACAGGGTGTAGGGGACATTTTGGACTCCTATTGGGATTTCTGGGCAGTTAAAAAAAAAGGTAACGCAATCACATCTGAAACCACTTTTGCCATCTATAATTCCAATGTGGAATAAAGAGAGCAGGAGGAAGGTAAAATGACAAGGCTATTAATATACAAGAGGCTGCCAAGCCATTATCGTTTATTTCAAGTGGTGGTAAAAGCAGATGACTCATCCTTCAGAGCTGCAGGACTTTGCACCAAATATTCTGAATGGTTTACTGGCTTGCCTATTTTCCTGAGCTCGGAGTTCAGGGGACATGACTTCTGAGCTTGATTAACTCAGAGAAGCTGCAGTTATTTACCTAACTCCAAGAAAGACTTTTCCAAAGGTCTTATGGGAAGAAAAAGATGTGTCAACCATGTCTTCAAGCAGAGAGGTTTCCAGGTAAAGATGAAACCAGGTTGCCCCACTGAAGAGCGTATTTTTCTTATCTTCTCAAGCCTTGCTTCCTTAATTTGAAGGGTAAAGAACAAAGATGGGAATCTCTTGCCTACATTGTCAGAAGAATCATTTTTCTCCTGGTGCCCTGGTCAAATACAGCTCATTTAAAGAAAAGTGTTTTTCCTCCCAGAGCTGTGGAAACTCAATTGCTGAGTGCATAATACCCGTGGCTCTAGCTGTTGATCAGTGGTAACAATTAGAGGGTTGACCGTGATCAAATGCTGTGAGGTGCTTCAAGAGGGCACTCGGATGAAAGCTCTGCTATCAAATCCAGCTATACAAAAGGAATTTGTGCCAGAAGCCATTGGTGTGTGCTTAGCAGGCAAATATGTGGTTCCAGTGTAGATATGTCCTTGTAATTAACAAGTGATTTATCTTTTCTGATATATCAAGTCAGTTGGACCTCAGATCTAAATTAATAGGGCCAGTGCACTCTGTGAAATTGAAAGGGTTCCAGGCAGTACTGGAGATGACTGAATGTCTCCTCTATATATGCACAACTGGATCAGAACACTGAGCTTTTCTTTTTCCAAGAGCCTAGTATGGTGGGCTATAACAGGGCTGTAAGGATTTGACGAAATCAGCTCTAGCCTCCTACAGACCTAGGAGTTCCTTCCACAGTCTGTCATGAGTCAACTTAGTGGGAACCAAGAATGCAGAGTCCACAGTAATTAATCCCTCGCCCATCCTTCTGTGTGTAATGCCAAGAAATTCATTGGTTCACCCAGATAAACTTGGCTGGAATCGTCTCTCTTGTCTGCCATCAGTTAGTGCCATGTCTGGGGTGAGAAGGCATTTGTTCATGTCTCCTCAGAAACAGTCACAGAACAAATCCTCCCTTGCTTTTCTATTTTAAAATTACTAGGACAAAACATTTTTTTATTAATTTTATTGAGCTATACATTTTTCTCAGTTGCCCTCCCTCCCTCTCCCCTCCCCTTCAACCCTCTCCCATGGTCCCCATGCTCCCAATTTACTCAGGAGATCTTTGGGACAAAACATTAATGACATTAGAGACTCTGTTCCTGTCCCTACTATCCTAGTATAGATATGGTCTCCCCCCACAGACACACAAACACACACATACATACACATACACTCACACACATGCATAGTCACACAAAGACCCAGTGAAAGTCAATGTGCGTTTCCATAACAAAATAAGCAGTTGGCACATCCTAATCCTCCTAACAACTCTTAAATATGAACCAAAGATTAGATTCTCCCATTTCTTCCAAATCAAGCTCTTGGAAATCCACTCATTCCATTTATACTTAGTTCACACACAGCTGTAGTTATCCTGTGAAAAATCCAAATTCCCAATGGACAGAAACAAAACAGCAGAATCAGAAGGTAGTAGCAGGGCTTACTCATTCCATCCAGTAACCAAAACTACAGATTGCAGCCAGTGCAATAAGCCACAGGGGTTCCAGGGTGTTCTTCAAAACCCACTTTCCTCTTCTGAGTGCTGCTTTTTGTGTTCATTTGTTTAAGGAGAAGAATGCTAGTTACTTTGCATATTTAGGCTATGTCTCTGCTCAAGTCAGCTACAATGTTGGATCATTTGTGGTGTTTTAAGCTACAAATGAAAAAACTCTTAATCACACAGGCTACACAACATTTATAACAGGAAGCAAAGACATACGTAGGCTGCTGGGTTACTTCATTCAGTAGCTGAATAATGACTGACAACCAGCTCCTAGACATCATACTGTAGATAGTTTTCTTTAATGACAGAATTTGAAAAGCAAGAAGAGATCCCCGTACCATCTGATGTTTAACTCACACTTCTATCTGATATATGTGCTCCTTTAGGATTACGACTGTTTCAAAGTCAGCAAGTGAATTCTGTAGGAAGCTGTGTTAGGAAAACATCATGAGAAGTGAAAGTAAGCTCTCTCAGGGATCTCTGGTGTCATTTATGTTGTGAAGTCCCACCACTCTAAGAAGAATTTAATTCCATTCTTTGGTTCATTGTATTGCAGAATGGGAAGCAGAAAAGATTTAAGGAGAAAAGTTTGACCTGGTCAGTTTTGTGGTTTTGAATAGTCAATCTGGCTCTGATGACGAATGCTGATTTGAAGAGATAAGAATTAAAGCAGAAGTCACTGAGTTAGATCTCTGATGCAATATTTCAGCACAAGGCCATTAAGAGTCTTAGCCAGATCATTAAAGGGGGAAAGGAGGGAAGAACCAGCAAGTTTATTATATATTCATCTCAACCTGCTAATTGATGATTGGATGGATGTGGATGGTGTGAAAGGTCAGTGCCTAGGTGACCTTTACTTTCCAAGGTTGGCACCCCAAAATGTATGTCTTCCAGTGCTAATTGTCATACATCTCCCACTGTTCTTCAGACAGCAAATCAGCTATCTGAAGAGAAGTAATAAGTAGAAGTTTTGGCAATTGCCATTGTTTCTGTGGAAAGCCAGTGGACAGTTGGGCAGAGGACGACGTTCTGGAGCTTTTACGTAAGTAGATGTGCAGACTCTACATTAGTGTCCCTGGTGGGAACTGGGTCCATTTGTCTTTGGACTTTTTCTAGGCTGTCAATCCTAGGTACTGCTACTGCACCTTTCCCAGTTCTCCCCACAATAATCTTTCCTCTCTGGGCTTCCACAGAAGTCACTTGGTTCTGTCTAGTATCTGGGATTATGAGTCTCTTAAATGTTTCATGTTTTCAATCCCTGGATGAATACTGAACGAAGTGTTGACGTCTCTGTCCCATCCTGGGTCGTTTCTATTTGGATCTTGAATTGTTCCAGTGGTATAGACTGCAGGGCTTTGAGTTCTAGGAGTCAGAGCCTGGCGAGCTTAACACAGCTTCAGTTCAGGTCCATTCTTCCTTCCTTCTGAGGCCTGCTTTCTTGCCTCGTAGATCATAGGGAGTAGCTGCAATTTGCCTGGTTGGCAAACACAACACAGTGAAAATTCACAGGATGTGCTGGAGTGAAAGGAGAGCTTTGCGGGCTGCACTGAACCATTTGCAGCATCAAGGCTATTGAGGGGCTAATTAAACTATATTACAAGGAAAACATAATCTCCCAGTTTTCTGCTTTAGCGAGACCAAATATGCCAGCCATGTGTACGCACTGACTTTCTGCAAATTTGCTTCTTGCCCTTTGCCTGGACAGTTGTTTTTACTGTTACTACTGACATGTGTTCCCTTTACTCCTACAGAGAATGGCCCTAGAGTGATGCTCTTGTGAGTCTGTGTATCTCTCAGCAGAGTTTCTTCCCCAGATTTGCTATTAGTCCATCCACATGCACTTCTCGTGATTGTCAGTGGGCCTGTTTCATGCATGAATCCATCCACTTAAAAAAAATTTTTTTTAAGACAAGATTTCACACGGTAGCTCAGGTTTCTTAGAGCAAACTATGTACAGCAGGTTGGCCTCAAATTCATACTCCTGTATAAACTACTAAACCTCATGAATTGTACTTTTTATTGCTGTTTCTTTTTAAAATTCTTTGACAATTTTATATATAATCTATATAATAAGTTTTCACTCTGTTATCTGAAAAAAATCCTTGATAATGTCTTAAATTTAATATAAATTTTTTTATTCTTAATTATAAACACCTGGCCTTAGCCAGGCCTGCTGCTAGACAGTTTATTTATTTATTGTTAAAAGCAAAATTTACATTTACTCCCCTTGTTCCCGGCCCTCCCGCTCCCCCACTACCCCACC
>JAQHUG010000281.1:1855808-1887876 GCA_028555095.1 Dicrostonyx torquatus
AGGCTGGCCTCGAACTCACAAAGATCCGCCTGCCTCTGTCTCCCAAGTGCTGGGATTAAAGGCGTGCGCCACCACCGCCCGACTGTCAGTCCTCTCTTTACACTATGTAGGTTCTGGGGATCAAGGTCAGGTCTTCAGGTTGGACAAAGCTGACGTATCCCACCTACCTTGCTGTCTTTTGTTCTTTTAACCTACTGAGGTTAAAATTAGGGTTGTTTGCATGAGCCTCAATAGGAAAGAATTATTTACTGAAACATGAGAATTTTTTTTTCAGTGACTTACACTACTGAGATGAATGATACTCTATCCCCCAGTACCTGTTAACTACTCATTGTCTTTTAGCGAGAGGTGTGTGCCCCTCCCTTACTATTGATGAATAGTAGCTGGCCTAGTTTTACTAGTTTGCTGCATTGGGTCCATTATTGTTATGACTTTTCAGTAGCACATCTCCAGAACCTATTGCATTTTTCTATCCCATCTCCAGCAATGCTGTCTGTGCCTTGGGGAAGTGATGTAGGTGCCCTATTTAAGCCAAATACCCCACAGTCACATACTGCCTGCACTTTGACTAGTTAGAAACCTAAGCATTAACACCACCTATTATAAGAAGAAGCTTCTCTGGTCAAGGTTAAGAGAAGCACTAATTTATAGATATACAGATTTAGTGAACAATAAGTAGAGGGCTCCCCCTACCTATGTCATGATTGCACAAGTAGACATATCTTGTCCCTCAAATCATTATTGTAGCTACTGAGGTCCATAGTTGGGTAGGGCCATTTTAAGATTACTATTTAAGATGCATACATTTTTCTTTTTTGCTTTTGACTTGTTTTGCTGTCGTAATAGAAACTGGGCTTGAACTTGCTGCAGTGTTCTTACCTCCACCTCACAAGTATTGGGTTTACAAATGTATACCACCAAGCCCAGCCCCAACTAAATACATATGTCTTTATATATCATATCATGCAAACTAGAGCTTTTTAGTTGTGTATGAAATCCTGTGGTGGAGAACTTGGACTTTATGATCCAGATTTCAGTTATTCTGAATACTTGTCTCTCTGCCTCCATTTCCCTCAGCAAAGCTTTCCTGGGCACTTAATAACCACCAGGGGAAGTCTCCCAAGGACATAGAAGAAATTACCACAGAAAGCTCCTTGACCTCAAGAAGTTTAGATTCTGTACAATAATATATGAACTATGAGACTATTGAATATGTGACAAACACAAGTGAAGCAGAGAAGTATGATAGAGATTTTATAGTGCACATCAGTATTTTTATTTAGATGTTATAATTTTGTGTATGTGTGTATGTAGATGCATGTATGTATAGAGGCAGAAAATCATCCTCAAATGACATTCCTCAGGCACAGTCTACTTTGATTTTTCTTAATAATTATTTTATTGTTTTTTGAGCATTTCATGCCTGAGTGCTGTATTTTTATCATTTCCACCCACATTCTCCACCCTTCAGCTCCTCCTATATCCCCTCCACTCCCTCTCAATTTCATGATCTCTTCTTTAGCTATTGTTATTACACACACACACACACAATATGTTGAATCCATTTAGAATTGTTCTTTGAGTGAGACAGGACCTCCCATTTGTCCTGGGGATCATATAATAAACTAGGTTGGTTGACAAGTGAGCCAGAGGATACGCTTGTCCGCATCTTCACAGTGCTGGAGTCACAAATGTGTGCACCACCACAGACACAGCTCTGTTTTTCTTCCTTTATACAGAGGTATCTGAAAAGTAAGCACTTTGCTGCTTGAGACATATCCTCAGTTTACTCAGGACACTGGTTAAAAAGAACTATATGAAAGGAATCTTCACACACACACACACACACATACACACACACACACAAATAATGGATGCTCTCAGGAAAGTGAGTATCTACTTGGTGAATTGTATATATGAGATATGGCAATTATTTCAATGTGCCTAAGTAGAATGGGCAAAGGGGAGAGAAGGGACCAGATCATAAAGTGGTTTTGGAGCTCGTAGGAGAATATTAATTTACATGATGAATGCAATGCGGGAACCAGTAAATATATTTTGAACAGAACACTATTATTATGAGCTGCATATGGTACCCCAAAGTTAGTACGCCCAAGTCCTCACACGGAAGACATAGAATATGATTAATTTTAAAGATAAATTCTTTAGAGAGATCATTACAGCAATATATGGTCATTAAGGTCCAACAATGCTTCGTAAATCATTTGGGCCCTCTGAAGTTTTGAAAAGAGGGAATTAATACACAGATCAGCACAGAAGGAAATGGCCACCAGAAGATGCACAGAAAATTTGACCATGTACTAGCCAAGAAGACATGTCTTAGAAGAAACTAACCCTGAATACACCTTCATCATGGACTTCTAGCTTTCAGAATGATGAGAAAAATGATTTTTTATTGTTTTTCAAGCCACACAGTTTATGACATTTGGTTAAGGCAGTCCTAGCAAACCAATACAAATGGCATAATTAGGTTTAACTTTAGAACTAGCATTCTGGATTATTCTGCACAACTAATAAAAACCCAGAGACAGATATTGGGGTTCAAGCTGAAACATCAGAGAAGCAAAGCAGCCAAACACTAGAGAGCTCTTTATCTCTACAAATCTTCAGAGTGAAAAGAAAGCGAGTTTCTATCCCATTGTGCTTTATATTCCTCTCTAGTTCTGGGATTAAAGGCGTGCACCGCCATCCAGCGTCTATGGCAAACTAGAGTGGCTGCTGGGCACCAGAGAAGTTATATACTCTCTGGGCAGGAATTTGAAGGCAGCACAAATTCTGTGTAAAAGTAGGTGCTGGACCCAGAATTGAAGGGGTTAAGGAACATTGCTAGAAGAGAACAAATGGCAATGCGATGGTTTAAAAGACAGAAAGGAGTTTTGTTTGCCCATACCTACAGCCCCTTGGAAGCGGATCACACTGGAAAGGTGAAGGAAAGTCCAATTCATGCGGAGTTGTGGCCTGTCCTAGGAATCATGTGGACAGCCGCAAACAAACAAGTTGAGGGGGGTTAAGAAATATATACCAGGCGATCTTTAGAAGAAAGAACATACAGAACTTAAGAGGACCAAAAAAAAAAAAAATCAAATGTTTGAAATGAAAAGATTGGGTCTCTAGACTCAAGCTTGCCACACATATTAGCAGGCAAGTTTAACTTCTGCTTCATTTCTATTTCCACTGAAGCTCCAAATTCACACTGTGATGTCTGGGGATTAAGTGTGACAAGGGCCAAGGACATGTCTGCTAGGGTAAGCTGCAGCAATATCTTTAGTCACAAATTGAAGCAAAATGTTCAGACTAGTGTCATGTGTGTGGCAGAAGAAAAGTAGAACTGATGTGGCCCAAACTGCCAACTGTGCACCTGAATCTTATTTCCTTTCTTTTGTAAGACGGAAGGGCTGTGTTCCCAGTGTGGGCGGCATTCTCGGCACCATGCTCTGACCACCGGGCTAGCTATATCCAAAATAACCACACGAAAATTATATTAATTTAATTACTACCTGGCCCATTAGCTCCTCTTATTGGCTAACTCTTACAACTTGATTTAGCCCATTTCTAAAAGTCAGTAAGTAACCACGAGGTAGTGGTCTTACTGGGAAGATTATAACCAGTGTCCATCTTGGGCAGGAGCAGCATGGCGTCTGCCACACTTCCCTTCTCCCCAGCGTTCCATCCTGTCTACTCCGCCTACCTGATTTCTTCCCTATCAAAAGGCCAAGGCAGTTTTCTTTATTCAACCAATGAAAGCAATACAAAATGCAAAAGCACCTCCTACACCACCTTTCTTTTAATGCTGACAAAATGGTGGCTGAGCAAGTGACTGCCCACCTAACCCACAGGTCCAGGAATCCTTTACACTTAGATACTGTCATATGAGTGCATTGCCACTCATGGAGTACAAGGAAAAGTGATGTGTGTCCCTGTCATTGCAAAAAATTAATTCTAATATGACATTGTATCTTATTATATTCTTCTCCATTCCTACCAGTTGAAATTCTTTTGTGGTGGACGCTCACATTGGACTAGACAAGATCGATGTCACAGTGAATGTTGAAGTATCAGCTTGGAAGAAACCTGAACAGTGCAGCAGCACTTTTCAAGCAGACTGCTCAGGTCAACTGTATTGAGTGTGAGAGAAAGAAAGGACATTGTTGTTCCGGCCAAGCTACTGGCCGATCTCTTGGATAACAGTTCAGTTTCACCCTCATTAAAATGGAATTGTACTTTAAAAGCAGTATGCTTTGCAGAAAATTACTAACTACTGTGTGGCTGGACCAAAGATATTGACATTATAGATTTGAAAATTAGTAATTATTTTCACATGATGGTAAAGCATGGGAAAATTGTCACTGAAAATAAGTTGGGATTGTCTAATGCCTAGTAATATGGCATCTTAAGGAGTACAATTTTAGAATTCTCCAAATTCTTATGCTTAATAAATCAGTTTTTTTTTTGCAAAGATTAGACTCAATTTAAGAGCTTTGTCTATAACTAGAATTTCCAAATGGAAACGGACTCAAACATACCAAGATACCAAGATTTCTGTTTAAAACACTGTGAAGGAAATTTTACTTGATAAAACATAGAAAAAATAGAATAAACTCCTGACTTCCTACTCAACTCAGTTCTAATAACCATGAACTCATGATGAATTTATGATATTGCATCCTCCTTAATTTCCCCTACATCCATGGGACTAGTAATAAACATAATTAAAAACATTTTGTTGAAGCACCAAGACACACAGAAAGGGTTTAGCTCAATGAACATATTGTTGTTACCAACACCTGTCTTAGGATACAGATCTGATCAACTCTCAAAAGTACTTCTTCTGGTTCATTCCAGTAATTGTGTGTCTCAAGCACATAATCCACTATAGAGGCTTCTATCACCATTAAAGAAGATGTGCTTTTATTTTTTATATACATTGAATATGTATGTATTTCTTTAGCATGTTAAGATCTTTCACTGGAACCTTGGATTAGTCAATTAGGCTAGGCTAGCTGGCCAACAAGGTCTAAGAAACCTCCTGTGTCTTCCTCCTTAGCACTAAGATTATAGACACCTGTTCCTATATTTTATATGGGTGCTAAAGATCAAATTTAGATCCTTACACTTGCGTATCAAACACTTTTGCCAACTGAGCCATCTGCGCTAGCCCCAGTATCCCAGTTAGTAAAGATATAGTTACTAACATTAATTTTCTTTTGTTCATTTTCCTCTTAGGTGTCTGTATTTCCATCTCTGATAATCAACAATCATACTCAAGAGATTCTAAAGAAATGAAGATATTTATATATTCTGTGTACATATTATTGAGTATGGCATAAATATTTTCTACCATTTTGTAGTATTTTAAAATATGTTCCCTGTACCAATGTGGTGGAGATGCTTTTGATTGTATTCTGAGACTATTACAGGATTGTCTTAAGCACATTTAGATGTGTTAGTTCCCTAAAATTGATTTACATCTCATATTTAAATATGCGATACCTGTATAATTGATTTAACAATGTGATATACATATTATACATATCAATTATGTTTCTCCAAATAGATATCAAATGAATCCAACATTGCAATAAAACCATCATTGTAAGTAAAATGACGATATTTGTGTGGATTAACATCTGGTGCCTATTCTGTTATGTTGGTCTGAGCTATTATATATTATATCTTGTAACGTTATCCAGTGTTGCTCTTCTTCAAGGCTGTTTTGGTTACTACTGTGCCCTTGCATTTCCATAAATACGTTAGGATTGTATTTTCAGTTTGTATACACACCCATGTGTACTTTGTGTCCCTGGAAATTGGATAAGGAATTATGTTAAATATATAAACCATTTTAGAAACATTAGTATCACTAAATACATACTTGCATGTTTTTAAGTATTTGTTATTTTCAATTGTGAGTGCAGTGCCAGAGGAGGCCAGAAGACAGCTATAGTTACAGGTGGATCCAAGCCACCTGACTTGGGTGCTGAGAACTTAACTCAGATCCTCTGAAAGAATAGTGCCTGTTCTTAACCACTGGATCATCTCTCCAGCCCACATATTTACATATTTTATTTTAAAACATAATTGAAGAAATCATAACCACCTAAATTTCTGTCAAGTGACCACTATATAAAGAAAATATACTAGTTCATACAATAGAATTTTATTGGCCACTAAAGGAACAAAGTAGTTTTCTATGCTGCCACATATATCAGCTTGATCAATTTTATGTTAATGTGAAATAAGACAGCCATCAAAGATCTCAGACTATATTATAATATTGATATAAAATGGCCAAAAGTGTTCAGCTGTGATAAAAGAAATTAGACAGTGATTGCATATGTCAGGATGGGATAGTTGAAGTAGGGGTTCATGATATATAAATGGTATAGATTTCTTTTGAGGGTAACAAATGTTCTAGGCTTGTAACAATGATTATACTACTCAGGATATGTGAAAAGTATGAATTATGAACTTTATGTGGGTAAAGTATAGAGACTCTATTTTACTAAATCTGTTACTACACAAATCACAATCCTGTTCTGTCCAGTATTCTATTTATTTTTATAAATAGAATAATCTCTCAAAATAGTACACTATCCAATACTGTGTCAACTGAAGATTTTGAGAATACAGTCATTCAATAAACCTGTATGTAGTTTTCCTGGTGGAGAATACATTTTGTGGGCATAGAAGGGTACACTCAAATACTGCGATAGACAGGAAGGTGAATTATATTGAGATTGCTAATTTCCTACAAAATTCCTAGAATTTCATTGTAATCAAAGTATAAGAAAACACATAACTGCTTCTCTTGACTATGTGTTCTGAGTCAGGGCTCCAAGATAGGGTCCTTTCCTGCCAACTGAAACATATTTGTATACCACTTTTGTCGTAGCCACAGAACCTGAGCCGAAGGGATTTGGCATCATTCCACTAATCCTCTGAACTGAAACTGCTGACCACCCTTCTTCTGAATAAGCATCAGAAAAGCACTAGAACTTTGCAGCTCCCCCACTCCTTTTCCCGCAGCCCCATAGGCATTGAACCTGTGCATGTGGGAGGTGTGAGCTGGCACAGTGTTTGAAAGTCAGAGAGCATTTCTTTGTTTGTCTCTGATCACCCCCAGTAAGAACTTAGCAAATTGTAAAGGCTGGACGTTCTTTCCAGCTGTGACTTTTTCAAAAGAGGTAGGCAAAGATCATGCAGGTGACTCAGCAATGCTGGGGAGCAGTTCTAACCAGTTCTACTTTCAGCTGTAATCAGTCTATGATTAATAGTCCATCATGATGAGCCTCAGCCCCCTACACAAATGCATCTTGTCTTTAGTGAGCAGATGAAGCAGCCCTAGAATTCTTATAGTCATCAGTGTGAAAAACTTCTTAAACATGCAGATTTTTGGGTTCTGCCCTAAGCATTTGATAGAGTAGATATGGGAAAGAGCTTCTGTGGCTGATGGATGGTAAGCTTCCATTTACAGAGGATGGAGTTCAGCCTCAGTAAAAGAAAGCAGCTTACCTAAGATTCGAAGTCAGGGTTAACATCACATTTTCAAGCCCCATTGTTCAATTCTAGTCACAGAATGTTCTGTTCACTCAACTCAGAGACATGGAACTTGTTATTGTAGACATCTACTTAAGGTCATTTGGGGACTTCATTTATTCAAGTTCTATAAGTATTCGAGTATCTATGAGAAGTTATAGTCAGAGAAGGTCTTGGTCTAAGAAGCCAGTAGTGGTTCAGTTCCCTTCAGAACTCAGTCCAGTGCTCTGTCAAATTTCTTTATGAGCCAGACTGCTTTCCGTGAACAGATGGTGGGCTTGGTTTAAAGTGCATGAAGTACTTGTTCATTGGGAAGGCCTTTAGCCTGTTGTTCTCCAGACCCAGAAATACTGATTAACAACCATTTTAAATTTGTATCCAACTCTATATTTTTAAGTACTATTCCTGAGCATAGATGCACATAAAAACCATTCCTCCAAGTCCCTTTTACTACCTTCAGGACACAAAAGGCTCTCTTATCCATCCTCATGAACAATGTTCAGTTTGCATATGGTGACTGCAACTTGATACACCATGTTTTGTTGATATCCATGGGAGTCTGCCCTTTTCTGAACGTAAATAAAGGAGGAGTGGTTAGGGGAAGGCAGAGGGGAGGTAGAGGGTAGGGACTAGGAGGAAAGGAAGGAGGGGAGACTGTGGCTGAGATGCAAAATAAATAAATAAAATTATTTTAAAAAAAGAATGCATTATACATGAAGACAAGTACATTAAGTCAAAAAGACATTTATGTAAATGGGAGAGCTGTGTGTGTGTGTGTGTGTGTGTGTGTGTGTGTGTGTTCACATATGTAATTTTGGTCAGGACCTCATTTAGAGAGCAACCTTTTTATACACCAAAAGTAAAAACATGAACTACTATAGGAGGAGGGCCCGCTTATTCATCCCAGCCACTTAGCTAGCTTAGCCCTGAAATAACCACACAGAAACTATATTAATTAAATCACTGCTTGACCCATTAAGTCTAGTTTCTTATAGTCTAACTCTTACATATTAATTTAGCCCATTTCTATTAATCTGTATATTGCCACGTGGCAGTGGCTTACCAGGTAAAATTGTGCATGTCTGACTCTGGCGGCTCCGTGGTATCACTCTGACTTTGCTTTCTTCCTCCCAGAATTCAGTTCCATCTTTCCTGCCTACTTAAGTTCTGCCCTATCAACAGGCCAAGGCAGTTTCTTTATTCATTAATGAAAACAACACATAGAGAGAAGGACCTCCTACGCCAAACTACATCCTAACTATGTGCAAACCAGCATTTCCACATTTCCAACTAAGGGAAGAGTTGTTGTCTAGCCCCTGAAATGACTGCTTGCCAAGAGTGTTCCAGAAAAATCAAAGAACCAAATGTGGCAGTAGTGGAGTGAAGTAGGTTAAGAATATCCAAAGTCAATGTCAAGGAGGTTAGCGCAGGAAAAAGGCAAAAGATCATCAGGAATGTTTAGGCCATAGGAAAGATTTTAACTTTTTATGAGGGAAAACAGTAAACCATTGTCAGATGGGGCAATATCATGACCTATTTAAGTGGTTTTTAAGTCTGCTTCATTGAAGTAATTTTATGTACAAAGAAATGGACCCAGTTTAACTTTTCCTACAGCTGCACAAATCATGTTGTAGACACGTAGTTTAAAATTTTGTGATGAATAATGTTGAGTACATTTTTAAAATTCCATTGGACATTCATAAATATCTATTATGTATGTGTGTATTAGGAACCAAACTCACAACTTCACACAGTTTAACCATATGTTCTACCACTGAACTGTATCTCTTAGCTTTATCTATATGTATTCTCTTTTATGAAATATGTACTCAAGCTTTTGTCCATTTCTAAACTTAGGATACTTTTTAAAAATTACTTTTACAGATTAAAAGGTTCATTGCATATTATAAACATAAGTTCTTTATCAGATTTATATAATGAGAATATTTTATTTTAGTAGTTTACTTTTCCCCCTGATTTGCTTACTTTTTGGTTTTTGAATTCTTGGCAGCTTCTTGTGACCCAAGCAGACATCAGACTCACAATGTAGCTAAGGATGACTTTGAACTCCTGATTCTCCTGACTTTCCCTGCCACATATTGGGTTTATAGGTATGTAATGCCATACCTGGCATTCTTCATTTTCTTAATGGTGTCTTTGTAGCACAACACTTTATTCTCTAACATAGTATGAACATATTGAAACATAATAATACAAAACAAGCACTTATATATGACTATCTGAACCTTACCACTGCTTTTTATTACATTTAATATATTAAATCTGTCCATCCTTCTGCCAATCCATTATTTTATTTTATTTTTTCTGTGCATTTCAAAGCAATTCAGAGCCTAGAGTTATTTCTCTCATAAATACTTTATTGGCTATTTTGTTAACTAGAATTCAGTATTTCTTCAAATTTAAAACATCCATACCATGAACTGTACAAATACAAAAGGTATATCCTTTGAGTTTTGGTAAATGTCAAACCTAAGTAAGCCATACATATTCTTACAAAGATGCTCTGATGGTTCTCCTGATTTATAACTTTTTTGCTTAAAACCTTCATATAAACTTCATATACTATGTAGTTTTAATTTACTGTTCGAGAATGTCATACATAAGTACTGTGTTTACATTATTTCAGGATTCTCTCCCCCTAAAGTCCTCATGTGCACCTCTACTCCCTCTCAGATTATGATCTCTACTTTTTAGTTTTTACTGCTTAATACATACACACATATGCATATTTACATGCACACGAACATGGTCATACACACATATATACAAACATAGGGGCACACACACACACACACACAACCTGTTTAATCCATTTACTGTTTCTCAAATATATCTGCATTTAGAGTTGGCTACTTGGTGTCAATAGTATTACTGTTGAAATAAGACCTGAATAATGGCAACACAAGTAGACATGGCCATGTGGATGAGAAAACTCTCAGAAGGCCCCATCCACAGTTTTACTTTAAGGGAGGAGTAGTACTGGGGATTCAACCTCACACAAACTAGCCAGTATTGTACCACTCAACTATAAGTTTTAGCCTTCTTTACTTTTAATTTTGAGATAAGGTTTTATGAAATTGTTCAGATTGGCCTTAAACTTGTTCTGTACTCCAAAAAGGCCTTAAACTTGTCATTCTTCTTCCTTAGTCTCCCAAGGAGTTGGAATTATAGGCCTTTGTTAGCAGCCCTGGCACTTCTATTCAGCACAAAAATGCTTTTGTTGTTTTACTTTGAAAGATGTATTATCATTTTGTGTGTAGCAGTACCACTTGTTCTTATTGCAAGGTATGCTTCCATTGTATGGATAAAAGACATTTTGTTAATTCAGTCTCCTACCAATGGAGAAAATATTTGAAACAAAAATAATTCACAAAAGAGACTATATATGTGAAAAAAATCATATAACAATTAGTTCAATATGAGTTATTAGGGATATGTAGAAGTGAACTAAAAGGAAATACATACTACTAACTGCACATCAGAATGGTTAAAGTAACAATAATTGATACAACCACATGACAGAATGGATAAAATACAAAATTATACATTGCATTTCTGCAATAACTAAAGATGTTGAATAGTTTTGTTGATCTTCCTTCCTTTCTTCCCTTCCTCCCTCCCTTTCTCCTTTTCTCCTTCTTTCCTTCCTTCATGTTGTAGAAGGCTGTATTTCATAGCCCTTCCTTCCTTCATTCTTTCCTTTTTGGTAGTAGTTTATGAGGGGCTATTGTGCTCATGATGGCCTTGAACTTGCTGTTTAGCCAAGGATGACCTTGAATTTTTGACCCTTTTGCCTCCACCTTCTGTAGTTGGGATTACAGGCATGCACTATTATATTTGTTTTATGCAAAATTGGGGATCAGACCCAGGTTTCATGTATGGTAGATGAGCACTCCACCAACTGAGTTATATCCATAACTAATTTTGTATTTTGTGTGTTGCTTTTTAATATAGCTTCAATTTAAAAATATAAAAAGAGGTTTTCTACTTTTAAAACATGTTTAGGTTGTTGCTTTCATTTTTCTTATAGAGATGCACAGTTAAAAACCAGTATGAGCTGCCTTTTCTGAAAGGAAAGCAGGAGGAGTGGATCTGGAGGAGAGGGGAGGTTGGGCGGGGGCACTGGGAAGAGACAGGATAAAGGAGATTGCAGTCAGGGTGTAATATATAGATAGAAGAATAAACAAAAAGAAAAAACTATTAATAACATTTTTGTAGTACTAGTATTTGGGAAATATATTTCTTCAAATCTCTATCATATGCATTTTATTAATGGTGTTTTATTTATAAACAGAAAATTAAATTTAAATTAACTTTGTTGCAATATTTAAATGCTTTTTATCTAAACAGAATTATATTACCTCCTCCATTTCCTACCTCCAGCTTATCCCAGGTACCCTCCCATGTCTCTTCCCATGACCTCCACTCTCAAGTTGATTCATAGTCTCTTTTTCTTTGATTATTACTGTTACAAAATGCACACATACAGAAATACAGCCTGTTGAGTCTGTTTTTGTTGTTTGTGTATGTATAGTTTCAGGGCTCACCACTACGTATTGGATTACCAGTAAGGGGGCTCACTCCTGGGAGCAGATAACTCTCCCTTTCCCACCAGTCATTAGTTGTCTACAGCTGGAATCTCATGAAAATTTCCTCTTTCCACATTGGCATGATTGCTGACGTTGCCATTGTTCCAGGCTTGTATATGCAGCCATTTCTAGTAAAGACTGTTTTATAGCTGACTTACTGGTATTCTGGGCCTCACAATCTTTCTGCTGCCTCTTCTGGCATGTTTCCAGAGCTATAGACACAGTGGCTGTGATACAGATGTATCGATTGGGCCTGGCCTCCCAAATATCTGTTGACTTTTACATTGTGTTCACTTGTGGTTTCCCGTGATGCTTCCCATTTGCTGTAAAGAGAACCTTCTTTCACCAGGGGTGGTAGCTACACATATCTTTGGGTATAAAGGTAAGATTTAGAACATAGTGCTTTTATCTATCCATGTAAACCTTTTTTGTGTGTGAGTTATTAAAATTTACTTTTTACCAGCTACATACATGTATAGTGTGTGTTGCTTTCATAGTTAACTCCCATTACTATCTCTTATCGCCATCAGCCTCTGGCTATAGTAAAAGTCAGAAAATATAGGCCCCAAAGCTACAGAGAAACCCTGTCTTGAAAAACCAAAAAAAAAAGAAAGAAAGAAAGAAAAAAATGGAGAAAAGTGCTATGAAATAAAATCTTTTTTCTTTATTGTTAAAAGAAAAATTTACACTTCCTCCCCTTGTCCCAGGCCCCCCCGCTCCCCCACCACCCCTCCTCCCTCCCCCTGCTTCCCTAAGAGGGGGCAGGGTACCCTGCCCTGTGGGAAGCCCAAGGCCCTACCCCCTCCATCCCGGCCCAAGAAGGTGTGCATCCATATGGACTAGTCTTTTGGACACATTGGTCTGGTTTGCAGAGTCTTGACTCATGGGCCTGGCAAGGCTGAAGCTTATAACAATCTTCCTGCCTCAGCTCCAAAAGTGTTTAGATAGATTACAGGCATACACTAACATACTTGATCATTATTTAACCTTAAACGTCTCTCAATAGTATTTTAAGTGTGGACACTTACTATTTCTAGGGGTATTGTACTTCTACGCTCTTGTTAAAAGAATATTTATTTCTAATTGCTTGTATCTACCATATACAAATATAATTTCTATTTATACATTGACCTTATATCATGCCATCTTATTAAATTCATTTATAAATTCTAGTTGATTTTGTAGTATGTTATGAGTTATAGACCTTATAATTTTCTTTGCATAAAGTTGCCTATGAATAAAGACCATTTTTCATTTTTCTTGAAAAAATCTAGTCTTTGTAGTATTTCTTGTTTCATTTATCTGTATAATATAGACCATAAACTGTGTAAGTCAATATACTTATCTCCTTCCTGATGTTAGGGAGGAAAACATTCTTGTATCTTCTTAAATTGAGGATATTACTGTCTAGCATTTATTTTCTGAAAGTTTTTTTTATAGCAAACAAGTGCCAACTTCTTTAAAAGTATTTTTTTAAAGAAATCTGTCTATGTCTCTCTGTATGGCACATGTGTCTGAGAGCCCTTGGAGGCCAGAAGAAGGCATCAGATCCCCTAGAGCTGGAGTCACAGGTGATAGTGAGCCACCTGAACTGGGAACCAGACTGTGGTCCAATAAAATAACAGCAAGCACTCTTAACTGCTGAGCTATATCTTTGCCCCTAAAGTGCTGACTTTTGTCAATTACTTATAATTATATTGAGATAGTAATGATTTTTCTTATTAATGTTTTAGTGTAGTCATACATAATGACCAATTTTGAATTACTAGAGGCAATGGTTCCTATCTCCCAGATCTATCATCAATACCTAATAGTTCATTATCTTGCTACTATTGCACAGATGGGCACGGCACATTTTGCCCAGCAGGTAGGTTTTTGGGTCATAAGGCTCACAGGTAGGTAAGACCATTGATGCCATTTTCCCCAAGCAGCCTGCTCAGCCACTTCCAGCACTTTGAAAGCTGGACAGCAGGGATGGAGTTTAGAGCTCAGTTACCGCTTGCTATATTTACATCTTGCAACAGATGTATGGGATGTCATCAACAATGGGGTATGATCCTCCAGTTGTGGGAAACAACCAAGAAGACTTCCAAGAGCCTTTGTAGTTTGGGGGAAGAGTCTAGGTGTTAACCCTGACCACCTCTTGTGGGGGAATTCTGAACCCAAGCCTTGAAGTAACTTCCTTCAATCTCTCTTTTGTATTTTTGTTTGGTCTACAAGTTCCAGGAGATACCTCCATTGATTTGTTTTATTTTATTTTAAAACGGCTTGTTAAACTGGAAACCCATCATTGTTTTAAAAATAATTTTACTTTGTTATAGTCTTTAAATTTGTAAATTTGTTTCTAAATATCTGTGTATCGCAAATTTGATAGTGTTCCAGTATCATTTGATGTATAGTGTTACTTAAGAAACTTTTAAAAATTAGAATACAAAGTAACATATCTGCTTAAGGCACTTGTTTTGGTTGATCCTCTCCTGGTTTGGTTGATCTCCTTATTTGTTACTTTTCTATTGCTCTGATAAAACAAGGTAACCAAAATCAACTTATAAAAGAAATAATTTATTTGGACTTATGTTCCATAGGGATAAAAGTCCATCATGATAGGAGATATAACACCAGCAGAAAGCATGGCAGCAGGTGTAGGAAGCTGAGAGCTCATATCTCAAGCACAAACATGAAGCAGAGACTGTTGGAAGAGTCCGCTTGTTTGTCCTGGCCGCCCAGAACCAAAATAACCACAGAGGAACTTTACTAATTAAAACACTGCTTGGCCCATTAGCTCTAGCTTCGTATTGGCTAACTCATATTAATTTAACCCATTTCTATTAATCTGTATATTGCCACATGGCAGTAACTTACTGGCAAAGATTCGGCATGTCTGACTCTGGTGGCTCCATGGTGTCTCTCTCTGTCACTTCTTCCCAGCATTCCTTTTAGTTTTCCCCATCTAGCTCTGTTCCCCTATAGCTCTGCTAGAGGCCCAAAGCAGTTCTTTTATTAACCAATGAAAGCAACACATAGACAGAAGGACCTCCTTCACCAAGAGACTAAAAATGGCTTGAAGCTCTCAAAGCCATTCCCCCAGTGGTGTAGTTCCTCCAGCAAGGCTGTACCACTTGAACATCTAAACAGAGTTGCCAAGTGGGGACCAAATGTTAAAATGTCTAAAACTCTGGGGGACATTTCTCATTCAAACCACCATACCCCTCTTGCCCATATTTTTGAGCCTACTCTCCCACTTATTCAGCTTTGCCCCCAGCATTTCTATTTCCATTTTTGGAATGGAATTTCATGGAATTTTCTAGTTCCTTTTCCATATGTTCTATTGTACTTTCCACTACCTTACTAAATGACTCTCCCCTTCCCCCACCAGCTCCTTCCTAATTTACTGAGCTCTACCACACTCATTTCTAAAATACACACACATACACACAGACAAATATAATTAGAATCTAGGCTGCATATATGAGCTAGAACATGTGCTATTATCTTTTTTTAAGCCCCAAGTCAAAGGTCATGTTCTATCATCTTTTGTGAAACTTGGTTATCTCCTCAAATATAATATTTTCCAATTCTATATTCCTGTTCTTGAAGATTTAATAACTTCACATTTTATGGCTGAATGTAATTTACTTGTGTGTGTGTGTGTATGTGTGTGTGTACACCTAAATGCCCATCAACAGATGAATGCAAGATATATACAGCATTTTAAAACTCCCTTTGCAATTTTCTTTTTGATTATTCAGCAGCAAGTTAATTTTTAAATATTTTCCATTTTATTAAATATTTTATAATAGGTTTTAAGTTTATGAATTGTTGTTCGGGGTATATTTATGTATGAGTTTAATATATAGGTCTTGTTTGCACAAGATAGGCAAAATCCCAGCAAGGGTAGGGTAGGTGGGCATCAAGTACTACCACTGACTGTGGGGTTATGGGCAATGGACACCTGCTGGAAGTGGGAGAGACACAGTTTTTTAAAGATATGGCCCTTAATAGGTTAACCCCACCCCCAGTGGAAAACCACACATCAAAGAGTAAATGACCAGCACAAATCAGACTTGATAAACTTTTTTTCTTAAAAAAAAAGAAAGACACAAAGTAGGAAAGTGGAAGTGGGTTTAGGAGGAGTTGGAGAAGGAAAAATATGGTTGAAACACATTGTACAAAATTATCAAAAAACTAATAAAATTGCAAAAAGACTCAAAATGATTTACTGTCTAGTAAGTTGTCATGGAACTCCACTCATACCTGTGTTTTCTTAATATCCATGTGCCTCCTTTTCTTTGATGAGTTTATTCAAGTTTTTCTTTACATTGAATAATTTCTATTGATGTGTTGTTATAATGACTTTTGTTATATTTTATGTTTGATATTATAATTGCAATATTTCTCTATTCCCTTTTCTTTCTCTATAACCTCCCATATAGCCCTCCTTGTTCTCTTTCAAATCCTTGACCTCATTTTCCCCTAATTGTTTGTATATATATATATGTATATATTCATAAATACATATATATATTCATAAATATAACATGCTTAGTATTTCAGTCTGTATAATGTTACTTATATGTATGTTTTGAAGGCTGACCACTTGATATTGGATGTGTTATTGCTGTGCTCTTCCCTAGGGAAAATTATTTCTTCTGCTCTCAGTATTCCATGATTGCCTGTAGTTCCTTGTGTAGGTTTTAGGTCTGGGCTTTTCCTCATCCATATCAGCATGTCTACTGCTCTCCTTGTTCAGTTCATGTTTGGGTATTCAAGTTGTTGAGACTTCATGGGTGCAGCTTCTAATGTTCTTAGGAGACACAGTCTTACAGCAAACTCCCTGATCCTCTGGCTCTTATAATCTTCCCTCCTTTTCTTCTCAAATGATCCTTGAGTCCTAGGCACATGAGTTGTGTTTTAGATGTATTCATTGTAACTGGGCTCTACAACTCTATTTTAATTGGTTGTGGTTTTCTATAATGGTTCCTGTCTGTTACAAAGAGAAGTTTTCTAGATGAAGGATGCTTTAGTTACTTTTATATTGATGTGAAGAGACATGACTAAGATAACTTACAAAAGAAAATGTTTAACTGGGGGGCTTTTTTACAGTTTGAGATGGTGAGTTCGTGGTTGCCCAAGGTTTCTGTCCAGCCTGTTCCCACAGGCGTTCAGTCCTAAAGAAACACACAGAGGTCTACATTAATTATAAACTGGTTGGCCTATTAGCTCAGGATTCTTATTAACTCTTACATCTTAAATTAGCCCATAATCCTTGTCTGTGTTAACCATGTGGCTTGGTACCTTTTATCAGCGAGGGAGTCACATCTTATTGCTTCCTCTGTGTCTGGATGATAACTGCAGACTGAGTCTTTCCTCTTTCCAGAGTTCTCCTGTTCTCTATGCCTCTACTTCCTGCCTGGTTGCCCCACCTATACTTCCTGCCTGGCTCCTGGCCAATCAGTGTTTTATTAAAACAATACAAGTGACAGGGTATAAGATCATTGTCCCATAACAAGTCCATGGCTATCATGGTGAGGAGTTTAACAATAGGCACACAGACATAGCACTGGAGCAGTAGCTGAGAGCTTACAAACCAATCTATAAGAGAGAGAGAGAGACAGAGAGACTGGGTTTTAAAATAGCAAGGCCCGCCCCCAGTGATACACCTCTTCCAACTAGGCAACACTTCCTAATCCTTCTTTATCAGTCTACCTACTGGTAACAAAATATTCAAACATATGAGTTTATGAGAGTCATTTTCATTCAAACTTCTACAAGGTGTGAGAATTACTCTTATCTGTGAGTATAAGGACAAATGCTTGATTTGGGGGTTTTGGTTAACTAGTCTGTGGCCCTTTGAGGGAACATTGTCAGCCGAAATGGAATGCTTTCATTTAGACTCTATATGGATATTTATATATTGACTTAGGTGTATTGTAGTTTTTCAAAGTTAGATGACTAATAGTATTGTTCCTTATGGCTTTTTTAGACAGTCTTATTGTTATTTTACCCTCCTATCTCCTTCCTTTTCATTTGTTTCCTTCTCCCATTTCCCCATCATATCACTTGTATTGTGATATTCCTCTCCTTATTGTTCCTCTGTCTCTCTAGTTCTGCAATGGCCCTTTTTAGTTTCTGATTCCTTCAGTTACTCCAAGGTGTAGACTCATAGCTGAAGATTTGGAGCTACTACTTAGCTTTTTTTTTATCTGGTTCTCAGGGCTCAAATTCAGATTTCCAAGCTTGCAGAGCAAGCATTTACCAACTAAGCTATCTTTCCAGGTGCATGTTTCTCTTCTGTGTGGACAGGACCTCTAGTGTCCCATAGAATTGCTCAGATTATGATGTCACTCTCATCTCTAGTCACTTGTTTTTGTTAATCTCAGCAAACTGTTCGACTTACTTTCCGTCTGGCTTTTAGGCAGGTAAGAGCTTACGAGGGGTCTCCATGTGGGTTTCTGGTGTATCATAATTCTTGTCAATCCCTCTTTTCCAGTGCCCTGTTGCAAGACCCCAATAACTTCATGAACCTTACCTCCATATTCTGCCTTCTCACCCTATAGGAGGATGATAGTCTGCTTTCATTTTAGTTTACTGTGTGTACTGAAGAATCTTCTCTAGGCAGAGAGTTAAGTGGACCCTGAGGCTTATCTTGTGCCCTTTTCATGTCTGTTACTTGCCATGTACTTCCTGTTTTCCTAACGTCTTAACAATTTTGTCTCAAGTTTTGTCCTGTGTTATGGTTCTTAATAACTGAATTGCTGGTTATACCAGTAATTCCATAACAACTGCTTTTTGTTTTAAATAACCACTCTGACTGCTCTGGTAAGTGCTGACAGTGCATGAGTACAGGCAAGAGATTTCTTGGACTAGAGAAACAGCAATGTAGAAATTCATCAAATTCTGGTTACATTTTAAAACTGTGAACAACTCAATTTTTTATTTTTTAAGTCAGCATACCAAGTTAACTGATTTTCTTATAGTGTTTTCATACATAGACTTTGTCTATTCTCTCTTCTACTGACTTCTCTCCTCATCTCCTTGCCCATCATTTGAAGCCCTCCACCGCCAATTGTCCCCTGACACTTTCACAACATGTGACTTTTATCACCTTCTCCTCCTCATTCGATGATTTATCAATGAATTATCAAGTGTGAAGCGCAAGGAAGAGACAAGTATAAGTTTAGAGAGTTTGGTTTGAGTGACTTGGACTCTGAAAGTCCCAACTGAGTGAAATCAGGAAGCCTCTACATGGGAAAAGCCATAGGAGGCAGCCAGGTGTTAACTTGTGTACATTTTGAGTTTAAAATGTATACAAAACTTCCTGGTGTATATGTCGAATAGGCATTTGTGTATGTATAGAGATACAGTTTGTCAGAAAAGAATAAACCGTACTATATAGTATCTAAAACTCCATTTGGTGGAACTTGGTCATATATAGGCGGTATTTATGTCAGGCGGCAGGAAAGGAGTGTAGACACTGGAAATCAATGCGGACACAATAAGAGAAGTGGTCCAATGACCAGTTCTTGGATTCCTCCAACATCAGATGTTCAGGCTGGAAAGTAAGAAAAAAAACAAAAGAGCCAGAACCACTATTGAAGGAGTAGGAAAACCAAGGCTACATGGTAAAACAAAAATTGAGTAAGAAATGGATAAAACTGGCATTAATAGTGATGAATATTGCCAATAAGCCACATAGAGTAAATATTAAAACTTCGTTAATAGAGTCAGTGATCTAGAGATCATTTTTGATTGTCAAGAACAGTTCCTATGGAGTAAAGGGGCTATAAGGGTGGAGAGGGAGAACGGAGACTTCAGTAGATTTTAAACAGTGATGAAGTTTTAGGTAGTGTATTCCAGGAACATAGGAAACACTGCTGACAGTGTAGAGATGAGGCAATACCTGGCAGAAGTGGATCAAGAAAGGGTGGAAAATAAACATTTTTGTATTCAGAAGGAAAGGAACAAATATAAAGTGGAGAGTTAACTGTGGTTCAGAGCAAGACATCTGGTGTGTGAGTAGAAAAATAGACTTTAGGTGAAATTATTGGAAGAGAGTTAGTTTCCAGCAATAGGCACAGAATATATGCACACAGCTAGTTATATGAAAAAGATATTGTGAAGGAGACATCTAGCTGTTCTCTCCTGACCACTTACGTTTTTCTAGGTGAACTAGGAAGAGCAGTTGTTGACTGAAAATGAAGTTTTCTAAATATATGATCACAAGTGACCTGAATCTCTGTGTGGCCTTCTGATCATCCTAAATTTGCTTACATAATATTAACTCTTCCAGAAGGCCAAAGAAGGAAAAGAGGTAGGCCAGAGCATCAAGGGTCACACTAGCATCTGAGAATCTCCCTTCTCCAGCTATAGGACCCTGTGAGTTATTTAGCACACCGTCAGAAGGTTGAACAGGTGACATCATAAAACAAAATATGTTCCTCCTTTGTTGATATAGCTCTACAGAATATGCAATGCAATAGTCTTGCCTTGTAGAAGCTTGCTTAGATGATGGACGATTGATTAGATGGTGAGAGAGCTCGGCCTGGATGCAGATGGCACCTGTTTTTTTTCATATTTCCAGTAGCCATGAACTCTGTTTTATGGTGCACCCATGGGAGCTTCACAAAAGGCAAAAAAAAAAAAAAGAGCAGTCATGTGTACTCACAAGAACTCTCGGGGCCTCTCTAAACCTATGTAAAAACACAGGTCTGAGAAGCTCCACAGATCTGAGAAAAGGGACCAAAATCGTATATCCCACCTGAAGGGGATGAGAGGCTGTTGAAGTTCATTTTGTTATCATCTTGATAGTAAGGCAGAGGCTTTTATTTATTTTTAAGTTTTCGTTTCTGTGCTCAAAATTTGTGCTTACTGTATAAAATTTGTACCTTATCAAAAGTGTAAAGAAAAAAAATCGATGAAATCTTCACAATCCTGTCCCTCAGAGAAATACATTTTTTTCCATCTATACATTTTCATCTATTTGTGTGCAGGTGTTTATGCAAAAGCGGAAGTAGAATGAATGTATTAAGCTGTAGCCGAAGTTTTTCATTCATCAAATGTTGACGAGAAAATCAGCACATGACAATTTTGTAGGTTTTTAAAAAGTGTGAAAATATAAAAAATGAAGATAACTACCTTAATCTCCTCATTCAAGGATAACCACTGTGGGTGGCCAATTTTAAGTGGCTGAATCTGACTGTGTATGGTTTATTCTTAGATAATCGAATTTAGTACTGTTCAGCCCTCTTGCTGTCCTTCAATATGAAGGGACCAGAAAGCAGCCTCAAATATGGCTTAAAAGGTCTCCTTTCTAATTTAGTGCTGTCTCCTATTTTACAAACACTAAACCCAGAAAAGTCTGCTTCCCGTCTGTGAAGAAGCCCACTGCTCAAGTCTTCCAATCCTTGAAATATAACACACATCAGTAAGTCCAGCTGTTTTCTCCTTTGAATACTAAGAATTCTTCATTTACACCTACCATTGCACTTCCATCACCCGGCTGCCTCGCATGCCCTGTGTAACCAGAAGAGCATTTAAGGAAGGCAAATTAACCTAGAGTGGCAGAACGAAGGGCAATTCCTCGGGGACATGGGAGGTAACAGCATGAAGTTGCTTATCCTATTGGAAAGGAGGCCCTGAGGTCTTTCAGCAGGGAGGGAAGATGGCTCATTCATCTAATTATTCATTTGTTCATTTGTGGTTAAAGGAAAACAATTGTCATTTTAAGAGCTGGCTGCAGATTGAGCATGTTGGCCCTCGAGGAAAGTTGAATTTTATTAGCAAAAAGAGATCACTGTTTATAAAACATCTTATTAGTGCCACATGGCCATGAATAACAGAGCCACTGGGCACAGAAGAGGTGGAAGAGGTAAGATTAACAAAAGTTCAAGTTCTTGGTAGAGTAAAATAACAGGTGTTTTCCCTTTTTATTTCAGGTAATCAAAAGAGAATGACGTCGTGGAATTCTAGAACTGATGTAGGGTTAGAGAAAGATGGAAGAATTTTAGACCAGAAAAGAACAAAGAAAATATAGGACCATACTGTAAATGTGACAATGGTATGTGCACTCCCCGGGGCCAGAACGTATACTTAATTCTTCATTGCTGCTATCTTGGGCTATAATCTACTACAGTATCCACTCCAATTCAAAATCATCATAACCATTATCACCCCATTTGTTGAACACATAAAATCACTTTGCTGTTTAACGTGCATGGCATCTTTGAATCCCCATAATAACTCCACGGGGAAGAAGATGTTTTCAGATGAAGGATAAATACAGACTGACTACCTTACACAGAGTTCTAGAGGTAGCAGAGGTTGACAGAAGGACCTAAGTTTAAATTTGCACGGTAAACAATGCTATTCACACTTTTGTTGTTACTCATGCCATCAGTTAAACACTTCAGGTGATCTGTCCCAAATACTTGAATATTTACTTATTTACCACCTGATAATCTCCGTGTTATTTGTATATTATTCAGCGTATCTGAAGCATGAATTCTAAAGAGAACTTCAGCAAAACTTACAGATAATTCTAAAGCTCTAATAGTGTTACCCAAAAATTTGTTAGCTCCTTTAGACCACTGTTATGAATTACAGCATTTACAAACTGTACATGCAAACGGTTCTCCTCTTATAGAAACATGGTGGTTTAATTATGGAAAAGCAGATTTATTATACTATTGTCATTCCTCATCATATAAAAGCAAACGAGGGTATTTTTAGTTTTCACTGTATTAAAATGTTTACTTTTTTCAAAAATGCTGTTTGAGTTGTTGATTGAGTTTCATAGAAAAAAAAAGATTATTAAACTCACTGATTCCACTTAGTACTGCCTCTATGTGCATGGGTGTTAGAGCCATCTACTGGAAAATGAATAAGCTTTCAGGGATCACATTCCTGAAGAAAAACAGCTCCCTCCAGAGCAGCTGTCCATTGCCAATAGCTCCTCATCTAGGGGTAGACCTTGATAAGTGGCTGGCTGGCTTGATCTCATAAGGTCTTCTGCATCCCGTGCCAGCTGCTCTGAGTTCATGTGTGCGGCAGCCTTGTTGTGTTCAACAAAGAACGTTTTGTTGAAGGTGGCCGTTAGTTCTGGTTCTTACACCTTTCCACTCCCTTTTCTGAGATGAGAGCACATGAAGAGTGAGGAAAAGTGATTACAGAAAGGGGAGAAATCAGAGCAGAGGGAATGAGAGGTAGAACTTTATCAGAGAACAGTATATTTGTTAAGAAATATAAAATAATGATAAATTAATGAATTAAAAATAAAGAAAATAGAGTAAGATTGAGTGGAGAAGAAGACTCACACCCCACTCAGGACACGAGTATGGTGAGCAAATATTTGCTGTGGAAGAGAGAGAGACAGAATGGCTCATGGCCTGTGGAGGGAGGCAGATCTGGAGAGGTGAAGGCGAGGAGGAGCATGCTCCGGTGGCTAGTCTAATTACTATGCAGTGCCATGATAATCTCTAGGTTTGGGCTGCTGCCAAGTGCCATATCTTGACCACAGTCTGTGCTGATATCCATGGTTGCTGTTACCAACAAGAGGATAGGGCTGCACAGAATTGGCCACAACACTCATTGACTACAACACTATAAAGAACTGGCCTGCCCCTGATCTGCTGCAGCACTCCAGAAAGCAAGCAGGACCTGAACCTACACAGGGAAGCCCAGTAGATCTGATCTTGTTGATGGGAGGGTGCACGGGTGATCCAGCACCGAGAGCATTAACATGGGAGAGATGGTCCCACCCCTCTAGTCTGCATTATGGTGGCATGGGCAAGGAAGAGATGCCCTCGCCCAAACCCTGCCCCTGCTGCCTGTGGCACATGGGAGAGCTGTTCTGTCTCTCACCTGCTGAAGCGCTCAGGAGAGTGGGCCCAGAATCTCTTTTGGGCAACACGGTAGAGCTGGCCTTGGTTGTGTAGGTGTGGGTGAGCTGGCCCTGAGGGTGTCAGAGCACAGGAACCTGCCTTCTTGCTTGCTACTTACTGCATAACGTGAGCAGCCAGGGTGGTGCTGGAGAGTTTACCCTGGTGGTGAGGGTTGGGGAGAGTTGGCAAGCTAACCAACTCAGCAAACACCAAGGCCCAGAAACAGGGTTATGGATTGGCCCACCCCAACATCCTCTCTATCTATGATTTGCTGGAGAACACGAAGGGGTTGGTCCTGCAGACCCAAAGCTGCAGGATCTCTATGACTCAGGACAACAGCAGAATATCCAAAAGAGTACCAGTAAGGACCCAGTATGAATAATATACCAGAAGTCAGAGGTCTTGAACCAGACCAATGACTCATTGCAATGAACACTTGCAAGTAAAGATGCATGGACTAAAGGGTATACTGTATGACACACTTGGCCATGCTATAGCTTTCATGATGTGATTTTTCTTTTTCCTTTTCTTTTAAATTTCATTTTGTTTTATTGGGGAAGGGAGTTGTAAGGATGGAGAGTAGATGCGAATGGACAGGGAGATGAGTGGGACTGAGATGCATGATGTGAAAGCCACAAAGAATCAATAAAAAGTTAAATTAGAAGGAAAACAAAACAAATGAACCCTTATCCAAAACCTTTTCTTCCAACCAAGATTTAGTTCTCTGTGTAAAGAAAAATAAGAAGTCTATCTTATTAGCACGTAAATCGTCTCAGCTTTAATAAACGACGAAACTCTATGACTATCAAAGAATTGATTCAAAATAAATTTCATTGTGATTAAACACCATGGCATAAATCAATTTGGGGAGGAAAGGTTACAATTCTCAGATCACTTTCTACCAATGAGGGAAATCAGGGTGGAACCTGGAGGCAGGAGCTGATGCAGAAATCAAGGAGGGGTAATCCTTAACACCCCATGCCTTGCTCAGCCTCCTTTCTTTTTTATCTATCTATCTATCTATCTATCTATCTATCTATCTATCTATCTATCTATCTGGATTTTGGTTTTTTTTTTTTAGACAGGGTTTCTGTGTAACAGACCTTGCTGTCCTGAACAGAGATCCACCTGCCTCTGCTCCTGAGTGCTGGGATTAAAGGCGTGCACCACCACCACCTAGCCCAGCCTGCTTCTTAAAGGACTCAGGAGCAGCAGCCCAGGGACAGCACCACCCACAATGGTCTTGGCCCTCCCACATTGATCACTAATTAAGAAAATGCTTAACAGGCTTGCCTATGGCCCAATCTTATGGAAACATTTTCTTATTTGAGAGTCCTTCTTTCCAAATAACCTTAGCTTGGTTCAAATAAACAATAACAACAAAAACTAACTAGCACTGTTTATTAGTAGTAAATGTTTGATTTATAGTAGTACTGTTTTATATACCTATGTGCTTGGGGTCATGTAAAATTTCTAAGGTAAAAAGAGGTTGTGAGTGGAACATGTTTAAGAAGCTTTGTTTAATATACACTTATCTTTTATAGGATATAAAATGTGTAAATATTTTTTTCATGCTATGTGTTGGCAAGGAAGCAAAGAAATTAGAGCCTTCATAGGTTGTAAGAAGGATCATAAAATATTCAAGTTGCTTTGAAATCTGACAGTTAAAGAGCTAAAAGTAATTTACCACTTGACCAGCAATTCTGCTCTTAGGTCTGTACCCAAGAGAAAGGCAAGCATATGCCCATACAAATATTTGTACATGAATGTTCATAAAATTAATACTCATAATGACCCAAAATGTAAGCAATACAGATGTCCATTAATGGATGAATGTTTAAGCTTGATTTGATACATCCATTCAACCTACAAAGTAGTTAAGTACCAAACCATGGTTGATCATGGTTGAGCATGGAAACATGATGTTAAGAGAAACATGACACATACATGACTACACATCTATGACACTCCCCAAATAGCTGTATCCATAAAATATAGTTCAGTGGTTGATTAGGGCTAAAGGTACAGTTGAGGGAAACTGAAAACTTACAGCTAAAGGGAGAAATATCTACATTTAGAGAGAGGAAAATGTTCTGGGATTAAACAGTGTTGGCATAAGCACAATTTGAGGGATATAATAAAATATTCTAAATGGTATCCTTTAAGAAATTAATTTCATATTTGGTGAACTATATTTAAATAATGCTGTGATGGAAAAAGAATTGGTCTATAAATTTAACTCAGTACTCGAATCTTCTTGCTCATAAGTCTGTATCATGTGTCTCACGTTAAAGACCACTGAATTTGTTCTCAATCAAAGCCACTTGCTCAAAATATCCTGTCCAATCATAGGAGGTTTAGCTTCATCACCACTACAGCTCCAGACAATAAGTAGCAGTGGAACATACAAAAATGGATGGGGTAATTGATAAGGTAAATAAGGTAAGCCTGTGATAAACTGGGGCCAAGCACAATACAAAGCAAGCTGGGAGGGATTCAACGAGAAGGTTCTTTAACGCCAAAGGAACAAGTAAAGCTGGATGCTAGCCTAGGCAGCTTTATATGTTTAATAGGCAAAACGCATAGACAATTTCTCCTCATAAAATTTATTTTGTACACAGGTGTGTGTTTGGAAGTGAGGTATCATGGTGACTGTAAAGGAAGATTAGGCAAGGGAGCTAGAAGTTTGAGGATGGCAGATAAGTTTTACCAGTTATGGATCAATGGAAGGGATTGTTGATCAGAGGTGATCTCTTAGACTTTTCACATAGCATTACATGTCTGAAGTTGGTATTCCTGCATTTAGAATGAAATCAGCTTCCTTTCAGTGTAATTTTCTCCAGAATTATTCAAATGCTGAGTCTCAGGCACAGGCAGAGCAGAATTTCAGCTGATTCAGAGCAGGAGTGATAACAACAGAGAGCCAAGAGAATTCTTGACTCAAGTGACATTCTTGTCTGGCATTGACCAGGGCCTACCTGGACAAATGAGTTATCCAACCCAAGCACGGTAAGGTAGAGGAAGAAGAGAGCTGCCGTGCAGAGAAAGACTTTGCAAAAGCCCCCGTTTGGTGAAGACTAATCACAGTGAAGAGCACAGCAGAAATCCTGAAGAAGAGTTAGTTGTCTGCAGGCGAATTAAATGCAATGCTGGATCTGGAGGCAATAAGAGGGCGTGGCAATCTACAGAGCGAAAGCAATTGTGGATGCCTGAGATAAAAATGAACAGAAAATCTGTGGAAATAAGGAAGTTGAAGAACATAGAAATTAGCTTTAGGTTTTAGCCACATAGGTGGCAGAGCTTAGGGAAGAGAAAAATACTCTGATCCAGATGCCAAGTACCCAATAAATAGGTATAGTATGAAAAATAGATTATAAAGAGATTTGGAGATTAGAAAATCAAGGAAAGACTGTATATACCTAAGTGACATGGCACTTGAACGAATGGATATTTCTTTGTCTTTGTATTTTACTTTACAAGACATAGGAATCATCATGTGGTGTAAGAAGTTTGTCATAGCAATTTCTAAATGCCCAAATATAATGCACGTGAGGAAAATAACCTCAAGAAATATTCAGGAGTTCTGTAAGGAAGCCATCTATTCAAAGGGAGAATGAGAGGCAGGCTTGCAAGCTTTGGAGAGAAAGCAAGCAAGAGGCAGGGAAACAATAACGTTAGTCATGAGAATGTAAACAGCATAGTAAATTATGAGCATTTTGAGTGGAAAAGTGTCACAATTTCAGAGCCTCTGTATTGCATTCATAGATATCATATTCTGATCCGCACACTGAAGTTATATTTGCTGCTCTAAATATATCCTAAATATCACTACCACTGCAGAGATGAAGTAGCAAAGGCCAGAGAGAATTGCACTTACCCAGCGTTCCTCAGAGCTATGTCCTCTCGTCCCCTGTAAATGGGCCACCTCCACCTACCTACCTTTTAATTTTTTAAGTCATTCTTAAAGAGTCTCATAAGTTGTAATTACCACTTTCTCTTGTTTTCTGACTGCCAGAAAATGAGGTGTGGAACTATATAGAAAGGTTGGGGAGCAGGGAGCCGTTACCCCTAGAGACTCCTTTAGACCTTTCTGTGGCTGGTTGATTCTGATGAGGTAGGTGTATAAATTTTACTTTGATTGATTGGTTGAATGGCTGGTTGGTTAGTTGATTGGTTGAACTATTGAACCTAGAGTTTCACGTTTTTTCATCACTAAACCACAAAATGATTCTGTTAACCTGAGGCTGAGACACCAAAGAGAAGCTGGAGCATGAGCTTTTCAGAGCCCTAAGCTTTCATGTAAGACTGCTTGAGCCCAGTCTCCAGCCGGTACTGCAGAAGACTTGTCCCATTCTGTGGCAGGCCCTCTAGATCAGTCCGTCAGCCAGTGGAATAATGCTGGGGGATCGATAGCGATGAAAGGAAACACCCAGGTGAGCCCCACCTTAATTCTTATATCAAGAATATGTGGAATATAACGTAATTAAAAGGTCAGTGCATTTTTCAATTTATTTCATTTTTATGTGTATGAGTATTTTGCCTTTGTGTATTTCTGTGCACTATGGAGGCCAGGAGAAGATGTCAGAGCTCCCAAAAACCAGAGTTACAATTGTTTGTAAGCTGCCATTTGACTACTGGGAATCAAACCCAGGTCCTTTGCAAGAGTAAAACATGTTCTTAACCACTAAGCCAAATATTCAGTAAAAAGGGCACTTATTTAATCAAGTAAGTTTTGGGCTAATTTATGATACAGTAATGGCTAATTAGAACACAGGCCTACAATAGCAAACATAGCCCCATCCTCCTATTATTGTGACACCCTGCTATATTCTGATTCCCAGTATATATAGTGTATCCTGTGGTGCTGATAAGAAAGGCTGTTCTCTGAATGCATCTTTACTCTCCTACTGCCACATCTTTGCCTTGGTGGTCCATCCATTTGAACTGCCTTTCTCATCTCCCCAGCTGAACTGTCACTTACCCCTGGAACACCAACATTGAGATTTGTACCCTCCTTTAGTGATCACTCTGGACTGATTAAGTCCTTTTGTCTTGTTACCACAAGCACTTAGTTTGCCTCTTCCATCTAGAAGATTTTTCCAGGGATATGATCTGTTGTCATTTTCCTCTCTCCTTTCATAGATGAAAAGATCTTTGAGGGAAAATACTAGGTATTTTCCTTACTATTGCTCAAGTAATTTTCCTTAATATATTGGTACAGGAAAGATGCCTTGTAATAATATTTCATTTGTATTTTAAAAAAATAAAGCTTGCCTGAAGGTCAGAGAGTAAAACAACCACACTGGTCAGTCTTACAGGCCAGGCAGTGGTAACCTTTAATCCTAGCAGACACACTAGTTTGTCATAGAAACTGGGCGATGCATGGCTTTAATCCCAGTGACACAGGCCTTTAATCCCAGCCATAGAGAGGATTATAAGGGAGGAGACAGATCTCAAACACAGTCTCATTCTAAGGATTCCTGGAGACAGGATCACCATTTCAGACTGAGGTAGAGGGAAGAACCAGTGTGAAATCTGTGTAGAAACTTACATTCCAGTGGACAGTGGTCATAAAGAATCTTTGCTAAATATTTGGTGCAGAGTACGAATCAGGGAGACTCTTAGAGAAGTGGATTGTTCAGACTTGAGATCTATGAGAACTTACCATATTTTTCCATGCAGGTTGCAGACCTTTAGTTGGTAGAGAATTGACTACTCTGACCTAGTAGGCCACAGAAAGTGGGCAGTGGGAGCAATATGTCAATATGTACCACCAGGTTGTTGGGCACTTTAAATAGCTCTTTGCATATGTTCCCACTCTGTGAGTCTGGAATGTTCCCTTCAGAATTGCTATGTGAGTCTAGAAATCCTAGCTTTAAGATTATAGATTTAAAGAGGAGTTAAACTCATTTAGATAAAGCAAGAAAGAGAATGCTTGCCTTCATTTGCCCTGTACGATTTGCTTAAATAGTCTCTGCTCCAACCCTCACCATTAGCCTGGGGACCTGGGCTATGGTTTGGTATAGGTTCTACCTCCTCCAATATTTCCCTATATACTACCCACAGAAAAGTACTGGGGGAGCTGTTGTACCCTCTGTCTGACTTCTAGAAAGTAACAGTCTACCAATGCAATACTCGGAATAAGTTATTCCCTTGTCAGGATCTCAGGCTTTTCATTTATGAAATATCTGATCATGGCTGGTTGACATATGAGGTCCCCTCTTGCTCGTCCTTCATGAGTAAGACTTGAAACTGAGATCATATCTGTAGCCTCCAATTTTGATGAGGTCCTGGCTCCTGGCCATCCCATGGAATTAGTCATTGGCAGGTTTCCAAGGATAGGTTGGGACTTCTGTACTTGGCCAGACTAGGGGCCCAATTAACAGTGCATTAATCACAATCTAAGATGCCCAATCTACTCATTTACTGAGTCATTATTAGATCAGACCAATTAATAGTTTTTGGATGGATTTTTAATCCCTGTGAAGCCCATGATGTGAAGTTGGCAATGTGCAATTAGCAAGACAAAAAGTGTTAAATGTCAAGGCTCTTACAAGAAAAAGAGAGTCTTGCTCTCAGAACTCTTGGTTCCATAAACAGAAAAAAATACAAATGGGAAGGTCAGAAGTAGAGGTGGGAGTGTACCAAGAGAAAGAAACATCAGGAAAGCCCCATTGTGACTGATGCAAGTCCAAAATGCACCAACACTTATTATCATTACAGAATTACTAAAAATCGAGCACCTAAACAAGAGACAGGTAGGTGTACCTTTTAATGTAGGTACTAATTGGACTCAGTTGTCCTCTCTCCTTCAGAAAGATTTAGACATCAGCTCATGCCTGTGCTATTAGGGTAGAGTTCAAAAGGCAGGAATCTGCATTACTAAAAAGAGGGTTAGAGCACTTGAGTGGATGAATCTTATGGGGAAAGTATTTATAACACAGTTTGGGTGACATTCTACAGCATTCTGGGGGAATGTCCTTTGGAAAGTACGCTTCTCTGCATGAGGAACCTGGCAGGGAATAACCAGTACTGTGGCCCAGTAGGAAGAGAGTAAGATCTTTATTTGAACTAATTCTGTGTTTAGTCCTACTCTCTCACCAGTCGAGATATCTTGAGCTGACTCCTTAGCCTCTCTAAGCTTATCGCATCTCTTTGGAATAATGGCTGCCACAATAACCATTAGCTCACATCGATTTGTGCAAAGGTGGTCTCAGCACAAGGAAGCCATCAAAGAGACAAGAAAAGGAATCATTGGAAAGGTCACCAGATCATGTCTTTGATTTCCAACCCCTCAAGGTTCCACTAGAGGTAGTGTATGCTGATGGCTCTGGTGACTACAGTCTGGATGCTGTGTTCACTGCAAATTGAGAGAATGATGTGAGAGATGGCATCTATCAATTCACACACCAGAGGCAGGGGAATGTTTGAGTTCAAGTTTCACCCTAGCCCCTGGCATCCATATATCCAAAGAATCTGGAATGTTGGGGTGGAAGTTCCATCCCAAGCCCCTCCCCTGGGAGTTGCTTCAGTCCAGACTCCACCCTTGAGAAAGCCCGCCAAATAGTGACCCCTTCCCAGAGATGCTCAAGACCACTCCAGAGAATGAACACATGGTTTCCCGGTCTTCCTTTCTTGTCTCCTTTCTAGGGGGCTGGAAATGTATCTGGGAGTCTTGATATCCATTAAACCTGGGCTTTTTCTGATTCGGTTTGATCTGGTCTCATTTGGATTGTTGCATCGACGAAGGGACTTATCGGGGTGCAGAAACTTTTCAGGGAGTAGAGGTAGCATCACACAGACAGGCAGTTATCTAGGCATGACAACATGATGCCATTCAGTTGGAGGAGAGCCAGCTTAGTCTGTCAGCAACTATGCATCTCTTAGTCCAGCACAGCACAACAGCCCCTAAGTTTTGCCCAAAGGCAGATGACTGCTGTAGAATGTCAGGTGGGACAAATAGCTGATTAAAATATTCAACAAAGTAACTATGGGACAAGTTCAGTTCAGGCACCCACTCCT
>JAQHUG010000281.1:1898144-1931082 GCA_028555095.1 Dicrostonyx torquatus
GCCTGGAACAAGGGGAGTAATGTAAATTTTTCTTTTAACAATAAAAAAAGCGTTGGTAAAAAAATTCCAGTAGGAGAGGCATGTGTATGGATGGCATCAGAAACCAGGGTCCTTAGGAGTTTATCATTCCATAGTACTCATTTTGGATCAGGTTATTGATTGTGATTTCACCACCACCAAAATGGCATTGTCTTCCTTATCAGTTCTATTACTGTGCACACAATTTCAGAACTGGGGGACTCACTCTCCATAGTCTCAAAATGTTCTAAAGGGTAAGACACAGGCAGAAGCTAGAAGATGTCACTTTGTGCACTGAAGTATAGACCTGTTCTGTGTAGTGTGTCTTCTGGATTTGAACTTTCCCTCCTGGGATGGAAGGAGATTCACAAAAGCTTTCCAAAAACCATGTGGAACCTAAAAGACTTGAGTGGTACCCTCCCTCCAGCAGAAAAAAAAATGAGAGAGAAGTGACTCTTCTGTGGAACTCTCTGAAAGTCAGGTTTCAGAGATGCCAGTTTCGTGAGCACTCACCCACACTTGGCTGAGCCTTTTCATATGACCTAACTGACTAGGTGTCATAGAATTTGTGAGTATCCCCTCCTTTATGACCTTGTAAGTAATCTTAATAAACTCACTGGTTTACCAAAAAAAAATCACTCATTCTTTCCTCATGTGATACTTTCTATCCTATTCAAGAAAAAGCAGAAATTCGAGTGACAGAACACACAGAAGACACAGACACAGGGAGTCAAACACACACACAGATACACACAGACAGATACACAGTCACACATAGACATAGACCGAAGGACAGATTCACAAGATAGCCTTCAATCAGACATATATTAGACTCATGCAACATACACACAGAGGACAGACGACACAAGCAGCGTGAAATAGAGAATTCAAATCTGGACTCATTCTTGGTTAAATGATTCCAAGGGGAAGCGCTTTTACTTCTTATCTTTGTGAGACACTGATACATTAATGGTGATTCAGAATTAATCATTAAGTTGTTATCCTTGCACCCACCAGTAACGTAAAAAGGGTTCAGCTTGTACCCTCTAGGTCCTCATCACTATTAGTAATAGGATATTAGCAATTCACATGTCATTTTCCCTTGATTATGATGAGATGCTTGTTGACATACATGCTTTGCTATACTAACAGCTAATTGAGCATAACTATAAAGGTCATATGATTAAATAAGTTCTCCTAATTGCAATGGTACTTGTACAGAATGAAAATGGCAAGTTAGGTCTATGAACTTTTTGTTCTAATCAGTCCAGAAGGTTGCTATGACGGCCCTAAAATAATTTATTTCTTATAGTAATGGGTCCAATTATTGTTATAAATAAAGCACTGCATTTTGAACAGTTGTGGCTTGCTTTAATGGTCTCCATCTGCTGCAAAAAGAAACTTCTTTGATGAGGGGTGAGTGCCACACTCATATGTGTCTACAAGGATACGCATTTAGAATGCAGTTAGAAAACGTACTGGTTTAGGGAAGCGATAATAATAGGTGCTCCTTTAGGGTCTACAGCCTTACCAGTCATGGATAGTTGGATAGGGTTATAGAGCTATGCATGAATTTCCTCCTATTGAGCAGGGTTTGAGGTTTGAGTCCAGCAAGATAAAAGTGACACTGTTTCAGCTTTGGAGATATTTGATCATGCTAGTCATTGTTGTAGCTTACAGGCATCATGGTTGAGTACAGCTATTGATTACTTATATCTCTTGGCATTTTGCATAGTAGCTTTCAGTACTATGATGCTAGTCTTCAAGAAGGAGGCTTCTATGTGAGTTGTAGCTCAGTTCCTTCATGACCTGCATCCAATGTGCACAGTGTTGTCAGTACCTTCAAGTTCTCTGAGGCAACCAAACGTAAAGGCAATATGGTCCTAAACAAGACCTGAATAATGGCAACAGTAATGACATGCCAATGTGAATGGGAGAAATTCATCAAGTCCCATCTCTAGAACAGAGCGATTGGCAATCAATGACTGCAGAGAGAGAGTGAATCAGTCTTCCCCAAGATAAACACCCTAATTGGTTATCCAGTTATCCCTAATTGGTCAGCCCTAAACACACACACACACACACACACACACACACACATACAAGCAACAGTGAATGCAGATAGCATGCTGTATTTTATATTTATATGTACGTATACATATAACAATAATAAGGAAAAAACAATAGAAATTATATAGAGAGTAGAAGGAGGCTGAAGTCAGGGAACAGTGAGAGCATGAAGCAGAATAATAGGGGGTTGAAAATGATTAAAATATAATATATAGTCTATAAAATGTCTTACATAATAAGCATCATTTTGTACAATTTATAGCCAATAAAAATGTGAAAAATCAACAATACATCCTGGCCTAACATAATATTGTGTTGATCACATAATGTAATCAGCAATTCAGATAACTACACACACACACACACACACACACACATATGTTTGTATCACAGGATAGGTCAAAAACAATTTAAATTCAGTAGTGCATTACTACCTTAAAAAAGTTTCCAGGAGTTTGAAAATTTGTGGTATCTTGAATCTCTTCAAGAGTAAAAACAAATCACTGCATTTTTGTCACCTATAAATAAAAGAGAATCATATGTTTATTCCCCTTTCTTTTAGTCAGTGCATATTACATGTGAGTAAATTACTCGCACCTTTCCCTCAGCAATACTGAGAGCAAGACCATGAAGACACTTTGCAACAAGTCTGAGTTGCTCTTCCATGTGGACCTCATAATCCTGGGATACTAGGTGGAACCCCTGAGAAGCACCAGAAAGAGAGTTATCTAACAGTTATATAGAATTTGGGGAAAAACTGCTTTTTCCTTAAGATACTTTATATTTCAGGCAACATTGCTTGGGATTGTTTGTATGTCTCCATGTGTGGTATGGGTTCAATAGCAAATGTCCATGACAGTTTGGGTGTTGAAGGCTCAGCTCCTCAACTGTGTCAGCAGCAGGAGTTTTGAGATAGCGTAGGCACTTCAGCAGGTAGAGATTATTTGGAGAAAGGAGGCATTGGGTACTTAAGGGCATTCTTTTTCTTGGTAATTTACTGTCTCTCTTTCAGTTTCCTGGTTACAACAAGGTATAAAGTCCTGCTGTATCACAACCTTCTACTACAAAGTACTGTCTTATCAAAGGTATAAAAGCAATTAAGGCTGAGACCACGGACTGAATCTTCTGAAACCATAAGTTAAAATAAAAATTTCCTCCTCTGAATTTATTCCTCTCAGATACTTTTCATGAAAAATCTAATATAATGTGGTGATCAGACATGTCACTGTCTATGAAATAGCTAGTCATAAAATTGGGTCTGGAAAGGCAGAAATTTTTGATCAGGTAGAAATTCTGCATAACATGTAAAGCTCATGAGGGGCTAATAAAAAGGCAGTTTTCTTAAGCAGATGGGAAAGACTGGTGTCTGTTCTACTGAATCCTATCATTTTATACACACACACACACACACACACACACACACACACACACACATAAAATACTGGGATTAAGAAAAAAACAGAAATATGGTGGCTTGGATGAGAATAGGCCCCATAGGTTCAAATGTTTGAATGCTCGGCCGCGGGTTGGTGGGACTATCTGGGAAAGATTAGGGAGTGTGACTTTGTTGGAGACATTTCACTGGGGCTGGACTTCACTCCCAATTAGCTCTCTCTGCCTCCTGCTTGTGGAGCAAGATGTGAACTTTCATCCAGTACCATACCTGCTGTCATGCTCCCTATCAGGATGTTCATGGAATCACTCTCTGAAACTGTATGCCAAAAATAAAGGCTTTATTTCATAAGTTGCCTTGGTCATTGATTTTCATCACATCAAAAGAAACCTAAGACAAAAATCATGGGGTTCTATGTGGCAGAATGTATATATTTTCTTTGAACAAAAGACTAGTTGTTTTAAGAACCTCTGTTTGGGTTAATAAAATACCACAGACTGGAAATTTAGCATATATTTTTTTATTCAAAATTATGGTTGCTACAATACCCAATATCAATGTTCTGGCTATGCTAAGTTTCTTGTGGTGGACTATTTCTTAGCTTATCAAGGTCTACCTTCTCACTGTGTTTAGTCAGAGAATAGAAAAATATTCTGTTTATTCCTGTCTTTAAATAAGGCTTCACTTTTATTAACTGAAACTCTTGCTTTGAGATCTGATTTTCCCTTAATCATCTCCTTCAAGGCCTATCTTTCAAGAGAGTTAGAGTTTTGGCACATGAATTTTGGGTAACATACTTTAGTCCATAGCATGAATGTATAGCACTCACAGGTCATCCTATAGGTAGTACGTACAAGTGATTGCATAAATAAATAAAAGTGGTAGTGATCTCTGAAACTATTGGTCCCCTCTTGAAGACACTTGGAATTCCTCTTATTGATCTCTACAAGTCAATAAAAGCATTGCTGGTTTGAAAGTCTTAGTTCCCCCTAAAAGAACTCTTCAATAACACAATGCTGCAAGGAGGAAGAGGAAGAGGAGAAGGAAGTCATCAATGACACCATTGGATTGTAAGTTGAAACAAATACCCCTCTCGGGCTTTTTATTCTACAGGAAATAAAATTTATTGAAAGCTACAGCAACAACAACAAAAAAAACAAAACAAGACCCAAGTCAGATCCGTAGTATGAACCAAAGGATTGCAAATAGTTGAAGTCATAAATGAGTAACAGAGAAGTATGGAATAAGAAGTATGGCAAATAAATGAAGATGGATGGAATTCTAGAGTTTAGGACAGAGAAGCAGAAGGATCACATTAGCAAGTCCAGGACAGAGAGTGCCGCATAACAGGACTGTATCTGTCTCCTGACGAGGTACAAAGCACAGACTACAGTAATTATTCTTTTTCTTTTCTAGTCTCCTTCCTCATATTATTTCACATAAATTTAATGTAAATTAACTTTGAAATTAAAATTTTATATAAAATACTTAATACAGTGACTGCTGAGACAGTGTGTCTGAGTTAATGGGAGCTCACCAACTCCAACTTGACTGGGAGTGAACAAGCATGGGATCAAACTAGTCTCTCTGAATGTGGTTGACAGTTGGGGCAGACTGAGGGGCCACTGACAGTGGCACTGGGATTTGTCTCTACTACATGTACTGGCTTTTTGGGATCCTATTCTCTTTGGATGTAAACCTTGCTCAACCTAGATGTAGTAGGAAGGGCCTTGGACCTTCCACAGAACGGGGTGCCTTGCCCTCTCTTAGGATTGAAGGGGTTGGGGTGGGTGGGTTTGTGGAGGGAGTGGGAGGAGGGGAAGGAGTGGGATTTTGGATTGGTATTTTTTAAGTAATAAAATAATAATAAAAAAGAAAAGTGGACCATGCAATTGTTTCACATTAAGAGATTGTGTGTTTTTGCATCTTTTTTTTATGCCCACTTTTGGGGAAAAGATATACTTTTCATCTGTTGTATAAAGGCTAGTTTTATATTATCAACCAAGCACAGCTTACTGTTTGTTTTTTGTTTTGATTTTTGTTGTTGTTTTCGTTTAGGGAAATAGAGTCATGGGGTATTATCGATGGTGACCAGCCAAAAGAGTAAATGAAGATCTTAAGTAATTATCTCATATCTCGAGAATTACACGTCTACACTTCTGCTGTATGATGGGGCACTGCCAATCACATTTCTATGTTGCCAATAAGGGGTTCTAAATGAAGCTCATAAGCCTGAAAGAGGGAGATTGGGACTTTCTTGCTTGTTTCCAACGGATTTCTGTTCTACTGCTTCCTCCTGTGAGCGTCACCTTGGCAACACTGATTCACTTAGCTGTAGCACTTTCTTTCGATAGCAGTACTTGAATCCAGACTGTAGTGTTTCCAGCAATTTTAGAACCAGCATTATCCTGACCTCTTAAAGGCACTATGATCATCTTCCTGGTGCTTTTCTTTGAGCAACTTAGGTTCTGTGCCCAACAAGCCCCTCTTCTGAGCTCAGACAAGCTGAAGCCTGATGTTGATTTATCTTCCTGAAGGTCTGACTCCCAGTCTCAGGGCTTTTCTCTGAGTTTAGAGACAAGAGAACCAGCCAGATAGAGCTTTCCTTTCAGAAGTGCGAGTTTCAGAAACAAGTAGACACTTCTGCAAGTTTCCATGTTTTCAAAATTTCAGCCTCTTCCTTTTGTCTTACCACGACTTTCTCCCACCTGGGATTCCTTACATTGAAAGGAGATACAGGAACTGATTAGCACTTGTGAATTCTCATGGCGTGGGGTGTGTGTGTGTGTGTGTGTGTGTGTATGTGTGTGTATGTGTGTGTATGTGTGTGTATGTATGTGTGTATGTGTGTGTGTATGTGTGTGTTGTCTCTTCAACTGTAACAAAATAAAATAACATGATTTCTGAGAGAACAATGAGTTACATGTGTATGTTTAAATAGTGATAGTAGTGGCAAAGGTGGTGAACTGTAGTGGACACTTACTCAAGTTTGCTATGCAGCCTCTATCAGCAGGACTAGAGATCAGAAGGAGCAACAACTCTACAGAGTGCTTCCAGTTGGAAGCAGTGGCAGCAGAGCTACCAGAGCTGCTCTGAAGGAGTTGGAGCTAATCCCATTGTTCCTTATATAAGCCATAGTAGATACTTCTGTTTTTGCCATTCTAGTCTCTCGTGCCGCTTGTTCAGCGGGTCACAAGGACAGGCTAGAGACTTAAAACCTACCAGAAGAACTAAAAGGCCTTTCTATTTTATTTATACCCGGAGATGTGAGTTCTACTTCCCGACTGCAACCTCCATAGTCACACATCTGAGTGGTTCTCATCTGGAGCTCACTTTTCCTATGAAATCCCATTAGAGGTTCCTTAAAGATAGTTTCTTTCAGCTTTGTAATTTGATCAAAGGTCTTGGGTAAGTCTTGAAGCTTATGTACACTGTAGCGGAGACCAGAAGTTGAAAACATTGTGCCTAGTAATTGTAGGCTGGGAAGGGGATCTAGTCCTGGTCTAACACTGTTACCCACTTTAACTTTGTGATCATTGTTGGGCTATTTGTTTAATTTGTACTTCCTATTTCTGATTTATTTGTACAGAAATAGGATATGATACTCTTAACACTATCAAAACTTGGCTATTGATCTGACTGGGATCATATCTGAATTGAATCTAACATTAGCCCAGTGTTGTACACACCTGTCTTGGTGGCTAGGGAAGGCTGATGCAAAAGGATCATGAGTTAGACGCTACCTACGTAGAAAATGTTTTCTCCAAAAATAAAAAGGAAACAAAAGCCGTGGTAGAATAGAGTCAGAAAGTATTTCCTTTAGACATGAAAAGCTCCTGCAGCTTTCATTTGCCTAAGGATCCTCGATATTTGTGCACTGTTGCTGAAGATATGATTGATGACTACATGTTCTCCTGGGAGTTCTCTACTGCTCAAATCTCAGCAAGCTGTCTTAATAATTGATCAAAAGAAAGTGTTCATCCTTCATGACAAAAGAAGAAAGGAATGGAACTCTGTATGTAGCAAAGCTCATCCCTTCAGGAAGGATCAAAGTGGATTTTGACCAACAGTGTTGGAAACTGGAAACAAATCTTACAAAGATCAAACTTAGATTTGTGCCATAGTTGTCCTCACAAAGCTGGAGTATGACATCAAGTGACCTTACCAGAACCAAAGGGTGCACGGAATCTTTGCAAATACCATGCTTCTCATTGGAAAAGGAGAAGTAGGCACTTAGCATTTCCTGGAGCCTGACCTCTGAGTGGGATGGATTTGAGTTGTGTTTTCTATATGCAAATATGCATGCTCATATACACATGCATCCAACACAAACTAGCAAAGCAAGGTGCATGTTGGGGAAGTAACAACATGAACAGTAGGATTGATTGTGTCTGGCCTTACCACATTGTCTGGATTGGCAAAACAGCTAAGCACCAAATTCTGGATCTTCCAATAACCCGATATATCCCTCATAGCAGAGCCAGCCAAGCACAGCAAGAATTACCTTTCCTACCGATCCTGGGAAGCTCTCACCTTTGTGAACTACTGAAGAAAAGTTAAGAAGGTGGCTTTTGCAATATAGGAATTTCACCTAGTGCAGAAAAGATATAACGAGGATGAAAGTTAGCATGATATAGGAATTAGCAAATCCAAAAACCGGGTAAGTACAGCAAGAGAAGCTAGATAAGAATATAAAGAAATTTACCATTTGAAGTATACAAAAGCCAAAGAAATGCAAATGATATTTTCTCAAATTATCATACATTGTGAAATAGAGAAACATCCAGGAGAAATCAGTCCAACAAAGAATTCTAAATTGCACAATTTCCAGTCATCAGTTTTATTCTTAAGCGTTAATCCATGCATGTGCCTCTTCTTTTTTCTCATTATCCTTTAGATTTTTGTCCTCTGTAGAAGTCCTTGAAAATATGGTATACATCAAGGTATAGCCAAAGAGAAGGGATTTTTAAAAGGGACTCCAGTAGCACAGAACATAATTTGAAAATTGACAATCTCAAATAAGGGGTATTGGGAGATGGGAGTTTGCTTCCTTTGGTCATATAAACTACTGCTAAGCTGCCTATGTTCCACTAAATAACCAGCTACTTATGCTCATGCAGAAGACATCACCATAGGAGGAACTTGTTGGAAATAAGAACCATTATTTTAGGAAGGAGAGATGAGAGGTAATAAGGGAAGTCAAATAATCAAATCTCTCTCTCTCTCTCTCTCTCTCTCTCTCTCTCTCTCTCTCTCTCCTTCCCTCTTTTCCTCACTCCCTCTTTTCTTTCCCCCTCTTAGTGTGTGTGTGTGTGTGTGTGTGAAATTGTCAAAAATGAATTTATGAATGGGACTGGATAAGTTTATATACTTTTTCAAGGAAGAAGATAACATTGATGAAATAGTCTAAGGAATGGAGAAAAACCTTACCTGTACATCTGATAAAGGATTAGTATCTTACCACACAAAAAACTCAAATATATTAAACACCAAAACAGAACAAACCATACAACTAATATGTGATAAATGAATTGAGAATATAGTTCTTAAATAGAAAAGTATAAAATTGCCTATTAACACCTGGAAAGATATTTAACATCCTTAGCCACTAGAGAAGAAAATTAAAATTGCATTGATAGGCATCAGCAGACAGCTCAGTGGATAAAGTGCTTGTCAAGAAAACATGGGAACCTGAGGTCAGACACTAGCATGTGTGCAAAATGTTATATCCAGGGACATGTGTCTATTATCCTAGCACTGGCAAAGCTTGATGGCCAGTCAGTCCACATAAATAGGTGAGTTCCAGGTTTAGTAAGTCACTCTGACTTACAAAATAAGGTTGAGCAGGATTAAAGAAAACTTCTGAGTTCAACTTCTGGCTTCCATAATATGCACCTGCACATACATGTGCATGCACAAATGTGTATACAAACTAGAATTACACACACACACACACACACATATATATATATGTACATATATATGTATATATACATTAAAATATATATATATGATATGGGTATCATAGAGGAGCAAATAAGAAATACTGGAAAAAATGTCAAGAAAAATGGTTAAAATTTGATACAGTGTTATACCCAAAGGATTCTAAGGCAGCAGCATTCTGAAAAGACAACTGAGCATATATCTTTATTGGTACACTATTTATAATAGTCAAGGTATGGAGTCTGCCAAGGTATCCACCAGCAGACTGATGATAAGGAAATGTGACCAGTACATAAAATGGAGTTTTATTCCGTCATAATAACAGCATAATCATTTTCAGGCGAATACATGAAGTTGAAAATCATCATATTAAACAAAATAAATCAGGTTCAGAACGATAGATATCGTGTTTTCTCTCATATGCAAAGTGCAGATCTACATGCACATGTGCATATATTTTTATAGGACACAAACAGAAGACTACTTTGTCGGGAGGAAAGATACCATGGGAGATGGGACAGGGGTCAGACACAAAAAGTATAGCAGAGTGGGTGAATAAGAGTCAAGTATATGATATGCATTGTGAAGACATCATAAAACCTCTTTAATTTTGTATGTTGACTTTAAAAAAAAGATTCAAATCAGAAAAAAAAGAAAAAATAGCAAAAGCATGGAAAATATATTCTTTTAATTAACTGACATCATACTTAATATTGGAAAAAAGACAAAGATCCCAGTTCTTATCACTTATATTTAGCAAAATACTGAGCACCCTATATGAATACTGTAATGCAAAAAAGAAAGAAAACTACATGACATACAAACTGGAAAGAAGAAAGAAAACTATCTTTCTTCATAGATTATATGATCATATATTAATCTGAAATAATAAATTAAAATATGCTTAAACCAATAAATGATCATTGTAAGATTGTGGTATATGAGGCTAGTACATAAAGCTTTATTGCTTTCTTATATATCATCCACTAATAGTTAGAGGTTGAAGTGCAAAATCAATCACTGTTCTCATCAGAACGAAAAAAATGCTAAGGATCATATAAAGAAAACTAAACAACACTCAAAAAAGAGTTTTGTCACTTTGATAGTTTGCCTAATGGGGCTGATTATAAGTTGATACATAAAGTTTCACAAAGTTTTTAAGATCATTATTTCACTGTGCACTTCAAAAGATAGAAAGAATAGAAATCCAGCAGGCAGGAAGCAGCTTGAAAAGACTAAGCTGCAAAATTAGGCTGTTTTTTATTAGAAAGAATGACTCAGAAACTCAAGAAAGAGCAAAGAAGGCAGAGTCAAGAAGAAATAACAATCATTTCTAAAGAGCAGCAATTGGTCCTGGTCAAAATATGCAAGCTTATGTCTGGTTTGTGAACTGTGGTAGAGCTGTAAAATGTACGTTCCTCTCTCTCAGCTTCCCTCAGTTTTTAGTTGTTTCATAAAAATAATTTTACTTGGTTTGATAACTTCATACATAAGCACTCCCAGCCCTTTTTCATCCCCTCCAACTCTTTCTACGCTACCCTTTCCCCAATTCACGATCTGTTCTTAATTATTTACATTTACACATACATATGATATGCAATATATGCTCATGTATATATAAACTACTGACTTCCACACAGGTTATTCAGGTTATTCAATACCAAGTTGTCGGTCATGCACACATGTACATGTGAGCAAAGCATCTCTCTTTCAAGCTGTGTTGTCTTCTTCTACCATTGGTCTATAAGACAGAGTGGCTCCTTGCTTCAGTACACAGAACTTCATATCAAAAATAACTGTACTCAAGAAATTAAATTTCAATGACATCTGGATTTTATTCAGATGACAAGGACCTGGATCTGATTTCATAATATAGAGGAGCTTTGGGTAGGCTGTGGGACTGTGTTGAAAGAAATGAAGAATGTTGCCGAGGGAGGAGTGTAATACTGTTTGTTTAAAAATGGACTGTGGTGGTTGAAAAAACATGTCAGGAAATATTTGACATCCCTCCCAGTAATAGAAACTACATTCTCTCTTCACAAATCTAAGTAGGCTTGAAATTGCTTTGACCAGTCAAGTAACATAAAAGTGACACTATATCCCATCAACACTAGGTAATAAAAGGCAATGGATATTCTGCTGTCTCCTGATGGTTTATACACATTTAATACCAATGATAATATTTAAACACTTTAACATTCCCAAGGCAGGTTTGTGAGGAAGTAAAAAAAAAACACACAAAATGGCATGTGCAGTTCTTTAGCTAATAGGATTAGTAAATGGTGTAGGAGGTCCTTCTGTCTTTGTGTTGTTTTCATTGGTTAATGAATAGAGAAACTGCCTTGGCCTGATAGGGCAGAACTTAGATAGGCAGAGAAGACAGAACTGAATTCTGGGAGGAAGAAAGTAGAGTGAGAGCCACTGGAGAAAGATGCTGGGAATTTTACCTGGTTAAGCCACTGCCACGTGGTGATACACAGATTAATAGAAATGGGTTAAATTAATATGAGTTAGCCAATAAGAAGCTATAGGTAATGGGCCAAGCAGTGATATAATTAATACAGTTTCTGTGTGGTTATTTGGGGGCTAAGCTTGCTATCCCGGGTGGCTGGAATGAACAAGCAGGCCCTCCTCCAAAAAATTAAATCAATATCCTTCAAGTAAAGATAAAGTCATCCTATATCTTTCAAGGTAGAAATGCAGATAAAGAAGTCTTCCAATGATTCTATACATTCAAAACACCCCTAATCACTGACAAATTCCCAACAGAGTTTAGCTGTTTGGTGATAGAGTTAAATTGTCATTTTGGGCCTGTCTGCAAAGTTCTGTAATACACAAACGTTGACCATATTAGATTAGATTTTGTTTTAATCTCATATGTTTGGTTTGGCTTATAATGCAGTCAATACAAAGAACATTCTTCTTGTCTCAAATACATAAATAAAAAATTAGCTACCGAAATAAACAGAAACTTTTAGGGAAAAGTAAATATAAAAATTCAAACAAGCACTACTCAAAGAATATCAAAATGGTAGCTGACTCATGAAAAGGTGCTCAACCTTAGTTAGTCATCAGGAAAATGCAAATTAAACCACGATGAGCTACAACTTCATACCCACCAAGAGAGCTACAAGTAAAATACAGAGAAATGTATGGAGAGGTAAAAGAGCGCTCATAAACTGCTGGTAGCAGCTTCAAACACTTTAGAGAAATTGTTTTTGCAACAATTCCTATAGTTAAAAACATGCATACTTGAGTAACAGCATTAGCACTGAGATATCCATTCAATAGATCCCTAAATGAAGTGTACTAAAAAAAGTGAGGGATCAAAGATATTCTAGTTACCATTGTTATCAAGGCCTGACTGGAGCCAACCCACACATCAATCGAGAACAGATTGAATGAATTAAACTGGAGGTGTAATCAGATATCATACTTTGCAGCAATTAACATGAGTGATCCTTAGCTATACCCAACAACATAGAAAGATTTCAGAAGATAAACCTGAGCAAGAAAAACCAACTAAAAATGGTACATACTGTATGGTTACATTTGTGTATAGTTCAAAACTAGGGAAGATTAAAAAGTAACATTATAAGACATACTTGGAGTTTCTTTTGGTAAAAAAAAAACCAGAAAATAATGAAAAATAGCAAGCTAAAGTTCTCAGATCTTATAAATGCCATCTCATAATCCAAGAGGTTGTTATACTGGTATGTACCCTATAATAACCCACTAAATAATAGGCATCAAAACTTTATAACTATATTATGCCTCCCTAAATGAAACTTAACAAAAAGGAAAAGAAGAGCAGTGGAGATTGTGTGTTGACAGATGAAGTAAGGTGCAGAATGACTTTGTAAACCCTTGTCGTCACACTGAGAAGACTATTGAGAGTGGTCATATTGAACGAGCCATCTCATCACATAGAAAGTTCTGTGTGAGAGCTTTCCAGCTGACTGGCAAGAAGATGGGAAAGTAAAACCACTGGTCAAGCAAGCACTAATAAACATAAATAAAAATGAATGTATGATATTATTTGCAAGCACTAATAAACATAAATAAAAATGAATGTATGATATTTAACCATCTATTTGGGTAATAAGTTTGTTTCTGCTGAAGAAAGAGCACTGGAAAAGACAGGCAGAGATACAATAAAATAGAATGTGTCTTATAGGACTCAGTATCTTCTGAAGCAAAAGGAGTGGCAAGAACTGCTTATCATAATGTTCCAGGGCTAGAAGCAGAGCAAATGAAGGCCCAGGATTCCCAAATTCTAGAAGACCAAGAACGGTTTTTAAAGGTCTATTGACATTTGGCTCATTCATATGCATGACTCATACCATCTAACATTAATTGAGGCAAGATATGCAACAGAACTTCACACTCTTTCTTTATCTGTTGAACAAATAATTTGTGTCTTCTTGATAGATACTAGGAACTCTTACAGGACCTATGAAATAAGACACTAGTATGTCCAATACTACTTTATTACCATGAGGAGCATGCTGACCTCCTTTCCCTGTTTTCTATAACTTACGTCTCAATCATTGAAAAGAATTCCTCTTCACCTCTCCACACTCCTCCTTCTTTTCACCCTTTTCCTCTCACTCTTCCTACCTTCCCTCCCTCTGCTCCTTCTCTTCTGAGGACGAGGACCTTGGATTTGCTTAAGTGTTCAATTCTAGCATACTTGTAGAGCAGTACTGCAAAACACAGAGGAAATAACTCTACCAGCTAAGGTACAAGTACAGTTAATTTTGTTTTTGCTCTCATAGATGTCACTCATTTCCAAGTTACCTTGACCACTGCCACCACTCCAACTCTTTCACTAAGATTCTTTCATATAGTTATAACACAGTAAAAGTCTTTCCACCACAGTACACATTCCTTCTAGAGATGATATGACTATAAATGTATTTTTTTTAAAAAAAAAACTTTCAAAATGTGAATTTCAATTTATCTTCTATAAATATCTATCAGCTTGAGGCATACCTCAATCATTAAACTAGGCTCACAACCAAATAGATCTATGGACTTTCACAAATGTATTTTCATACATTTACCATGAAGATACTAAACAGAATATTTCCCTTACACTATAGCCATTCATTCAACCTTCACTCCATCCACCAAAGCTCTGGCAACCATTTTAGTTTTCTTGCCTTTTTTAGATTTTCATGTAATTTAACTCATTCTTTTGTTTTTGATGTTTTCATAGTTGTTTTGTCATCCAAAATCCATATTTAATATACACACAGGCATCCTTATAGTTTAATAGGCAATTTTATTTTTGTAATTAAATTCCTATATATTGATGTAATACAGTTTGCTTATCTGTTCATTATTCACTGAAAAGTAACATCACTGTTTTCAATTTCTGAGTTATTCACATTCATGCGAGTGATGTAAATATTTAGGAGTATGCTAATGGAGCCATGTATGCTGATATTTTTAAAATTGTATCAACTCCTAAGAGACTTTCAAACTATCTTCAAAGCTGTGTTAGTTTACATTTTTATGATTGATGAATGAAATTACTACTTTGCTCTTTACCAGAATTTAATGTTAGTAGATCTTAGATTTTAACTATTTTAATTATTTATTGATATAATTTGCAGTTTTCTAAAGACAAATTTTGGAAAAAACTTTTCATATCTTTATTTCACATCTCTATAGCTTTCCTGATGTAATAATGACTGTTCAGATCCTTCTGATTGTGTTGTATGTTTCCCAAAATAGTGTTTTAGACATTTTGGGTACAATTTCTTTATCATATATAACATTTGTAAATGTTTTCTTCCAGTGTGTGACTTATAGCTTCATTCTCTCAACAGCGTATTTCTTACAGCAGAATGTTTTAATTGTAATTAACTTCAAATCACAGATCATGCTTTTGGTGTTGAATCTAAAAGTCACCTCAAGTATCCTGAACTTGTGAGGAATTCAGGGAAACATAGAAGGATGGGGAAGGGTTTGGAGTGGAAATGATGTAAAGACAGTACTCATGCATGAAATTATCAAATAACAATAAAATACGTGTTAAATAATATTATGTTGTTTCAACTAAAATCAACCAAAAGACTCTAATTAAAAGTTTGGAATAATTGTGCGTGTGTGCATGTGTGTGTGTGTGTGTGTGTGTGTGTGTTTATATGTCTTATGACAAGGGTGTCTTTGCTTGGAGTGGTGAACGGATGATTCATTCAACAAATCCTACTGGGGTAAATGAAAAGCCATATACAAAAAGGAATTTGACCTTTATGTCACAGCCTACACAAAAATCAATTCTTATATGGGTCATAAATCTAAATGAGATAACCAAATCGATAAATATTCTAGGCGCTAATAAACATGAATATTCTTGTGGTTGTAGAATAGCACTAATATTAAATGAAAATATTGGTGAATAATACTACATTAAAACTGAGACCTTCGGTTATAATTTTAAAGTAATGAAAAGACAACTCATATTGTGGTAGTAGGTGCTTGTAATGCCTCAAAGAAACCAGAGATCTCATTCATAATTTATAAATAACCCATACAAATCCATAATAAAATGAGAGAAATTATATAAAAGTGTGCAGGCAAATGAAGCATACACTTCATTTAAAGGACTCATAAATGACCAATAAGCATATAAATTAGCAAGATACATATTTTATGCATAGGAATATAAATGTATACCAATAGAAGTTTCTATGACACAACAGAATTGCTGGTAAAATTAAAATAATTGCCCGAATCAATTGCTGGTAAGAATGTGAAGTATTATGGTTGTTCAATATTTACATAACACTGGTGGGAGTGTAATCTCCATTGCCACCTGGGAAAATAATATTATTCATTGTATTTGAATAAATAATTATAATATATGCCAGAAATTGCTGTAGGACATTCACATGAATGTTTATGATACAATTATTCATAATAGCCCTGTCTTAGTCTGCTTTGTGCTATTGAAAAAGAATACTGGACACTGGGTAATTTCTAAGGAGAAGAAATTTGCTTCTCACAGACTTGGAGGCTCAGAACACCAATAATAAATAGTACTGGCAACCAGCAAGGGTGTGCTTTTTTTCCTACGGCAGTAAATGAAAGGGTAAAAGAAAGAGCAATTTAGCATAAGGAAAGCACTTTGAGATATAGACTTAGGCAAGAAAAAGAAATGCACTAGCACAGGAAAGGATGCACAGCGAAGGAAAGTATCAGCACGGTGGATATAGACAGAATAGAGACGAGAAGAAAAGCTTTGCCACACGGACCCAGACTGGGGGCTCCTATCTGCATAGGGTAAATTACTAACAAACGGAAGCATCAAAATACCCCCAAATTATCCAAACATAAGAGAGCAACAGTGCCCCTGTTAGATGCCACAGGGTAGCAAATGAAAATGCCCAGTACTAGAAATTGGTTCCCTCTTTTAGAGTTGTAGACCAGGTAAGTTCCAAAGACCCCCCCCAAGCATCACAGGCCATTGTCAATGCTGTTGGTTTCCCTCCAGAACTAGACAGTAAGATCCTATTGCTGAAAAGGCTACGTAGTTGAGTCACAGAACATGGAGAATTAAAACTGGCACAACCTGGAAACTTCATGTCTAGTGGCTTGCTTTCATAGTACTGGAAGGTGCTATGCATACCCACCTGAGAAGAAAGGTAATCAAAGTCCTATTCAGCTGTGAACCCTGACTGTCCTGGCAAGACATGGCCTCTGGCACAAAACTGGTATGAACATGATGGGAGTAACCCACCATTTTCAGATTGGATTCAAGGCCTTTCCACAATGGAAAACCAATACCTAGCACAGTCTAAGAACATTTGGCTGGACAGGTTCTAAGTCTTAGGGAAGAAACTATTACTATTATGCCTCGAAATGGGCATAGCGTTGAGCCCATTCCAAATGATTTATCGCTGTACCCCTAGGTTACTACTACATAGTTTAACCCTCATCAGAGAATCTTTTATCAGTAGCTGACAGTAATTAACACAAAGACTCACAACCTGCCAAGGTGCAGAGAATGATAGTAGAATACTCAGCCCCTAAATGGGGCATCTATAACCACCTCTTTCTTGTATGTCTCAGGGAACTAGGCACTCACACAAATCTATACAAATAAAATCTATACCAATACAAAAAATTTAAAAGTAAAACAAAAGTGACTAATACATACTTGGAAAAAATCCTATATCCTTAACTATCAGGGAAATGTAAATTGAAACTGTGCTGAGGGCTGACTTGATGGTTCACTAAGTAAAGGCACTTTTTGTACAAGATTGCTGACCTGAGTTCCATGCCTAGAACTAGAACTCACCTAAATGTAGAAGAGAACCAACTCCAGAAAAATCTGTCTTCTAACCGCTGAACGTGTATCATTACACATGCCGCCCAATGATGTACACATACACATGCATGCACATAGTCATAATGAAAAATGAAACTATTCAAACCTTCCTGAGATTCCATGCACCCACTTAAACTGAGTAAAAATAAATCAAATGACAACAAATGCTGGTGGAGATGCAGGAAACGGGGAGAAAGACTTAAATTTTGACCACTGTTTATGGGCATGGAAATCAGTATGGTCACTCTGGAAGTCAGCATGGAAGTTTATCAATAAAATAAAAATAGGGGCTGGAGAGATGGCTCAGAGGTTAAGAGCCCTTGTTGTTCTCCCAGAGGACTAGGATTTAATTTCCAGTACCCACATCAGATGGTTCATGGAAACCTGCAACTCCAAGTCCCGGAAATCTGGTGCCCTCTGTTGGCATCTATAAGCAACTGTGTACATATGAGACACATACATACAAGCACGTGCACACATATACATAAAAGAAGAATGGTTCTTTAAAATAGCCTTAAAGTTAGAGCTATCATATGAACCCATCATATTAATCTTGAGCATATGTTCAAAGGATTTAGAATATACCACAACATGGGCACACACATGTTTATTGCAGCTTTATTCATAACAGTGAAAGAATAGTTGTGATATGTCTAGAAGCTTATTCTGTTATATATTAAAATTCATATTGACTGCTATATATATATATATGTACAGAAATTACTCTGAAATTTTTCTGTTTAAATAACATCACAAAGCTTACATTTATCTTTTTTTATAAAAAGTTGATAGATTTTATTTTGCTTCTTAGATTTAATTACTTGAAAACAAAACTTTTTAAAAGTTTAGAAAAAGGACCAACACAAAGGAGAGACATATGAAAACATGTTTGCAAGCCTAATATCTTACATAGAAAACGAACATTTTATTTAAAATTGTCAGATTTACAAAATAGTTATGAAGATAGTAAAGCTCTCACAGAAAACACCAATTTTCTTATGATATTTTGTATAACACCCTTACCACAAATACTCTTTCCTATTTCCATGGAAGCTCTAAATCAAGATCCAGCTCCTCCCCTTAACCCACTGAAAACCAAATATCTTCTTCACATGGTACCCTTTGCTTAGAATCTGTGGCCTTGAAGTAGAATACAAGGCTTTCCTACCTCTTCCCTATAGATCGAAAGCTCTTTGCTTCTGCCCCTCTGCCAGAAGTCTGGAAACAAAACAACAACAACAAAAAAAAGAATATTTGGTGCCCCCTCAATTTGTTTTCCCTGGTCTCCTGCCATCTGGTCACTTATTTTCATTGATGCACAGTAATAATGACTATCTCTTTGAGTCTCCACATTAGCTTAAACTGGTCTTGAGCCTGTAATTTACAAAGGTTTAGTTGTTTTCTTCTTGAGAGCTTCTATAATGCTATTGCTACAGTATTTTACCAAAGCCAAAAAATGGCCTGCATTTTGAAGGAATTACCCTCCTTTGGAATTTTGGTCCTTTGACTCTCTTGAAAAATCTATTTCTTTGAATGGCTTAAGAAAAGTAATCAATTTTTAGGACTAAAAAGATGCATGTGGTATTATCTTTATCTTTACCTCCTAAACAGAAGCAGGGTCTAAAATTTGAACTTCATGTCAATGAAATCCTAAAGTAGGAATATTTTAGGGGGTTGCCATACTTATTTCTTAAATATTATATCTGTAGGATACATTCATCTTACTGTGGCTGTAGTTATTTTGAGTTTGGAATTATTCCAAATAAATATTTTAAGCATCCCCAATTTGTGTATTTTTAAATATGTATAGAACTATAATATAAACATATAAATTATTAATGACAAGGATATGCTATTTGGGACACATGATAGAATTTACTCATATAAACTGAAGCGTGTACAATTTCACTAGGCAATATATTTTCCGCCATCATTACCAAGGATGTCCTCAACAAGGCAGCAAAGCCCTTGAGTCGGTAAAGGGCACAGAGAAGAACCATTCATTCTGGAGACAGTTTCAGGGAAGAGATTCTACAAACAGTTATATAATGGAAACCTATTGACTGTGATTGGTGAGCACATTATTTCAGATTGGATAGTGAATGCTCATATCACCAGGATCACTATGCAGAAGGAGCACATTAAAGGAGAAGTGGTGTGTGCAAACATGTCAGCAGGCCAGCTACCAGCTACTCATGCTAATTCAGAATTCAGTATTCTGACTTCCGGGAATACTCAGTAACATGATGCACCATGCTTCCTATTTAGAGATGTAGTGTGCCAAGTAAGCTGGCCACTAGGTCATTCCTGAATTTTTCTTCTACAGTTTTATTTTGTCCTACAAGCTTACCTAAGCAATTTTCTTATAACATAAAATGATGTTTAATAGCATATATATTGAAGTTTGATGATTTTCCCCATACCCGACTCCCTTCTCTTTTTTCCACTTTCTCCTGTCCTGTTGGTCTCCTTTGATACTTTTGTTGCAGCTTTCATTCTGAACACAGGAATTTTTACATCTATAAAATCTAGAACCCAGAGATAAGAGAAAATATGTGGTATTCGCCTTTCTGAAAGTGACTTAATTTATTCAATAGGATTATCTCCATTTTCATTTCTTATATTAAACAAAAAGGGAAAGTGTAGTGATATTTCATTTGTGTGTTAATAAATAAAGCTTGCCTGAGGATCAGAAAAATTAAACAGCCCCACTGCTCAGCCTTACAGAACAGGCAGTGGTGAGACACACTTTAATCCCAGTAGCCACACTAATTGCCATAGAAACCAGGAGGTGCACGCCTTTAATCCCAGTGGAGAGAATTATAAAATAGGAGGAAACATCTCTAACACACAGTCTCCTTCTGAGATTCCTGGAGGCAAGATTTCCATTTGGGACTGAGGTCAAGGTAAGAGCCAGGGGCTGGCTGTTTTGCTTATCTGACCTTCAGCTTGAAGCTTTATTCATTAAAATACAAATGAAATATCACTATAATTTATTTTCCCTCAAACATTACTTAATTCCTCTTTATGACTTTCTCTTCCCATCTCCTCTCTTCCACTCTTGCTTATTGTGTTTCCTTTCCTGCTATTCTGCTTTCAGATCACATGCATCCTATTCGTCCATATTCTTTTTCTTCTCTTTTTTCCACCCTCTCCAACCCTTCCCTTAGACCTCATGGTCCCTCTTTTAGTTTCATGACACCACCACACATACAAACATATACTAGAGCATACATGTGCACATATGTGTATAATGTGCATATACATAATTTAAAAATAAAGAATCAAAGATAAAATATACCATATTAATCTTTCTAAAACTGGAATATGTCAATGAGTGTAATAATTGAATTAATTTTCCTGCTACCATCATGGTTTTACAGTTGAATAAAATTCCATTGTGTATATTTACCATATTTTTATTATCTATTTATTTGCGTATGTAATCCTCATCTGTGCCATGCATTATCATTGGAGATTTCTCAGGAAGTCTTCTTTGATCAAGCTCTATTCGTCTTAACCCACAATGAATCCACAGCCTCTCTTATTTCCTGTGGAAACTAAAGTAACAAACTTTTTGACTTAAATTTTGAGGTCAGTATTATTTTAAAATATATATGTTAGTTTAATCCATCACATTTAAATTAAACATTAAAATGCCTTTTAGCAGCTGTTGCTCCTTCCTCAGCCATCAAACAATTCAAAGACAACACAATAACATACAGTATCCAGACTCTATGTGTATTTTCCATCTTTACATGGTTTTTTTTCTTACTCTATTTATTTTTATTTTTTGTTTTTTTGAGACAGGATTTCCATGTTTATCTTTGAATGTCCTTGATCTCACTCTGTGGACCAGGCTGGCCTCTAAGTCACAGAGATCTACCTGCCTCTGCCTCCCAAGTGCTTGGATTAAAGGCATAAACCACGAAGCCTTAATGTGGGATTTCCCTCTGTATGCTGTGAATACCATTGGTGAAAAAAGAATCTGGCTTAGCCTGATAGGGTAGAACAGAGGTAGGTGGAGAAAACTAAACTGAGTGCTGAGAGAAGGAAGGCAGAGTAGAGAGAAGCCATGGAGCCCTCTCCTACCCCACCCTGGAGACAGACGCACCCAGTAAGCCAGGGACACGTGGTGATACTCAGATTAATAGTGATGGGTTAGTTTACGATACGAGTTAGCCAGAAATATGCTTAAGCTATTGGCCAAACAGTATTGCAAATAATATGGTTTCTGTGTGATTATTTTGGGGCTGAGCATTCGGGAAACAAACAAGCAGCCTTCATACTACAAAGTCTAGCTACACTTTCTCATAAACAGCATTTAAGTGTTTGGTGGTAGGACCTCTTAAAAGAGTTGCAAAGGTTTTGCTGCTAACACTGAGTCAGGAAGCCTCTCCTAAAAGAGCCACATCTCTGCTTACCTCCAAAGAGCCTATCTGAAAAAAAAATGCCACTACCAAGAAGCTGCAATTGACTTTTTCTTGTACATCTATAAAACCTAGAACCCAGAGATAAGAGAAAATATGTGGTATTCACCTTTCTGAAAGTAACTTAATTTATTCAATAGGATTATCTCCATTTTCATTTCCTATATTAGACAAAAAGGGAAAGTGTAGTGATATTTCATTTGTGTGTTAATAAATAAAGCTTGCCTGAGGATCAGAAAAATTAAACAGCCCCACTGCTCAGCCTTACAGAACAGGCAGTGGTGACACACACTTTAATCCCAGTAGCCACACTAATTGCCATAGAAACCGGGAAGTCCATGCCTTTAATCCCAGTCTAGAAGCTTTCTAAGCTTTATGTGGATGTACTTTTAATTTCAGTAACCACTCTAGTTCATCATAGAAACCAGTAGTGCATCCCTCTAATCCCAATTGTGCACGCCTTTAATCCCAGCTCTAGAAATGATTATAAAATGAGAGGAGACAGCTCTCACACACAGTCTCATTCTGAAAGTCCTGGAGGCAGCCTCGCCATTCTGGACTGAGCTAGAGGTAAGAGACAGTGACTGGCTGATTTGCTTCTCTGACCTTCAGGTTGAATCTCAATTTCTGTCTCTGGGTTTTTATTAATTGTGCTATAGGCTCTTCCAGAGGGTCTGAGTTTGATTCTCAGCAACCACGAGGCAGTTCACAATCACCTAGAACTCAGCTCCAGGAGGATCTAGTGCCTCTGGTCACTGTTCACCTACACATAAAACTCACCTACATGTAGAAGTGCACACATGCAAACAATTAAAAGAACAAAAATCATTGCTTGTAATTAAAGAATGAAAAGAATTTTTACATAAAATAGTTTTTAATGTGGGTTTTTATAGTAAACATATAAATAAGCTTTTGACAAGAGACATATAAAGAATTCCCCAACAGATGGCAAGATAACCCCTCCTTACACTATTGCTGATACACAGTATTTCTAAGACATTTAAATAAAATCATGCCAAGGTAAACATAGCTTAAATAAGAATCTGATAAAATATGTTTTTACCTGTCCTAGAGTGTGAGTTTTTCTTTTCTGAATATATTCTTAGTGATGTAGCATGGTATTTGAAAGTCTGAGACAAAGAAGATGACTATACATAGCTGACTAACTGGATCTCAAAATAAATTGGATATTGTATACTTACAGATACATAAAAGTGCTGGAGGCTGAATAGAATCCACAAGAAATTTATCAAGATTGTTTACAAACCATATATAATATATGTGTTTATTTATTGTAGTTTGTTTTGTACTTAAAATAGCTATAATTTTGTAGTTCTATTTATAATTCAAATATACTTCTATAATGTTAAGAATACTGAAAGCAGAAACAAAAGGATAAAAACTACTTATATTTCCAATAGCAGGAAAAATCACTGTTGTTGTTTTGCTGTATATATTCTCTATTCTATGAAGTTTCTAGAAACATATTTGTGGCCCCCTGTCTTTCAGTCTGATTTTAATTTGTGTAAATTGAAGTATTGGGACATTTTTCATGAAAGAATAGTTCAGCTACTCATTTTAGAGCACAGATTTCTTATTTTAACTAAGATGTAAGTATACTTGAAACAAAAATCAATAAATAATAATATATGAAACAGTGATGGTTGAAGCTTAAAATCTAGAGACACAATGCAGAGTACAGTGAAAATACATGGGATATTACTGTATCTTTGAATCATAACATTGCCTTGAAATGACAGAAAAAGAAGGTATAGCTTGCAGGACAAAATTTCAGAAAAGAGAGATCCCTAGAGGTTATCCAAGTTTGGGTATAATTTCTGATTGCAGGAGTCAGAATGGAAAACCTTGTAATGCAAGAGGTACTGATTAGATTACACAGAACATAAGAAGCAGAGGATCAGGACGTCTTTTGTGAGACTATGTCTCCTAGTAACGAAGGTCAAGCTATATTCATGTTACCTAAACACTGTGACTCCTTAAACAAGACCTCAACAAGGACAGCATCAATAGATACATGCAAACATAAAGCAGGGAAATCTCGCAGGGCCTTAACCCTATGTGAAATACTATAGGCAACCAAAGAATGTTGAAATCAGGAAAAATAGTCTTCTCATGTAGGAGCCCTTTAACTGGTTATACAACAATAACCAGCCATCCCTGAAATCATACACACAAGTAACACTAAACAAACCCAGCAAGTTATATTTAAAAATTTATACATGTATGTGTAGCAATAATAAAGAACCCATGAATTTGAAAGAGTGAGAGAGTGGAAGACATAGGAGGGATGAGAGGTAGGAAAGGGAATGGAAGAAAATGATGCAGTTATATTTTAATTTTAAAATTAAAAATAAAACTAATATGTAGAATGGTTTTGCTTTGGGAGTAAGGAAATATTATCCATACACTAAACACTGTCTAAATACTGTTTTTATCGCATGTTACACAGTATGAAAGAAATACCTAATGTTATCACACTTCTTTCAAGTAATTTAACTGTATCTTATGATGAAGCTCAGGCATATTATGTATTTAGAGAAACATAACAAAGTTGAATTTATAACATTTGATATTCAATGCCAAATTGACAGACATTCAAAGAAGCAGGGGTGTATGATAATTAAAGAGGAGAACAATAAAATAAAACTAACTTAGAAATGAAACAAGGTGATGGATGATTGCAAGGAAGCTGTATCTTCCCAACACAACAATGATGATGCATAAATTGACTCCGAGAGACGGTGGCAGCATGCACAAGACTTTCACAAGTTCAATCCAGAAAGAGTCCTAACATTGAGAAGGGAAGTAGACACAGGTTCCCATCCCTTACCAAAAAGATATCTCCAATTGATACCCATTTGTGAAAAAAAATAGTTTTCTTCAATGGAGTCTCACTGGGTATATTAACCACACTCCAGGACAGACCTCATGTCCAGGTATCCTGCCAACACACACACATACACACACATGCATGCACGCACACATTGTCCATTTATTTATTTATTTTTGTGTGTGTATACTTATTTTGTTTGGGGTTTATTTGTTGTGACTTTTGTTTCTAGTTCTTTTGTCTTTTGTTTTATTTTTGAGAGAGAGAGAGAACATAACAAAGTTGGGTGGGTAGAGAAGTTGAGAGAATCTGGGAGAAATTGAGGGAAGAGAAATAATATGATCATCATATTATATAACGTATATCAACATTTTAAATAAAAATTTTGCTAAATAGAATTGTATTCTATAGGTTCAAAAATAAAAACACAGGTTAAACATATTCAACAGAGACATAGATTTTTCCAAAAATATATCAAGCTTTAATATATGGAAACTTCAGTGCTAGAGTTGTAAAAATACACTTATTTGGATTAACAGCAGATCAGACATCTATAAAGGAATTATTAATGAACTTGAAAGCAGCAATAAAACTTTCTATAATTAAACATTCACAGAGAAAAGGAAACATTGAGAACCAAGAATGGTGAGGTTGAGGCAAGTAGAAGTGGCATAATGTAAATATATTTGAAGATTCAGAAAGTGAATAAAGTGGGAATATAGGCTGAGTTTTGAAAAAAATCTTGAATTAAAAATATACAATATTGAAGAAAAACAGATACCTACAAAACAAAAAAATAGAAAATTCCCAAGATAAGCGAAAAAACAAACTAGAGAGATGAAATGACTCAGTGGCCAAGAGCATTGGCCGCTTTCAGTGTGCACATGGTGATTCATTCACAGCCTGTGACTCCAGTTCCAGGGGATCCTAGACCCTTTTATGGCCCCATGGGTACTGCATGCACACGATACACAGATATGTATTCAGACAAATACCCATACACATAAAATAATAAAATAAAATATTTTTAAATGCAAAAAAAGGCAAAGTCTGTGAAAATTAAATTGCTCAAAATAGGTAACGTAAAGAGAAAACCTGAAATGTATCTAGGAGAAAGGTACTTTATTTATTGAGGATCAAATATAAGATAATTGTGGATTAAAGGCTGCCTGGAAATGAGAGTTCACAAGTACTAGAAAGAGCACTGGGGAGATGCGTCCCAGAATTAAAGAAGGGGGCAAGAACACAATCACCACAATATGTATACATACATATATGAAACATCACAAAATATCACTCTATACTTCTCTGTTGTAACTTCTAATAATAAAAATGATGAAAATGAGAAAGGAATGAGGTACTATCTTTAAATTCCTGAAACCAATATAAAACTTTCCAGCTAGACCTATACACTGTGAAAATACATTCAAAATATGAGTAAAATACTTTTTATAAAAATAAACAATAATAAAAGAATTAAATCATTAATGGACACATAATACAAGAAACATTAATGTATGCTTGAAAGAGATGCTAAAGAAAATCCTTCAGGCAGACAAAAAAAATCATACTAGAAAGAAGTCTTGTTTTCCACCAAAATGATTAAGTATAATTCCCTCACCATATAAATGCAAGACCCTCAACTGTGCAAAGACTAAATCATGGTGATATATATTACACACAAGAGAAATGTGGATGAAAACAAGGGATGAAGAGCCAAGACAGAAGATAGTTTTCATGTGCTTGATTACATTTGGTTCATTGGTTAGGAAAAGTGAAAAGGTGAGCCCATGTATTCTAGATATTTAAGTGTCATTCATCATCTGAAGTGTGAATGTGGCATGAATTTCAAAGCCCGAATCACTATTTTCTTTTATTTCTTAAATAAATGATTCACGTAGGAGTCACTTGTGACACTTTTAAAGGGAATTATGCTACACATGTTTAAAAGATTTTAGTTGAAATTACAATGTTTATTAACAGAAGTCTGAGGAATTGTGTGACATGCTAGGAAAACAGAAACAACACACAGTGATAACTTGACTACTCAATATCAACAATTTAAAAGAAAGAACTATTGATTTTGGCTAACAGTTTTAGAGGTTTCTTGCTGTGGGATAATGCTCTTGTACCCTGTAAAGAATTGTCACTCGTATTGGTTTAATAAAATGCTGATTGTGAAGTATAGATGGGATGACCAGATTAGGAGAATTCTAGGAAGAAGAAGGGGTGAGTCTGCAGTCACCAGTCAGATGCAGAGGAAGGAAGATATGAATGCCTCACTAAGTAAGGTAACAAGCCACGTGGCTACACATAGATAAGAATTATCAATTTAAGTTGTAAGAGCTAGTTAATAATAAGCTTGAGCTAATAGGCTAAACAGTTTATAATTAATATAAGCGTCCGTGTGTTTGTTAGGACTGAATGGCTGCAGGACCAGGCAGAAAGAAACTTCCATCTATAGTTTCTGTTCCTGACTGGCTAGTTCTGGGGCTCTGGACCAGCAATGAAACAGGACATCATGACAGCAGAACATGTGACAGAAGAGGTTGCTCATTTCATGGTGGTTAGAAAAAAGAAAAAAGGCCAGACCAGACCATAGAGACCAATTCATTTGCACACTCAAGAATCCCATAAAAACACTAAACCAGAAGTTATAATATGTGTGCAGATGACCTGTAGGGTTAAGACACACACACACACACACACACACACACACACACACAGGGTGGGGGAGGGAAGGAGGGAAGAATACTAAAAGTAAAAAAATGATGAAAAGATAAAACTCAAAAAAGAAGAAAAAGAAAGAAAGAAGGAAGGAAAGAAAGAGGAAGGAAGGAAAGAAGGAAGAAAGGAGAGAGAGAGAGAGAGAGAGAGAGAGACCAGATGTGACATTATGAGACAAGGAACTGCCAAAGGTGCAGTTGAGTTCATTTGTTCATTTTGTGTTGGTCATCTACTGCTGGGAATGCAGCTTACCCTTATGAGTAGTTTGCTTTAAATGGAAGCCCACACACATGCACACAAAAAAGATTTTCACCATCACCACACCTGACATAGGGCTGATTTCTAAAATATATAAAGGACTCAAGAGAGTAGACATCTAAAACAAACAACTCAATTTAATGGGATACAGATTTAAATAGAGAATGCTCAACAGAAAAAAAACTTAAATGGTTGAGAATCAATTTTTAAAAATAGATTTATTTCTTTATTTTACATCCCAGCCAGTTTCCCCTCTCTTCTTTCCTCCAAGTTCCTCCCTCTGTTCCTCCTTCCCTCCATCTACTCCTGTAGTTCTATTTAGAAAAAGGCACCTTATGAGTATCAACAAAACATGGCCTATCAAGCTGAAGTAAGACTAATTACCACCCCATGTAGTAAGGCTGGGGAAAGCCACCCAGTATGAGGATTAGGGTCCTGAAAGCCAGCAAAAGAATCAGGGACAGCTCCTGTTCCCACTGTTAGGAATCTCACAGGAGGTCCAAGCTACACAACTGTTACATATTTGCAGAGGACCTAGGTCAGTCCCATGCAGGTTCTCTGGTTGTAAAATAAAATTGTTCAACATCCTTAGCTATCAGGGAAATGTAAATCAAAACAACTCTATGATTCCATCTTCTACATGTCATAATGGCTAAGATCAAAAGCACAAGTGACAGCTCATGCTGGAGAAGATGTGGAGCAAATGGCACCTCCAATGCTGGTGCGAGTACCAACTTGTACAGCTACTTTGAAAATCAATATGGAAGTTCCTCAGAAAACTGGGAAACCATCTACCTCAAGACCCAGCTATACCACTCTTGGGTATATACCCAAAGGATGCTCAATCATGCCATAAGGACATTTTCTCAAGTATATTCATAGCAACTTTATTCATAATAGACAGAACCTGGAAACAACCAAGATGTCCCTCAGCTGAAGAATGAATAACCATGCTACAAACTACAGAACCAGAGAGATTAGATAACAATGGGGGTTTAAGGATCACATGGATCCAAGACACATGAATATCCCTGGGAAGTGGAAATAGAAAAGACCTTGTGGATGGAGTAGGAGTGGGTAGGGATAGGAACATGAGGATCAGGTGATGGTGGGATGCAGCGGGAGAGTACTAAGAGTCAACTAGAAAGGGGGTCACTTCAGGATCAGAGAGAAACCTTGTGCAAGGGAAACTCCCAGAAATCTACAAGGATCACACCAGCTAAGCATGCTTGCAAAAGGGGTTACATACCCTGAAGTAGCATTCTCCTGTGACCAGGTCTAACTACCAGTGGAGAGATAGGGAAACCAACTCAGTCACATAACCTTCGATCTATAGTCTGTCTACCTATGGAATGTGCTGGGATAAAGGTGACACAGAGATAGTAGGGGTGGCCAACCAACGACTGGTCCAGTCTGGGCCCCATGCCTTGAGAGCAAGCCTATCCCCAAAACTGCCTAGAGTGCCAGGATGTAGAAGCTGGATTGCTCAGAGACCTAAAATAGAACCAAACACAACTGAAACAAAATTACATCAATGTAATGATGCCTAAAGCTATTCTATACTCATAGATTGGTGTCTAGCCCAATAATATCCAGCCCTAATAGCCTTCAGAGGGGTTTCATCCAGCAACTGACAAAAACAGATGCAGAGACTCACAGTCAAGCATTAGGTCAAGCTCAGGTTTGGAAGAGAGAGAAGTAAGATTGTAGGAGCCAGAAAGGTCAAGGACAACCTGGGAAGGTTTACAAAATCAATTAACCTGGGTTCATAGGGGCCCATAGAGACAAAACCATCAACCAGGAAGCCTGCATAGAACTGACCTAGGCCCTCTGCATATATGTTACATCTGTGTAGCTTGGTCCTTTTGTGGGACCCCTAACAGTGGGAGCAGGGACTGTCTCTTACTCTTTTACTGGCTTTTGTGACCCTACTTCTCATATTGGGTCATGTTGCTCAGCCTTAGTACATGGGGAGATGCTTAGTCTTCTAAAACTTGATATACTGTATTAGCTATTAGTTGGGGTTTCTATTTCTGTGAGGAGATAACAAGACCATGGCAGCTCTAATAAAGGAAAACATTTAATTGAGGTTGTGACTTACAGTTTCAGAGGTTTAGTCCATTATCATCATGGTGGAACTTGGCAGTGTGCAGCAGCTGGAGAAATAGCTGAGAGTTCTACATCTTACAAGTAACAGGAAGCAGTCTGAGACACAGGGTGGTATTTTGAGCATATATGAGACCTCAAAGCCAGCCTCCACAGTTACACACTTCCTTCAACAAGGCCACACCTACTCCACAAGGCCATACCTCCTAATAGTGCAACTCCCTTTGGGGGACAATTTCTTTCAAACTACCTTATATACCATATTTTGTCAATATCCACGGAAGACCTGCCATTTTCTGAATAAAAACAGTGGAGGTAGATGGAGGTGCAAAAGGGAGATATGAGGGAAGAACTGGGAGGAGAGGACAAAAAGGAAACAGCAATCAGGTTATAAAATAAAATGAAATAAAATAATTTGTTTCCCAAGTGAGATTCCCATGGAGAAAACAAAATTTTTATTTTGGAAGTGCCTGTCAATTGGAGATAGCTTCTGGTTTTCTTGTGCCCTTTCTTAGGCTCCTTTCCTGTTGTTTGTTTTGTCCTACTCTGATGTGTGCATTTTTGTTTTATCATATTATATTATATTATAATCCCTTAGAAGTCTATTTGTTTTCTAATGAGAGACAAAAAGGGGTTGGAACTGGGTGGGAGAGAAGAGTGAGGGGTAGAGGGATGGGAAACCACAAATCAGGATGCATAATATGAGAGGAATCTATTTTCAACAAAAGAAAAAAGTAATAATAAAGGGAAGGGGGAAGTGTTATAACCTCAAAAATGAGAAAATTATGCATCACCTATCAAAAGTTTGTTCAAAATTTAAAGCCATCAATGTATTAAATAATTGGTTAAGTCAGAATCTTTATGACCTAATCATCTCTGAAAATGCCATCACAAACACACAATGGTGTATATTTTATTAATCTTCTAAGTATCTTTCAACCAAATTAAGATGTCAATCAAAATTTAATCACCAGAATTTCATACCAGTGGGAAATTAATTAGTTTTAGGAGCTTCCACAGGTACTAAAATCCATGAATGGTCAAGATCCTCACATAAAATAGAGTTGTAGTTACATTGAATCTTAAGGCATAGTTATACATATGCTTTCCTATCTCTAGATAAAGCATAACACTAAACATGTTAATGTCATGTATATGTGTATATATATATATATATATATATAATTTAAGAAATGGCAAAGAGGGGGCTGGAGAGATGGCTCAGTGGTTAAGAGCACTAACTGCTCTTCTAGAGGACCCGGGTTCAATTCTCAGAACCCACATGGCAGCTCACAACTGTCTGAAGATCCAGTTGCAGGGGTTCTGCCACCTTCACACCAATGCACATAAAATAAATAAAAATGCACAGAGTTAAATAAATCAAAAAAAGAAATGGCAAAGAAAATAACTGTACTATCCCATTCAGGCACATATTTTTCTGAAGATTTTCAAGCACAGGGCTTTCAGATTCCACAATGACAGTTCAGCAAATTAGCTTCCTGCTTGAGGTCACACTAGTGATGATAAGAAATGTCTTATGCTGGTTGTGGTGGCACACACTGGTAGAATTTGCTGAAGGAGGTGGAGGCAAGAGGATCATAAGTTCGAGGCCAGCCTGGGCCGCATTTAAAAAAAAGAAAGAAAGAAAGAAAGGTCTTATACTGTTGGAAAGTTCAGGGTCTGGACACAAATGCTGACTACAGATAAAAGCCAAGTCTTTTTTAATTAATTAATTAATTTTTTAAAAGAGAAAACAATCATTTTTCATTTTACATACCAATCCCAGTTCCCACTCCCTCCCGTTCTTCTCTTCACCTGACCTAACCTCCCACCCCATGTCCCATCCACTCCCCAGAGAGGGTAAGGCACATTGCTTTGTGGAAGGTTCAAGGCCCTCCCTACTATATCTAGGCTGGGCAAGGTATCAAGGAACAAAGAGAAGGAAACAGGGGTATTACAGATTTATAATGTCTACAGACAACCCAAAGTATACATCTTACTTGCATTGTCTTTTCATCTTGTATGAGCGCTTTTGGAAAATCTGTTTATCACCTAATACCCATTATGTAGACCCAAAAGAGCCCTGTCCTTAAGAGTCATCGGGCCTAGTAATCCGTAAAGACCTCACCTTAGTTCCCCCTCCTTCGTAATGCCATTCCTTTCTACCCACACTATTCACTGTTTTTAAAGCAATTATATCCAGAGAACATTGAAGCTCAGTGGTGATGATATTTATGTTGGTAACTATTGTATTTATGGTGCCTCTCCAAGTGTCTTGTATAGTTCATGCTCAGTGAATTTTTATAAATAACAACCAGCTTGGATGCCGAGTCCTGCGGAGGGTGTCTGGATTGAAGCAACACACGGAGTCCTTCTTATGGTGAAACAGGCGCTTTATTAACTTGCAGCCCTGGTTTTATACCCTAGCACCGAAAGGGGAGGGAGAACGTGGAGGAGGAGGCAGAGCTCACAAAGGTTCAGGGACCTGACATTGTGTACCAGTGAGTACAGAGGATACTTTCCGTCACAAACATGTTTTTCTTTGCACAAAAATGTTTTTCTCTGGGGTTAGGCACTCAGCAGGGGGTTAGGGAAGCTATGTTTGGGGCTATGTTAGCCTACTGTACCAACCATAACACATCAATCTGTTTGCTAAGCAAAACAGTTTGTTGATTAAGGCTTAAAAGTCCCAGTTGAATATATGAATTTAAAGTATTTTGAGTCTCTAGTGCCTCCAATACTCGCCCGGCAAGAAGGTTTAGTCTCAATACTTTAGTTTTGTAATAGAGTTTGAAGTCAGG
>JAQHUG010000281.1:1934819-1946947 GCA_028555095.1 Dicrostonyx torquatus
TGGGAGAGTGGGAGGGCCGAGAACAAGGGGAGTAAATGTAAATTTTGCTTTTTACAATAAAAAAAAGAGAACCTTCCAGTACAAACGCTTAAAAAAAAAAAAAGAAGGTTTAGTCTCAGCTGTGGCCGCATTTTGAGAGATGGCAATTCCCGCAGCAGTGGTGGCAATAGCAGAGATGGCAGTGGGAGCAATGACTGCGGCAGTGATTCCAAAATCTCTTTCTATATAGAATCAGTAACAAACATGAAAGGAAGCAATATGCAAACCAGACTCCTAATGGAGAAGTTCTTTCCTGGGGTATAGTTAACTCGGAGTGACGTCTCAAAAAAGTCCATCTGGTTCCCACTGGCTGTGCCATTAAAGGACAACCCTTTTTGTAGCATCAAGGCTCTAACATCAGTGCAGGCCTGAAGCCCACATAGGAACATCCCTGCAAAGGCAGGGGAAACCCCCGCCATAGCAGGGTTCCTATAAGAATAATCATAGGTGCCTCGATAATTATATTTGAATATAGGCCGATGTCCAAACCATCACAAGAACTTATCTCCCTCCAGCTTCCAGGGCTCCTTTGGAGCACAGTTGCCCCAAGGCAATGGCATGTGCAACCTAAACGACTGTGAGACCTTCCAGCAGAGGGGCAGGTCTGGGGGGAGGTGCCAGTCCTGAAATATTTCTTTCAAAATTTATAGGCCAATAGATATTCTTAAGCCTGAGACAAGAGGAACTCAAGGAATTTGGGGGAGAAATCACCCACAGAATAATTACTCAGGACTAGACAGGGCCCTGCAAAAGAGATGTTAGGCATCTGGGTAATATCTTCTGTTTCTGTGAAACATAATGCTTTACCAATTTGACAGGTAATATTACCCAAAGGGGAACCTATCAGCACAGGTGGGTTTTTTTTTTATAAAACAAGGGGTTTTATTGCCCCAAACAGGGGAAAACTTTTTTCAACCAGTACTGACAGTTAAAACCTCCAAAGACTTTTCTAGGCACAACAAAGGAGTACAAAAGGTTCAATCTTAAATGGCTACTGTTATTTTGTATTTATCGACAATGTTTCCCTTGGTTAGTTTTGTTTTAGTAGACTTTGAAGGTTCATAATCCTCAGAGTCAGAGGACAAGTTGGAGGCTGCCTCCGAACAGAGAGAAGTTTTCATTTCAGTTTCTTGGATATAGGACAGGACCTCTTTGATTGCCTCAAGGGCTTGTTTCACCCGGACCTTCTCTGTAGGAGGACATCTCGAATCAGTTGCCACAAAGAAAAGGTGGCAATGGGGAGTTTGTCCAGGCCCTTCCTTCTTAGAGCTTTCTGTAAGTCGTAGCAGACCTGTTCCCATTCAGGGACATTGAGAGTGCTGCTGGTAATAAACCAGGGGCTCCATGTTTCTATACTTCTTAAGAACTCTTCAAGGGTCCTATTCTTTATGGTGGTTTCCTGTTCCTCTAAAAGTTTCTTAACCTGGTATTTCAATTCTGCTTTTCCTGCAGTGTTTCCCTTTTTTTTCTTTTTTTTTTTTAAGTCTTTATCTTTTCTTCCCCAATATGTCCCTGCCGGCTAATGGGATGACCCAGTCCACTTACCTCACTTTCAGGATCTCAGTGCTTTGGACTAGGAGCTGGAGGTTGAAACACATACTGGCCAGTCTTAATTCCCCCATCCACCCTCACCTTCCGAAAGCCACCTCTCAGCATTCCCCAATTCTCGATCTCGGTGCGACCTCCATTTGCCATGCCAGCGCAGCTCAGATGCTGAGTCCTGTGGAGGGTGTCTGGATTGAAGCAATACACGGAGTTTTTCTCTGGGGTTTGGCACTCAGCAGAAGGTTAGGGAGGCTATGTTCAGGGCTAAATTTCCCACAGATTAAGACCATTGTACTTTGTTAAAGTGAATCAATGTGTCAAACCTTGTCAAATCAAAGGTACACATATAGATACTATGTATAGAATGAAATAAAATTTAAAACTTTTATGTTCTCTTCAAAAAAAAAGTCCAAGGGTTACCAATGAGCCAGAAGCAAGAGAACAGCCTGGATTCCTTCCAGTATCTTCACTTATTAGATCAGGGCAGAGGGGATTCCTAATGCAGGGTGCTTCGGGGCCATCACCTTGGAAGTAGGTTTGATAAAGTTTGTCATCAGGACTGCTGGAACATAAGTCCTGCATGGAAAGCTCCTGATGCAGTGCCTTGTGTGAAAAGTAAGTGGCTATTAGTTCCCTTAGTATTTGGGTTGTTAGTTTTTTTTTAAAAAAAATATTTTTATTGAAATTTTTTTCATAAAATATATTCTGGGTTGCCCTTCTCATCTTATAATTCTTTGGAACATAGAAAAAAATGTAACTTAGCAAGACAGGGAATAGCTAACCAGCCACAGTGAAATTTCATGAATAAAATTAAATGAATCACCTCTCATGTGAAAATCTGGGTATGGATTAATTTCCACCACAAAGAAACATTTGAGTATGTATCAAGTACCAGTTTAATCCCCCATCTTCTTTTTCACCCAAATTACTGTGTTCAATCAGTTACCAACTTCACAAACCCTAATGCCTCCTTACAGTTGGCCAAATTACACTGGCAATAATTGAATTCAAATGTTATTTCAATAGTGGGCTGAAGAAGTTCTAGCCCTTGCTTTTCCATGCTTCCTCCTTATGCATCAGGTATCCCTTGCAGAGGGAGGGGTAAACCATGTAGCACACACAGTGTAGGCAGCTGTCACTCCCATCCTTGTCCCAGGGCAGAAATCCTCTCTGTATATTTTGGGTGTGTGCTTTAAGATGATTGCATGTGCTAGTCGACTGTTCTATGAGACGCTCCCAGTCTGATTCCCCACTGCAGTGTCCACCTCCACAAAAGAATATTGAGATCAGTGTTTCCTTCTCTCGGCCTGAAAAGAGTCACACCTCCCAAGAGCCTGTCCTTAGCTCCTCTGCAGTTTCATCAAGTCAACTCCCCAGACTTCGGAGCTGTGTTGGTTTATAGCATCAGACTGTGCTGTTCAGCTCAGGAGACCCCTTTGTAGCCCTCCTCCTGTACTAGTGTTTGCAATCTGAAAGGACTGCTCACTGTCTTCCTCACACGGCTGTAGCTCCTGCCCTCATCCCATCTACATGAAGCATGGGTCTGGCTCTCGTATAACACCCTGCTAACAATAGCCCTTGCAAAGGCCATATGCTTAATGAAAGTTTGGCAGAACTTGAGCCTGCTGATTACATTTTGGGTTAGAATTTAATTAGTTAACCAGAAGAAGAGACTAACAATCATAAGGTGATTAAAATTAATGATTTTATTCTTTCCTCCAAGTTCTTTTCCATAGCCAAAGAAATACCAATTCCAACACCATAGTGGTTTGTGGCAGATTACAGATCAGATGGAAAGTATCCCAACTTGTTTTACAAAATAGCAACACTTTTCAACATGCCTAAACAGCAGTAAATGCATGACTAACACAACCTGGAAGCTTAAATTTTCAGCCTGATGAGCTTTCTAGCAAATGTAGCAACATTTTAGAATACTAAGAGGAAAAAAAACTCTCTAAATCACCCAAACAGAACAGTAAGAGTGGGATAGTTTACACTTGCACCCATCTGCTCTAGAATGAGGGCCTGCTGCTTTGATCACTAACTCTACCTGACCTTATCTGATTTAGAAACTGCCATAGCACTAGAATGTGTGATGGCCAAAGCAACAGTATCATGTGCCAGGCTTTTCTAGCCTAGGCCTGCTCTTCCTCCTCTCTTAAAGCTTCGGCATACCACACTGGATATGATTGGGGATCACTCCCATTGATGCTGGTCAAAAACATCAAGATTTTCATCTTGGATGTTTCAGCATAGGCTCTTGTGCCCCAGAGGAACTCATAGGAAGGAGGATGACTGCCAGACACTTGCCTGTACTCCAGGTACCCTTCTTGGACAAAATCATAAGTGATGAGCTTCCTGGGTTCGCCATATATGAAGTGATCATTCCCAGCATACAAGCCTATGTTATTCAACACAGCCCATACCATGTCCTCACTGACACAGTTTCCTTTCATAAATATTATGCTCAGTACCATTATCAGGAGGCCTGTCTTGGGTATGCCCTGGACATCAGCCATCATCCCATCATAGGTAAGCTCTAGGGCTATGACAAGAATGTAAGTGTGGCCATCAGGTTCTACTTCCTTCACATCAATGCCAAAGATTAACTGCATGCACTCTAAGGCTTCTCTGAATATCACAGGGAAGTGGTCCTGATAATTTTTAATGATATTATTCAGCATTTCTGCCTTGGTGACTGGCTCCTTTATTAGATACTTAAAGAGCAGATATTTCACCAGCTCATCTACTTTTACTTCAATCTCATCTTTAGACAATGAAGCAGCACATGGCAGGACCTCTGAGGAAGCCAGACTGTCCTCGGTTTCCGGGTCTGCACTGAATTGGCTACATGGAGAGGAGATCATAGCAGTGCAAGAAGAGTTGGCTCCTGGAGGACTATGAGAAGGAGTTGATGTCCTGAAGTCATCAAACACCTCCTCTGAGGTGCTTGTTGTTGAAGCATCGGAAGAAGAGAAAGAAGAGGGGAAGGAGGAGGAGCAAGTAGAAGAGGATGAGGAATCCACTTCCCCTATTAAAACAGGAGCACTCATTAGATCCTGTGTCTCACTTTGGGCCTCAGGCTCTCCCTCATCCATACATCGCCTACGCTTGCAAGGTCTAGGCATGGTGTCTCTAGTCTTGAACACCAGACAGGAGCACGATGAGGTAGACCCAAAGACCTAGGGGAAGTAGAGGAGAGAGTAAGTGTTGATTATTAACAATCACCCCACTGGAAATGTTCACAGAGGCCAATCATGGGATTTCTCTTGTGTGATGCTCTAAAGTCACAAGGATTCCTGCGTTCCCGTCAGGTCTTACTCTTAAGAGACTGAGGTAAGTAGCAACCAATTTCTTCAGAATGTAACTGGGCCAGAGAAGAGGCTTCTGGGTTGCCAGAAGTTTGTATGGGGCTAAGCAGAGTGGGTCTGCTATGTTTGGGGCACATTCATAGTGAGTGTCTCAGCTTTGCCCCAGACTCTGCCTGGGTATTCCCCAGTGTCTGACCTGAGGAAACAATCTCAGACAAAGACCTTCATCTCTTACTTTCTGTGAGAGAGGACGTGGCACCCCATAGCCACAGACTGCAGGGACAGTACTGGAATCTCCATTGCTGACAGTAGCCTCAATTACACTGTGAAGAGTTGTCCCACTCTAAAGTTCCCTTTGTGCTCACTCTAGGTTCTCCCTTATCTACCGTCAGGAACTGGACACCACCCATGTACTGGCCTGAAGCAAGCACCTGGACCCTTTCATCTGCTGGCCTGGGGCAAATTCCTGAACTGAGCCCATCTGCTGGTCTGAGGCAAAATCCTAGATCCCTCCCATCTGCTGGTCTGAGGCAAACTCCTGGACCCTTCTCATCTCCTGGCCTGGGGCAAATACCTAGACCCTTCTCATCTGCTGGTCTGGGGCAAAATCCTGGACCTCACCCATCTGCTGGTCTGGGGCAAACTCCTGGATCCCACCCATCTGCTGGTCTAAAGCAAACTTCTTGAACAACTGCTCACCTCTATGAAGCAGAGTGGTGAAGGACAGTGAAGGTGCCTTCATCTGGTAACAACTATTCAAGGGTGACGGCAAAAGGTATCCCACTTTAAAAATTTAGTCCATGAATTGGGGATGAGGGAATCTGCCCAACCCTTACCTTGATGGCTCTACTTCCTCTGATGGCCTGAGGCCACCTGCCTTAAACCAAAGGCCCATTTCAATGAGACAAATGAAAGAGAAGAGGAGGAAGTACATCCATATTTCCTAGGGTACCCCACTAACAGGACAGTAGGCGGGGACCGGGCTCCATCCATATAAATGATTTGACTCACTCAGTTCTTTCCTTGAGCCCTGGCACCCCTGAGAGCCTCCCTTGTATGACCTTTAACCAGGGTCTTCAGGTCCCTGAGACCAATGTCCTAGAAACAAGACAAAGGGAATCAAAGTGACAATCCTGCCCAGGAATATGGGGCCACAGGAGATAGGTTTCTGTGGGCCCCTGGATGTGTCCTGAACTGGGGTTGGTTCCAACCATCCTCAAGGTTTCCATCTAGTCAGATGAGAAATCATGGAACCCCTGCAAGTAACCAAGGCCACACACTCAAGTTCCTCAACTCCAAGAGGTCCTGAAAACAATCCCAGGAGGTGTGAGCAGGTGACACATTGCTTCTATGCTGAGTGGGACCCCCAGGGAAGCCTATATGGCCCAGTCTAATCTCTGCTGTGTTCCTTTAGTGTAGTGCATTCATCTGACATGTCCTCTCTGACAGGCTCCCTTTACACTAGAACTCCTCTTCCCTAAAACTGGCCCAACCTTCCTGCCGGATGTAGTTCACGTAAGTTTACCATTTAGTTCCCCCACAGGGCTGGTCCCAGGCACAGCCAGACAGCATAGTTCCTTATTTCTGGGCTGCAGACACATGCCGTCATCATGAGAGGCTCCTGTCTGGAATCTGGCTCCTTCTGGGACCCTTCCCTTTGCTCACCCTCTGAAGACCTTACTACCAAGTTGTCATATCCCTGAGATCGCCTGTCCCCAGCCCTGAGGCAAAAGGGAGATCAAGCCACAACAACCACCCTTTCAGGGCTTCCCAGGCATCAGAACACGGGCAGAGCTTGTACTGGGGACAATGAGTAATTTCACATGTCCCCTTCTTACCATGGCTGCTCACCTTGATTGCTGGCAGCTGCTAGCCAGCTGCCCTGATAACCAGGTGTGACTCTCTCCTCTTCTCGCAGTCTCACCTTCCTGAAAGACACAGAAATTAGTATGGAGCCCACTTGAACACCGCTGCAGGTATTTCGCAAGCCTGGCAGAAGGAACAGGGTGCACTCTTGCCTTGGGGATTCTGAAAAATCTCCTATTTACTTCTCACAAGGCCCCTGCCGACCCTCAGATCTGTTATTCAGGGTCAGGCAAGCCACCTCTAATCCCCACCTTATGCCTGAGCATTATCCATGGTCTTCTGGTCTTAACTGACAACAGAGGCAGCTTTTATACATATAGTATCTAGCTCCTTCAGTGATCAGAGCCCGTCATGTCAGAACAAGGCCTGATCCTCTGTTAGACCCTACAGGTTGAAGCAAAGAAACAGCCCATCAGGTTACTTTGCTCAGATCTGGAGGGAGTGTGGAGGTCTACCTATGATCTGAAGTGCAAGGGGCTCAGTCTTACAAGTGGCCTGCATTAATTGGGGATCCTCTTTCTAGAAAGTGTCTCCACAATCCACCTTCAGCAAGTACAATCTCCCCTCCAGGACCCTTCCAAATATCTTTAAATTCCCAAGTCCACAGATGTTAAAGTGGAAGGCCTACCTGGTGTCATACTAACCAAAGGGGTTAAATTGCATTGTCTGGAAAATTCTGTAACCAGAAAGTGAATACTCCATGCAAATCTGAAAAAGCACAAAAGCCCTTACATGGCTTTCTCTCTTCTAGAAACCTTATAAAAAGGATCCAAGTCCCCCAGCCACAGAAGTGGACATGGAAATGCCATAGAGCTTATTCTTTCAAGTCACTGCTGAGCCATCCTCAAAGCAAAGACGCACTTCACCAAAGTTCCTTTGACCTCACAAAATGACTCTAAGCACCCCAGTTCCCTGCATGTAGATGCTAAAGGAGGGGGAACCCATTTCTGCAATTCAGCCAGATTTTTTAGGACTATATAAAGGATACAGTGCAGTTAATAGTCCCTGCCATTCGATCTGGGGTGGGGCTTCTGCAAGTCCCCACCCAGTCACTACAGTGACTAAAAGAGGCCAGTGCTCCTCCTTTATATGAAATTCCAAAATGGCTCCTAGGTGCCAAATCCTGTGTGGACCAGGGGCAGTCCTTCTCGTGGAGCCTACTGGAATTATCATTTGGATATCTACCTCTGGAAGAACTGAAGCTTGTGCCTTCTGCTCACCGCTTCCAAATACACCCTGAAAGGAAAGCTGCCCTCTATGCTAAAGACCTCTAAACATCATTCCTCCATAGGGCCCACAGTGACCGATGGCAAAAGGCTTAATAATACCTCTGAGCCACTATTTAAAACACTGTTCATCACAGGGGTGCAGCTACAATTTGAGGTTCCCTGTACTAAGTGTGTGGCTTCCCCAGGCCACTCTCCATTGGGTCCAGTCAGACTTTAATCCCAGGCAAGAACAGGCTTCTATATGGGAACCTCCACGTGAGCCTCACTTGGTGCCATGCTATGAAGTGTCATAATCTGTGATCCCTCTTCCTGAAAGGGTCCCTTTCCACCCACCCTAAGCATTTACTTCAACTCCGAAAGTGCAGCAAGTCACAAAACAATGCCTAGTTCCCCAAAGTCCCTGGATTCAAAAGGCTGGGAGGGGCTCTTTCCCAGAAATCAGCAGTAAGGCATCTTTTAAAATCAAGGAGCCTCACAAAATGGCTCTCATCCACTCACCCCCACTTCGTACCTGGATGTGGAAGCTTTAGGAGGGGCTCTTTCCCACAAGTCAAGGAACCACATATACCGGCTTTGAATCCCCTTAGTCCCCGGAGCAGTCACGGAACTAGATGGTTCCCGTTTGCTCATGTGGGCCCCGCTTGTGTCTAGGCTGTCCACAGGCAAGGGCTGCCTCAGTAGAGGTCCACTTCTCCTCAAAGGGCCCATTTCTTGCCTCCTGAAGTGCTCACCTCAACCCTGAAAGCCATGTGCTGCCATCTTCCTTCCGGGAACCTCACAAAATGGCGCTGAGGCTCCAAAGTCCCCGGATGTGTCAAACTGGGTGGGAGGGGCTCCCCCCCTTTAAACTCAAGAAACCTCACAAAATGGCTTTGAAATCCCCTGGTTCCTGGATTTGGAAACTTGGGGAGGCGCTCATTCCCACATGGTCACCTAAGTTTGATGCAGGGCCCTCAAACGGATACTGAGGGAACACTGTCCAAGAAGGGAGTTGTGTGGTAAGAATTCTGAGCGCTTGCGAGAAAACTCAACGAAAACAAGAGTCTTTTAATCTCAATTTTTTCAGAACATGAAATTGTTCTTGGAATGTGTTTTTGTGCTTCTCCCAGGTGTAGCAGCGAGGAGTGAGTTGACTTTAGGTATTTCTATTCATACACCTTTATGGAAAACCATGTTTTTGCCATGAGTCGAATGTCCTTGTGATTGACCAACTTGCTCATGTGATTCTTCTTAACCCTCACAGTATAAATTGCCTGATGAGCTGAATAATGTTGGCTATTGTATGAGACTTTATTATGCCTTAGTTTTAGGTGCCATTCTCCCGGATTCACACTGCCAACTAGAGCAATAAACAGACACAATGTATCTTGATTATCTGGACCTTAGATAAATGCTTCTCTTCTCTCACCCTGTGAGGCTCAATTCAGTGGCTGTCACATCTGTAAACATGCCCAGAGCCATCCTGTCCTCGTGGCAGTGGTGGAACAGGATGTTCTGGGGTATATTCTGTGTTCTGTCATTGTCACCATTTTGGTCCCAGTTAAAAGCTAGACCCGCTGCTTCATGACCTTTAGTCTTCCTCCCAGCGTTCTGTTCTGCAGAACCCCGGGAGGGCCTCATTCCTACTTGCCTGTCCCCTCTGCAGGCTGACAACAGAAGCAGCACTGTGTTCTGAGGATTCTCTCTATCTGTGGATCAGCTTCTGAAATCTCCCTCTGCTTCAGGGTCCGAGCCTTCTCATTTTTCTCTCTTGCTGGAACCTTCCCAGGCTCTATTCCAAAGTCTAGTTAGTCTACTTTAATGCCCTTTAAGGATTCCCTGCACACCTGCAGTTCCCAAATGTCTGTCTCTGGGTATGGACTCTTCAGCCTCCTGCTTCCTAAAATCTTCTTAGGTTCCTTTACACTTGCCACCACATTTCCTATGAAATTTAGTCGGAATGCCTAGGAGGTCTGAAAGAAACAAGGGCTGCCATTGATTTTTGCAGTCCACTTAGAACAAAGTGATATAAACTTAGTACCTAGTAAACAGTTCTTGACTGATCCAGTTTCCCATGTGGCTACCCTGGTAATCAGAGATGACAGACTCAAAAGACAAAGGGAACTGTGACAAGGCTGCACAAACGGGGGACCCAAAGTAAAAACAGAATACATCCATTCTAAATCTTTTCATAAAATTGAAAATATATTTTTCCATACAAGATGTCCTGATTTTCCACTCCCTCTACTTCTCCCAGTTCCTTCGTGCCTCCCTCCCCATCCAGATCTATCCCTTTTCTGTCTCTCATTAGAAAACAAACAGGCATCTGAAGCTTAATATGATATAATTAACATAAAAACTAACATACAACATGAATAGTACAAAACAAAGAGAATGAAAAGAGCCCAAGAAAAGGCACAAGAAACAAATAGAGATGCAAAGGACCCACTCAAATTTTAAATCTAATTTGGTTCATTACCATTAGTACAATGTTGCCTCCACACTTCTAAAAGAGAACCTCAGGTCATCTACAGAGAGGGGTTCTAAGGCTGTGAGTAGCAGTAAGTAGCCTAGGTTCTGAAATCTATAATGTCGATTCCAATCCTGGCCATTTCGTTATTTCTTTATATAGACATTGTTTTTTAATGTCTCTCTCTCTCTCTCTCTCTCTCTCTCTCTCTCTCTCTCTCTCTCTGTGTGTGTGTGTGTGTGTGTGTGTGTGTGTGTGTGTGTGAGAGAGAGAGAGAGAGAGAGAGAGAGAGAGAGATAGCCACAGCTGTTCAGGATGTATGTAGCTGGTCCAGACAGGACATGATAACAGCTGTAGAAAAGGTCTCTCAGTGAAGCAGACAACGCATAGTTCTCAGCAAAGACAAAGACCTTATACAAGGCATGTTTATAACCTCAGTGCCCAGATTTCTCACATATAAAAATAAAATAATTCCATTCAAGTCAGGAATGAAATAGGGCTGTCCACTAGTCCAATTTCGTTCAGTCTAGTCTTTTTAATGCCTGACTATAAGAAACAGGAAAATTACTCAAATGAGGATGGAAATACATAAGAGATCCCAAAAATTCCACCAGAAATCTTCTAGAAATGATCAACTCTTTCATCATTCTTATATCTCATCTTTAAGAATTTTAAATATCATTCAACATGTATAAAGATCCGCGTCCTTACCAACACTTGGTAGGGTCTGTTTTCTCAGTTTGTATTATTCTAGTAGATGGGTATTGCTCATACTTGCTTTCATTTGTACCATCCTAACAACAAATGATACCATGACCTTTCTGTCCAGGTGATCATTTGCCATCTATTTGACCACAATGGAATAAAACTTGAAATCATCAAAGAAAAATCTTTAGAAATTTTACAAACTCATGGAAATTAAAAAACACATTACTGAATGATGAATGGATAAAAGAAGAAAATAAAGATGGAACTCAAATTGTATTCTACTGTCAGTTTGCTTTCTCTTTTACCCAGAAAATTACTGAATTTATTTAAAAAGCTTTTTGGGTGCCATCAACATGATCAAGTTTTTTTTTTTTAATCATCCAATTTGTATGCAAGGAATTTAAATTAAAAGCATCTTCTAACATTAAATCATATTTTGTCCTTTGAAACTGACTTGTTTGCTCATTTCATTTATAGCAATGCTGAATATGTTATCAAGTTATTTAGAATATTTGCTTTTATGTGAGAGCTCCTGGCTCAAAGTTATTTACATGTGGCTTCTCATCTAGTATTGGAATCAAGATGTACTGGCCTAGCAAAATGAATTGAACAATTCTGTATACATAATTCTGTATGCTTTTGCATAGTTTATATGATGCTAAAATGTTTCTCCTAGACTATTTTGTAGAACTGTATTCAAAAACTACCTAGAGTTTCAATGTGTATTCTTCCATCAAATCTTTAAATGGTCAATTTTATTTATTAATTTATTTTTCATTTTTTATTAAATTTAAAAGAAAAATTTACATTTACTCCTCTTGTCCCAGCCCCCACCCCGCTCCCACATTACCCCACCACCCTCCCCCTGCTTTCTTAAGATGGGGCAGGATACCCTGCCCTGTGGAAAGCCCAAGACCCTCCCCTCTCCATCTCGTTCTAAGAAGGTGTGCATCCATATAGAATAGGTTCCCGAAAAGCCAA
>JAQHUG010000281.1:1947631-1963964 GCA_028555095.1 Dicrostonyx torquatus
TGGGGGTAGGTGAAAGGGAGGGGGTAGAAGGGAGAAGGAAGAACTGGGGAGAGCCTGGGGGTGGTGGAGGGTGGAGATAGAGGAAGGGTAGATATTGGAGAAGGTCAATTTTATTTATAATTGCAACTTTAATAAAAGATATAATGTATTTAAAATAGAATTAAGATATATATTATATAATGCAATGGATTATATATATCAAGCCCATAATATTCATAAGAAATACTTAGAAGACTTTATTATTAGAAAAATTCACACCTACTTTCATTTCTTGCTTCTGGAATAATTTGAAGTAAATCCAAGCTATAAGATTTTATTTCTAAACTAGGGTCATCCTTATAAATTCCTGGGAATGCCAGGTTTCTTGCTAGCCCTGTAATGGCTCCCTCAATCAAAATATCTCTTTCCTTGCTCTCATCTCTGTTCTTTCCCCCATCTCAACCACCCCCTTCCTTTAAGTTCTCCTCCCCGCCCCTTTTCTTCACTCCTCCTCTCCTTCCACCTTCCATCCTCCCCCACCCCCATACTTGCAATTTTCTCAGGAGATCTTGTTATTTCCCCTTCCCAGGGAGATATATGTATGTTTTTCTTAGGGTTCTTCTTGCTACTAAACAATAGTGGAGTGGGTGCCTGAAGTGGCCTTGCCCTGTAGTCAGATTGATGAATACCTTAAATGTCATTACAGAACCTACATCCAGCAAAGGATGGAAGCAGATGTAGAGATGCACATCATAGCACTGGAATGAGCTCCCAAAGTCCAATGGAAGAGTGGGAGGAGCGAGAATATGAGCAAAGAGGTCAAGACCATGATGGGGACACCCACTGAAACAGCTTATCTGAGCTAATGGGAGCCTTCGAACAATGGCTTGACAGCAAGGAAACTAGCATAAGATCAAACTAGGCCCTCTAAATGTGAGTGATAGTCGTATGACCGGGGCAGACTGTGGGCCCACTGGCAGTGAGACCAGGATTTATTCTTACTTCTTGTTCTGGTTTTTTAGAACCCATTCTTTCTGGAGGGATACCTTGCTCAGCCTAGATATAGTGGGGAGGGCCTTGGTTCTGCCTCAAAGCAATGTGCTAGACTTTGTGGATTCCCCATGGGAAGCTTTTCCCTCTCTGAGGAGTGAATAGGAGTGGGATGGGGGAGGGGAGGGAGTAGAAGGAGGGGAGGGAGTGGGAACTGTATTTGGCATGTAAAATGAGAAAAGATAGTGTTTTTAAAATAAAATTAAAAAGAAAAGAGGTGGGAAAATTTTTTTAAAAAGATTTTATTTCTAGGTTTTCCTATACTTTGCATAAATAGTAAGACTTTTATGAAACATAAATCCAGTGTAATTATATTTCTTAAAAAATAAGTAACCCTTGTTGGGTGAGCGAAGTATCTCAGCATGTCAACTGGACTGTTGCCAAGCCTGAGGACCAGAGTTCGACCTCTTGAAAGCACATACCAGAAAGAGAGAACTGATTCCACAAAGCTGTCCTCTGACTGCTGTGTCCAGTATGCCTTGGTTCTGGATTCCTGTGGTGATAAGAAAATGAAGACAGGACAGACACAGGTAGGGATAAGGCGAGCCATGCTTGCTCTGATGGAGTTGTCACCAAGTATGCAATATCCCAGAACCTCAGTGCACTTATTATTGCCACACAAGAGGGAGGTATTGACTAGTCTCCTGGGGAAGACCCTTTAGGGGAGCAGCCTCAAGCTCTAAATGTGCAGGATTAGGAAGCTGTAATTAGTAGATACTTTCTGTAAACTCTGTCAACATTTGCACACAGGTCAGGGGAAGGCTTTGATGACTTCCTCAGCCTGACTCCAGAAGGTTTGTCCATTTCTATGGCCCTGAAGCTTTGTCCTTGTCAATAGTACAGATCCACGCAGAACTTCTCCTGCTTAGTGCATATTCATTCAAGGCTTCTTTGCTCCTCATATGCAACCTTCATGTGTGTGCTATGGCATATGCATGTTTGTGTGTATACAATAAATAGCTGCAAATAAAGGAAATAAGTAATCATCAAATGTCCATGTGTTCTTCTTGTTTATCCCTTAGATTTGCATTTTATTTTATTTTTAAGAGTATAATATAATTAAATAATTTCCCCTTACCTTTCCTCCCTCCAAAGCCTCCCTTTTAGCACTTCTAGCTTAGTTTCAGATTAATGAGCTCTTTTTCATTTTATTGTTACAGTCATATGTGTATATGTATATATTCCTTCTCAATCTATATAATGTATGTTTTGGGAGGTGATCATATGGTACTGGATAATCAATTGGTGTGCTCTTCCCTGGAGAAGATTATTTCTCCTGCCCTCTGTGTTCCTTAGTGTCCTGTAGCTATTTGTATAAGTCTGAGGCCTCCTGGGATTTCCCCCATCCACTTTGACATATTTACTGTTGTCCTTGCTCATGATGGTGAGAGTTGATGGGTGTATCTTCTGACATCCCCGGAGACACAGTCTCACAGCAAACTCCCTGATCTTCTGGCTCTTGCAGTATTTCTGGCTCATCTTATGTACCTGAGCCTTAGGTGGGCAAGCTGCTTTGTCGATAGTATATCTGATTCAATGTCAAAATATGCTGCAATCATAACCATTATTTGCTATGTTCCTTAATTTTATAGTTCTCTAATTCCTCATTTCATTTCTTCTGTTTCCTGGCTAGTAAGTAAAGTAAGCACTAATAAACTTGGGTCTTGTCCAGTTTCCCATAATGTGGGCTCTGTGGGATTAAACCCTTAGGACGTCTCCTACATTCTCACACTACAAGATACTGCAGGCTCATTATGTAGAACCAACCTCTTATCCAAGGTTGGTTTATTCCTCTTATTGGGTAGTTAATTCAGAAACCTAGATCTCAGTGCTAGGGTTGTTACTTGGAGGATCTCTCAGTTTACAGAATAAAATAATGATATGTATTTTATATAAAATATTTTATACTTTAAATTATGCACATATATGCATTTAAAACACTAGTTGCCTGTATCTATGATAAACTGGACATCAGTATATATTGATTATATAACCTCTAATTCATTGCCACAAGAAATAATTCCAGATCTTCCCTTTTCTTCCTTGTAATAATCTATTCCAAGATTAAGGGGTTTGCTCCACAGCATTCACCCACCTATTCGTTTAACTGGCCAACCCCTGTATATTTATATTAGTTTCTGTATCTGTCAACTTTTTCTCCTGTGCAAGAAACTACAAACTTTACTACTAGTGGATATCACACGCATACATACCTACATACATGTATATATGTGTGTATGTATGTATGGTTCTTGAATATGTATTTTTACTTAAAAATCACTCATAAATTAACCTACAAAAATGTACAAACACATGAGTGAATAATGACAAAGGACTATTTCTGTGAAAAATGTTTTTAAAATATCTTTTGATTTCAGTGCAAAAAAAAGGCCTCCTGGCACCTTTTGAAACAGAGAGCAAGCTTAAAAGAAACAAAACTAATGATGTACTAAGTTAACTGCATTCAATGCCTTGTCAGTGGTGCTCTCTAGTCAGTATATGCACCGCTGCGCTGCTACTGGCCTCTGAGGAAGGGAAGCACTCACAAGAGTTCTTCTTTTAGCAAAATCAAAGTTGTGCAAAGCCCCTTTCCCTTTAAAGAAACCCTGTGAGAAGGGGAACCATTCACACACAAGGCAGTCAAGGGCGAGGTCGGTTTAAGGGTCACTCATCTGTAGCACTGAATAATCTTAGCTGCCAAAACACACCAAGGTCATACTCGCTTCTTGTCCTTAAGCATTCCGTGGCCAAACATGCGTCCTGGTAGTATGGTTTTGGATGTGATATTTCCCACTCAGTATGTGACTTGGTGGATAACGATTGACAGTGCCCACTAAGAGTTCACACTAAAAACGATCTTGGACATGATTGCAAAGGAATATAATCCTACTTTGAGCAGTAAAGACCTTTTCCTTTGTCGCCAAATCAGCAAATTATTTCTAATATCTTTTAGAGAAGCTGTTGAGCCTCTTGCATTCTTCCATGATTAGAATATTTCCCTTATATTCTGCATTCCACCCTGGAATATTTTTTCAAAACTTAATGCAAGAAGTTTCATATGAAAGATCCCTATATCGTCCCCCTTAAACAGAAAGGAAGAAGTTCAATCTTTGTGTTGTAACTTTTGTGGCTTTTGAAAACTGTATCCTAAGTCTGCATCATTAAACCATCATAACAAAGCTTCACTGTTTTAACAAGTCTCCTAGGATTAACCAGCTTTCAGTTTTCTAAGCTTTCCCAATAATTCTTCCCTTACCAAAATTCTATGTGAGTAGAGGCATACATAGTCCAAAAATTGTCAATCGACTACATTAACAGAATAATATGTATTTAAGCATTACTTATATCTTGGCATGTCTTACAGATTCATAGACTGAGTGGATTCTGTCCGAAACTAATTGGCATTAACTGTGTTTGTACTTATTCACCACTTTCTATTTTAGAGAGGCAATTTTCCATGTAATACCTCTCTTATATTAAAAAAAAAAAGTCACCAATTTTCACCTTATTTAGTCTTTTCCCTTGTAATTATGGGAGTGAAATACCTCATTTTAAATAAAATTCTAATTCTATTCCAGTTTTTAAAATCAGAGATGTGTAAGAATAAAATAACAAAACCCTGTGCAGTCCCACTCAGGTTTTTATTTTGAAAATATTCTTATAACCATGGTGTATCTTAATTCGAGGGAATGAAACTTAAGTCTCAGGACAGGCAAGGATCTACTGAAAATGTTTAGGTATGCTCTGGGGAAGACCCAGTGTGCTCAGGGGAAGTGAAGTTACGGTCTCAGTTGGGCATTTGGATTTTCGTATTCTGTTACTGAGGTATGGCTCAAAACTGGAACCTCATACAGGCTAAGGGAATGTTCTACTACAGGGCTGCATCGCCATCCTCAGCTAATTTGTATTCTTTTGCTATTAAAAAAAATCTAATGCATTTGTCACTTTTTCTTTCTTCTTATGTCTGCTTTAGCTTTATTTGAAATCTGATTTGATTTTATTATTGCCATTTTGTGGCTTGCACATTACCCTCTTTCATCAGTTTCTGACTTAGTTTGATTATTCCTTTTTGTCTATATTTCTTTGATAAATATTTTGTTCTTCTTCTAGTTTTTATACAATTTCTCACAAATGCATTTAAAAATAGACATTTTTCACCAGAAGGTGTTGGTGAACGCCTTTAATCCCAGCACTCAAGAGGCAGAGACAGGCAGATCTCTGTGAGTTTGAGGTCAACCTGGTCTACAAAGTAAGTTCAGGATAGCCAGGACCTTTACACAGAGAAACCCAGTGTTGAAAAACCAAATATATACATTTTCACTGAATATTGTGATTCACTTGAATTCGGTAGATAAATCTACATGAAGGTCTTATTGCCTTCATACTCACATATTCAAATATTTGAACTTTCATTTTTTTTCTACTCAAAGGCACATAGAACTATTTTTCAGTTAGTTCACTTGTATGATTGTATGTATTATGTGTGTATGTATGCATGTATGTATGCATCTATCTATCAACTATGTTCATCAAGTAATTCAAGTGTTGCTTTTCTCAGTCTGTCAATTGTTTATTTTTGAAGCCCATTAAAGAATAAGATTACAGATAATATGATTTGTGTTTAGAAAAATTGAAGAATATTCATTTATTTATTACATGATTATTTTTGGCAAAAATCTCATTGTATTCTCTATTTTATCCAATGATAATATCCTGCATGTATATACTGCATTGCTATTATTCATACTCCTCATTCACCTCGAATCCTACAAATTCCTTACTCATGATCATGTTTATTTTGTATGTGTAGTTTTGTTTTCCATCAAGTTTAACCAAGGTTATTGTGTGTCCATGTGTTTGGAATCATCCAGGGGCGCCTGATGGACTCACCAATGTATACACAACTGAAGGCAACCATGTATATTTGTGGAGTTTGGTAAATGCTTTTGTTGATATATATTTTTTCCCATCTAACTCTGTGTCTATTTACCAACAATGACCTTAATCTATGTGACTCAGGTTTAGAAACAGTTTTCTGTATTTGGTCAGTCTAGCACCCATGATTCAGTTATCTTTCTACTCCACTATTCCTTGAATGCTATCTAGGCACATTCTTTGAGCTCGAACTCAAGAATATATTTGTACCAGATATTGAAAATGAGAAAGAGTATGTCCAATACAAATATTTTTATTTTGCTGATGCAGACATAATTTATACATATCATTGTTACTTATATTATGTTCAGAGGAATTAAGTAAGTGAAGACTTGAAATGGGGACTCTCTAGTTGAATATCCAAGAGGAGGAGCCTGTCACAGTATGTATGAATGTTTTACAAACACACTCATTAATTAATTAAAGTTTATTAAATATTATATTTTATACTAGGTTTTCCTCTCAGTGTGCTCATTCTTGAGGAATAATTGGTAAATTATTAGTAGTAGTATTAATATATACATTTTCCTTACATGTCTCAAGTTTTCATTTTGCATATTTTCATGGTAAAACAGACTAATAAATGTTAAAGTTCAATATCAATATAGTTAGTGAATTTGGCTTTGACATACATTCCGATTGTGTGATGGTCATATTGTCCTTGTTGCTTTGATTTGACTTTTTTCCCTAATTTTTTTTAGACAGGGTCTTACTCTGGAACACAGGCCTGTCTGGAACTCACTTGTCCTCAGGGCAATCCATTGTCCTCAGCCTCCTTAGTTCTGAGATTACAAATTTGGCTACATGAATGTTTCCCATTAATTTATTTTCATGATTTTTGTGGCCAATTTGTTTTAGCAATGTCATATGTTATAGTTAAAGTCTTAATGTCTCCTAAAGGCTCACATAGTGAAGGTTTGGTTGCCAGACTTTGGGAGATATAAATATTTTTGGAGGTAAATATAAGTGGAATGGAATTCAATTGTTATAGATATACCCTTGAAGGTATCAATGGGATCACCGACCATTTTCTCTTATTCATTCATTCTGTTTATTTTAACTCTCAGCATTCTTAATATGCATTATGACCTAGATAATTTCTGTCCCATAATGAGGTGAGCATATTGTTCCATTACACACTTTCTATCATAACATCCTGTCTCGCCACAGATCTAAAAGTAACAGAGCCTGATGATACTCTGAAACTATGACACAAAATAAATCTGTCCTCCTTTAAATCGTTTATCTTAGTTATTATTTGGCAATGACAGAAAAAGAAACACATACCTTGAAAATGAAGAAATCTATATTTCATTCTAAAATGAATCTATTGGTTTCTTTTAAGGCTATATGTTCAATTACTTTATATATTTAAATTATATTGACAAATTTTGTGTGAATCTACTGAGGTATGATATGTTACAATTCACTCAGCATTCAGTCCATCCATTTGAAGTATATAACTCTATTTTTTAACATACCCACAAATTTGTGCATTTATTAGCCTAAGTAATTTTAGAACGTTTCTATCATCTTCAAACAATGCCTTACACTTTAGTTATTATCCTTTGACCTATCAAATCCCTGCCAGACTTAGAAGATCATTAATGTACATTTTTCTCTTTTAATTTGCCTACTCTTCACATTCTGCCTAAGTGGAATAATCACATTTGTTCTTCTGCAGTAGGGTTCTTTCATAAAGCAGACCATTTCTAAGGTTCATTTCTGCTCTGGAGCACATCAGTATGATATTACTTTTTCTAGATGACTAATGCTCTAGTTGCATCATATTCTCCTTTATTTGTCAGAATCTCCTTTGAATTTCTGGTATCATAATTATAGCAATAGAATCATTTGTCTTTTTAATATTTATATTTATATAATTTACTTCAATATGAGAGGTACATATGGGTATGAGGTGTTTGGGTGTATGGTTTATGAATGCCTGTGTGTGCAGAGAGGCCAGAGCAGGTCATCGAACAGCCTCCTATATCATGTTCCACCTATTTACTTTGAGACAGGGTCTCTTGTTGAACCTGGATCCCAAGTTTTTCAGCTAAGCTAGCAGCCATTATGTCCCTGTGATCTTGTAAACACTAGATACTGGACTTGCAAGTGTCTATAGAATAAAGACCAGTTTGTATGTACATGGATGTTGGGATCTGAACTCTAATCAACAAGGACTCTTAAGTCAGTGTATCTCTAGCCCCATAAAACATTACTACTATATAGTTTATTCTCATTTTCCTTATTTACCACATTTAAGTCTTCAGATTTGTTTCTGAGCATCCAAATTAACATCTGTTATTCTCTTAACCCACTGATTTCTTCTACGGCATTACAAGAAAAATACTTCTCCATGTTGCAGACCCTGTTACAGGAGGAGCGGGCCTGCTTTTCATCCCGGCCACCTGGCTATCTTAACCCCTGAAATAAGCACACAGAAATTGTATTAATTAAATCACTGCCTGGCCCATTAGCTCTAGCCCCTTATTGGCTAACTCTCCCATCTTGATTAACCTGTTTCTATTAAATCTGTGTATCACTACGTGACTGTGGCTTACTGGCAAGATTCTAACCTACGTCTGTCTCAGGCAGGAGATTCACGGTGTCTTCCTGTCTGTCCTTCTTCCCAGCATTCAGTTCTGTCTACTGTGCCTACTTAATTTCTGCCCTATCAAAAGGCCAAGGCAGTTTCTTTATTCAACCAATGAAAGCAGCACATAAACAAAGAACCTCCTACACCAAGACTCAAAAAATAATTAGATGCATACTGTTTTATCCAATTATTTCCTAATTACTTAAGAGACTATACAGGAATAAATTCATTATTATTAACATTTATAATTATTTACTTATTTTGTTCCTACTTTAACTTTTGGCATGGGTTTGTATTATTGTTTTGGATCACTTGCTTCCATTCTTTGAACTTTCTTAATATTTTTGAAAGATAGTATGAAGATAGTATGAAGAAAGATAGCAATGAAGTCAATCTATCTGTACACAAAAATAACACTACTAATTTTTTCACTGAAGCCAGGCATTGGTGGCACACGCCTTTAACCCTAGCATTCAGGAGGCAGAGGCAGGCAGATCTCTGTGAGTTTGAGGCCAACCTGTCTACAAGAGCTAGTTCCAGGTCAGGTCCCAAAGCTACAGAGAAACCCCATATCAAAAAAAAACCAAAAAGAAAAAAATTCACTTGACTTTTGACAGAAACCTTTCATGAATATGTAATTCTTAGTTGATCATTTTATTCTTTAAGTATTTATAATACATTATATGACTGTCATATGACCTGTATGGTTTCTGTTATAAAATCACTTAATATTTTTAATTTTCTCTTGTAAATGAGAGATCATTTTCATCTAGCTTTTAAGATTTTTTTCATTTTCTTTGCCTATCAGATTTTTTTACTATGATATGTTTATTACACATTTCATCATAACCATCCTATTTGGAGTTCATGAAGTTTCTGAGGTACCTAAATCAAAATTGTAATCAATAGGGAGTGTTTATAGATAATTGAAAATTTTCTTTTCATCTCTCTTCCTTATACCTAGTATTCTAATTATGTTTATTCCAATGTGTCTTATCATAGTTCAATATTCTCCAAGGCTCTATTCATTTTTTTAATTTATTTTCTTTGTTTTCCAGACAGCATAATATCCACTGGTCCTCTATTCAGTTTGCTAATGCATTTTGATTTTTATTAATTTTTGAATATTTCGGACAATATATTGTCTCTTCCCCAAATCCTTTCAAATTTTCTCCTTTTCCCTACTCACCAAATTTTGTGTCCCCATTTTTTAAAATTTCTATTAAGTCCACTTTATGCCACATATATGCTACTGGGTGTATGAGCATTTAGAGAAGCATGGTCAGCCTACTAGCCCAAACTACTTAAAAACAATAACTCTCTCTCCCCCAGAAGCTATAGATACGTTTTGTATTGCTGATACCTTTCTATCATTTGGAATATGTTGTTGAGACTCTGTAGTATAATTCTCATTTGACTTTGTTTTTCAACTCTAGAATTTCTGTATGGCTCATCATATTGAAATTTTTATATTTTTATTAAAAAATTGTTTGACAAGATATTTTGTATCTTCCTTTACAATAAAGAATAGAGGCACATTTAGTTTGCATTTTGGTTATTGTGGTTGGTAGGCTTTAGGGCTGGACACTATTATTGCTTTACTCCCTTGGAATCTTATGTATTACCTTCTGGTACTATGAAAGGTAGTCCTCAGGGAGAAGATTTAGGACCAGTAACAGAAATCACTGATCTATCACCTTGCTTCTCCCATTGTCTTGCCAGAAGCTACTTTAAGAGTCAGGTGCTTTTTCTTCGGGGAAGAGAAAATACAGAGTGTCAATAATCTCAGATCTGTTTGGAAAGGGACTCTGCCTTATGAACTTAAAGATCATCTATCCTCAGTATTCTCAGTGTCTTATGACCAGGAGAGAGTGTGTGCCCTAAGTGTGGGCTGAGGGGAGAAGAGAATTCCACTCCCCTGCAAGCGAGCCTCTGCAATAACTATCATTGATTAAAATGATACCATAGCCTTCAACAGGGAACCCAAGATTCCTGGATGCACCCACCTGGAATGGAGTTAGGAGGGAAAGAAATGATTGGGTGTAGACGACAGTTAAAATAGGACAGGCTATCTTGCACCATCTTAAGGAAGCAGGGGGAGGGCGGTGGGGTAGTGGGGGAGTGGGAGGGCCGGGAACAAGGGGAGTAAATGTAAATTTTGCTTTTAACAATAAAAAAAAAGAAATGTGCCAGTCGTTAACCCTTGTAGCCAAACACCGATAAAAATTTGCATAATTTCTTCATTTTCTATATGAGTATAGGGCCATTTTTGGAGATTGCTCTTAAAGTATTTTGACCTCATTCTTTGGGATGCTTGTCATGTTGTCAGTGAAAGAATTACAACTAGTTTATTGTCATTTGTGAGTTACTATTCATTTTAATGTTTATCTTATTTTCCATGTCATGCCTTTCTATATATTTATTATGATCTGAATGTCCACCAAATTCACTTGCTGAAACATGTGAAATATGATAATAATAAGTGGAGCCTTGCGTTTGAAAGGTGATTTGCCACTTAATCTGCTAAACAAATAACATTATATATCTCTCCTGTACTAGAACCCACTGTTCTACTATTTACCTTCATTCTGTAGTTTATTTTCCAAAACTTGTAGAAAATATGCTTAAACTTATGATCTCCTATATAAAAACAATATTTTATAAAATGTAGCTTATCCATCAGAGACATTTAGTAAACGTTTTTTGTTTCTGTCCTTCCCACCTTATCTGCATATTGATATCCACTCATCCTTTATTTCAAACTATTGTTATCAACAGTGGGCTATTTTTATTTTATGAAACATTTCATAAAAATCTACTTTCACTATGACTCAAAAGTCTACATTCAAATTAAAATTATCAGACCATAAACAGGGAGTTGAACTCAGAGTGCTTAACATTCTGAGGTTTGCCTTTGTTAAGACTTGTTTGTGAGAGGGAGGGTGCAGAGACCATATGAGGACCTGGGTGTCCTTCTCTATGACTCTCTGCCTTATTGCTTTGAGACAGGGTCTCATTGTCCTGTGAGCTCTGAGGATTCTTACAACTCCACTCTGTCATTCTGGGATTACACCACACACATACATACACACACACACACACACACACACACACACACACACACACTTTTTATGGGTCCTTGATGTTTGCAGAACAAGCACGTTTACCCACTTTTATTGAGCCATCTCCCTAGTTTTCTTGATCTTCATCAACACAAAATAGCAGGAAAAGTGCTAAAGAGAATAAAATAAAAGAGGACAATTCTCTGGGCAAGAGTGTTCACTGGGAGAACACTAATCTAACATATACAAGTGTGCACTAAATTACACTTCAGAGTTTCTACAACTTTGTATCAAGCAGGAGACATAGATACAGTCAGTCTCTGGCTCAGCATCCTTCTTCATGCGACTCTGCTGTTGCAGGCATGCAGAGCTGCCTCATTGACCATATGGGCAATTTGATCCACTTGACTAAGTTTGGTCTTCACTCTTGCAAAGAGCCCCTCTTCCCATACTCACTGGGTCAATACTGATTTTGCAATCAGGAGCAAACTCATGAAGCAGACTATTTATTCCAGGAGCTCTTCTGAGGTCATTGTGTTAAGAATTCAGATCTTCCACTACTCAAGAGCACAGTCTAGAAGTTAGTGGGTGTAGAGTAATGTGGGCTTTCAGGGCAGTTAGGGTGTCCAAGCCAGTTTGTTGGATCTGTCTGTGTTTGAGCAACAGAAGTTTTACTTTGTCGGCATGCTAATGCCCTATGTTTCTGCAGCAAAGAATTAGAGTGCACAGCCCCAAAGTAAGGGCTACACATGATCAATCTGGCACACATTTTCAACTGCAGGGTCCTGACACCTTTTCCCACAAGTGTTAGCAAAAGTGTGACTTTTGATTCCCAGCAGTAGACCATGCATTATTCCCTGAGGGGGGGTGACTAAAGGTTACTCCTTCTGTACATGGTTAACCTTTTACTCTGAGAATATGTTCCCAGCTGTACTGTGTTGTAGGAAACCACTTGTTCGTTCCCAGCTGCTCAGCCCCAAAATAACCACATAAAAATTGTATTAATGAAATCACTGTTTGGACCATTAGCTCTAGCTTCTTACTGGCTAATCCTTCCATCTTAATTTAATCCATTTCTATTAATCTGTGCATCACCATGAGGCTGTGGCTTACTGGCAAGGTTCCAGTCAGCAGCTACATGGTGTTTTCTGACTTTGCCTTCTTTCTCTCAGCATTCAGTTTAGTTTTCCCCACCTAGCTCTATTCTACCCAACCATAGGCCAAGGCAATTTTTTTATTCATTAAGCAATAAAAGCAACACCTATGCAAAAGGGAATCCCACATCAGTACTGTATTGAGACACAGTACTATTTCATTACCATTGTGAATGCTGTGAGTACATTTTCTAAACTCTTGCTATACGTCTAAATAACTAAAATTCCAGCAATAGTATGCATGTATGTATTTACTTTATGTATGTATGTATATATGATTAGTCACACTATTAATTACTACTGTTAGTGTTAATTGATTGAAGACAGTAAAGTATTTGTGTAATAGAAAAACACTATATAAACATTAAATTTTCTGGGGGCAAGTCTGGGACCTCCCAAGGGCTAGGCAGGAGTCAGAGAGCTCTGCAGGACCAAGCCCAAGCTAGGAACCTCCACAAGAGTGGAACCAGGCCAGGGTCATTTACACAAACAGGACTGACCCAGCGACCTATGCTCTAACAGGCCCGAGGCAGCAAATTCCACAAGAGTAAGTACAAGGGAGCCACTGCTGAGGGAGCAGGCCCGAACCAGAGACCTCTGCCAGATGGGGCATGAATCAGAGATCTCTGAGGTAGCAGGCCCTAGCCAGTGATATCCACTGGAACAGGCCTGTTCCAGTGACCGCCACAGGAGCAGGCATGAGCCAGAAACCGCAGGCTCAAGGCAGCAACCTCAGCAGAAAGAGCCCAAGCAAACAATCTCTGTGAGAGCAGAACCGAACAGTCCCTGGTATTACAGAGCAACTCTCTAGAGCGCTGAGTGACCTCCAGGAACATGAAATGACCAACAGGATGACTGGAACTGTGGCCCTGACTGCACCACGAGGAGCAACCATCTGAGCCTGAGATCTACTGGCACCTGGAAGATTGATCACCAGAGTCAGAGATAGCCCAAATTATACCAATCAGAGGAAAAGATGGGTAGACAAGGTAAAAACACAGGCAACACAAAAAAGAGCAACATGACAGCAGTAAGAACTAGTGATCCTACAACAGCAAGACTTGAACAACCAAATATAGATGAAGCAGAGGGAAATGACCTAAAAAATAATAATAATTTTAGGAGAATGTTTGACGCCCTTAAAGAAGAAATGAAAAATTCCCTCAAAGAAATGGAGGAAAAAGACAAACAAAAAATTGTAAGACATCAACAAATCCCTTAAAGAAAACAAAGAAAAAGCAATCAAACATATGTGGTCATAAACACAGAAAACAAAGAAAAAGCAATCAAAAATATGACCTATAGATTCTTGGGATTTCCTCCATGTCTGTTGTTATGTTCCCCTTTTCATTTCTGATTTTGATAATTTGGATATTCTTTCTCTGCCTTTTGGTTAGTGTGGATAGATGTTTGTCTAGTTTGTTCATTTTCTCTAAGAACCAACTCTTTGTCTCAATGATTCTTTGTATTGTTTTCTTTGTTTCTATTTTGTTGATCGCAGCTCTCAATTTGATTATTTTCTGCTGTCTATTTCTCTTGGGTAAGTTTGCTTGTTCTTGTTCTAGAGTTTTCAAATGTTCTGTTAATTCACTAGTGTGGGATTTTTCTAGCTTTTTTATGTAGGCATTTAGTGCTAGGAACTTTCCCTTTAATACTGCTTTCCATGTGTCCCATATATTTGGGTATATTGTGTGGTCATTTTCATTGAATTTTAGGAAGTCTTTAATTTCTCCCTTTATTTCTTCCTTGACTCATGCATCCACGATCTCTTAATGTCTGCATAACGCTTGACCAGGACTTTCTGGCTATCATTGCTTCCATTAAGAAGTCAGGTGTAATTCTGGTAGGTCTGCCTTTATATGTTACTTGGCCTTTTACTTTTGAAGCTTTTAATATTGTTTCTTTATTCTGTATGTTTAGTGGTTCGATTATTATGTGACTAGGGGACTTTTTTTTTGATCCGGTCTATTTGGTGTTCTGTAAGCTTCGTATATCTTCATAGGCATATCTTTCTTTAGGTTGGGAAAGTTTTCTTCTATGATACTGTTAAATATATTTTCTGTGCTTTTGAGGTGGACTTATTCTCTTTCTTCTCTACCTATTATTCATAGGTTTGGTCTTTTTATGATGTCCCTTATTTCCTGGATATTTTCGGTTAAGCTTTTGTTGGATTTAATGTTTTCTTTGGCCAATGAGTCTATTTCCTCAATTGTATCTTTAGCAATTGAGATTCTCTCTTCCATCTCTTCTATGGTTTCTGTTGTTTATGCCTGCATTTGTGATTCCTGATCATTTTCTCATGATTTCTGTTTTGATAATTCCCATGGCTTATGTTTTCTTTATTTCTTTATTTCAGTTTTCAAGACTTGAATAGTTTCTTTCATGTTTGTTTTTTTCTTGGTTTTCTTTAAGGGATTTGTTGATGTCTTAAATTTTTTTGTTCCTCCATTTCTCTGAAGGAATTTTTTGTTTTCTCTTTAAGGGCCTCAAACTTTCTCCTGAAGTTATTTTTTAGGTCATTTCCCTCTGCTTCATTTATATTTGGTTGTTCAGGTCTTGCTGTTGTAGGTTCACTAGTTCTTACTGCTGTCATGTTGCTCTTTGTTGTGTTGCCTGTGTTTTTGCCTTGTCTACCCATCTTTTCCTCTGATTGGTGTAGTTGGGGCTGTCTGTGACTCTGGTGATCAATCTTCCAAGTGCCAGTAGATCTCAGGCTCAGATGGCTGCTCCTTGTAGTGCAGTCAGGGCCACGGTTTCAGTCACCTCATTGGTCACTCCATGTTTCTGGTGGTCACTCGGCATTCCAAGGGTTTGCTCTGCAATACCAGGTGTCATTAGGTCTTGTTTTCACAGAGATTGCATGATTGGGATTCTTTATTCTGAGGTTGCTGCCTTGGGCCTGCTCTAGCAGACATTCTGGCTCAGATCTACTCCCTCAGCGGTCCCGGACTTGTGCTCTGTACCTGCAGAGGTCTCCTGTTCAGGTCTATTCCCTCAGAGGTCCCAGACTTGTGTCCAGACACGCAGAAGTCTCTGGTTCCTGTCTACTCCCTTGGCGGTTGCTCCCTTGTACCTGCTTCTGTGGAGTTCGCTGGGTCAATCCTGTTTCTGTAAATGTCCCTGGTCTGGGCCCACTTCTTCCAGAGGTCCCTGGCTTGGTCTTTGTCTTACAAAGGTCTCTGGCTCCAGTCTACTCCCTCAGAGATCCCAGACTCGGGTGTGCCCAGAGGACTCTCGCCAAACTCTTTTCATGAGGCTACAATTACCCTTATACACAAACCACGTAAAGACATTACAGAGAAAGAGAATTACACATCAATCTCACTCATGAACATTGATGCAAAAATACTTAATAAAATACTAGCAAATTGAATCCAGGAACACATCAGAAAAATTCATCCACTGTGATCAAGTTGGCTTCATCCCAGAGATGCAGGGATGGTTCAACATATAAAAATCTGTCAATGTAATCCACCATATGAACAAACTGAAAAATTAAAATCACATGATCATCTCATTAGCTGATGATATGATAGTTTACATAAGTGACCCCA
>JAQHUG010000281.1:1965480-1994219 GCA_028555095.1 Dicrostonyx torquatus
TTGTTTGTCATAGCCAGAACATGGAAACAACCTAAATGCCCCTTGACAGAAAAATGGATAAGGAAAATGTGGTACATTTATACAATGGAGTACTACACAGCAGAAAAAATACTGACATCTTGAAATTCGGAGGCAAATGGATGGATCTAGAAAACATGATATTGAGTGAGGTGACCCAGATCCAGAAAGACAAATATCATATATACTTACTCATAAGCGGCTTTTAGACATAAAGCAAAGAAAAACAGCCTACAATTCAAAATCCCATAGAACCTAGACAACGATGACCCTAAGAGAGACATACATAAATCTAATCTACATGGAAAGGAGAAAAAGACAAGATCTCCTGAGTAAACTGGGAGAATGGGGACCATGGGAGAGGGTTGAAGGGGAGGGGAAAGGAAGGGAGGAGCACAGAGAAAAATGTATAGCTCAATAAAATCAATTTAAAATCTTAAAAGTTTATTGTCTTACAGCTAATAACTGGAAGCTCTAAAATTTTATTTTTATATCACCCATATCATGTATATGTTAGTGTCGGTTAAAATTCTCTGTTTTGTCCCACTTTAGTCAAAATGTTAAATTTTATGTTAGGAAAACTTCTTCACTCTATTGTAAAGTCCAACTTTAGCAAGAACTCTCGTTTCATTTAAACAAGCACCTCCATACTCATTATCTGATCTTTCTTTAATCTGTCCAGGCTTTTATATTATAGCATCCTTTGGGTTATAGCTGATTGCCCTGACCTATCTTCAACAAAAAATTTCTTCGTTCAGCTTAGCCAGACTCCTTCTTACACATGATTGAGTCTCTAATTAATTCTATCTACTGATTTCCTCCTGCTCCTTAGCTATAAATTGCAACTTGCTCAAGCTGTAAGCAGGACTGAGTATACTCTCTTTGATGTATTTAATGATTCTGTTTCTGTGGTCCCTGTGTCTGTATCAATGCTCTTAAATCTTTCATATTTAATAGGCTTAAAAAGCATATTTGAACAGCTGTCTATAGAACAATATTTTACATTCTCTCCGCTTAGATGCTGTTTTCCCTTTGACAAAGTATATCTCAGAATAATCATTTAATTTGTGGTGAACAAGCTGTCAATTTCCTGGGTCCAATTGTGTCTGTAATAGACTAAGTTTTTTTCTTTCATAGCTAGTTGACATTTTTGTTTTTGCTAGAGTATTCTAGTTTAAAACATGTTTCATCTGACCAAATTTTAAATATAATGCACCAATTTTGATATTTTGCCGTTGACACAAGAAGCAGATATGAGCCATAGGCCTATTTTAGGCATTCATTTTTGTAGATATTTTTAGTGTCTGACTTATATACACAATTTGATAAATAATCTTGGATATGTGTATAATTGTTCTAGGAAATTATTGGTGTTTTGCAGATGCTTCCTGTTCTCCTCTTAGACACAGGGTAGATTTGCTTCCCATCCCCTTGGAGTTACATGTGATACGTATTGGTTAATATGACTTGCTAGGTGATGACAGTGTGCCCATAAAGAAGCTGTAAGAAGAGACTTCAATTTGTCACATACATTCCCCCTTGCAACAGTGACTTCAGAAGCTCACATTGATCTGAAACCTCTGTAAGTTTCCTATCTGGATAACTAGTACTGTAATAAACAGAGCTTTCTCTGCTGCCTAGCACTGACTGGTGCAAGAAAGAAATATTTTGTTGTGTTCAGCCACTGGTAAGTTTGTCTTTTCTAATTTTATAGTATAGTCTAGTCTATCTGTACTGAAACAAGAATTATCACCCAGAAGTAGAATATTAATGTAATAAAACAAGCAACAGTAGTAACAGTACATATGTAGCACTGACTGAGGTACTGGATGGGGATTACTGAGTAAACTTCCATCCATGGCTGGAAGAATTCATCTCTTGTGGTGTATAAATATTTGCCAAAGCTGTTGCATTAATTTGAAGACGGATGTATAGCCCCAGAAGGCAGCCAAATAGAGAATAGCAGCATCGAGAGTTAAATACTGTTGACCACCTCTTTAAAGTTATTGCTGGAAGAGCTGAGATCAGAAAAGAATCATGTGGTTTACAAACAATGCTGGAAATGAATACCGTCTCCAGAACTGTGAGGATCTGCAGAATTAAAAGAGATTAGTGCTTCTCAGCACCAGTGGGTGAAGGGAACAAAAGAGATATTTTTGGTGACCAAATTTTTTTTGGAACTCAGACTATAGGAAAGACTAAATCATGTGGATATCCAGTCAACCATTGGGGAAAACTTATAATAAACTATTGAGTCAAAAGAATAGCAAAATTAAAGCTATTGTCGCAAGTAAGTCCTTTCATTGAACAAAATATTTTAGAGGAAATGAGCTTCATTTGCAATTCTCGCATTTAAAAAAAATACATTTTATAGGCTCAAGATCCCCATAATTTAGCTGTGGGAGATAAAAGAAAATGAAAGCAAATGTAAGAAGTCTACCAAGTACATTTAGAAATAAGCTGTCAATGTAGGGATTGATATGTGAAACTGAGTGGAACTAAGTGAAAGAGGATCCTGGACAAAGTTAACTGTGACCATTTTGTACTGAAATGACTCTTTGACTGTGATCATCTTTGTTAAGTATTTTTTAAATGACCAACCTCTCTGCTGATGCAAGTAATCCCAATCAGACCAAATGAGACCCAATTAGAGGATGTCCAGGTTTAATGGCTGCCAGCACTCCCGGGTGGCCTGGAGAAACAGGGAGAGGGAAAGAGGGAAAAGGGGAGACCATGGGGAACCAGGAGACCTTCATTCTCGGGGTGGGGAGGAGCAGGTTTCAATAGCCCGTGGGAGTGGTCTTGACCTTTCCTAAGGAGGGGTCACCATTTGGAAGGCTTTCTCAGAGGTGGGGGAGAGAGCTTGGAATGGAGATTTCTGCCCAGTATTCTAAAAATGGATGCCAAGGGGCTGGAGTGAAGCCCCTAGCTAAGCAATCCTAAAACCAGGAGGAAAATCATGGAGACTTTTAGCCTCCAAATAGGCTAAATGGGAGACACATGGGAATGTTTCATTCAAATGTGGTCAGCTGGGTGGGGAAAATGGAGGAAACCTTCCCATGGCAGAGATAAGGTATATAGAACACTCCAGAAACATTCCCACCTCCTGAGCATGAGGTTCTGGAGCTGCCTAGTGGGCTTTCAGAACTGCTTTTAAGAAGTTCCTGAAATGGATCTCCCATTCTTGTCTTGAGTAAGTTGTTTTGTGGGCTTATGTTTTCCCTGCTCCGTCGCCACACACTGCATAAGCAAGTATTCGTTTATGATCTGATTTTAAAGACAGAAAACATCCAGAAGCGGCATTAAAATTTCAAATACCCTCACAGATCTTAGATTTTTTAAAGCCAAGGAGATCCAGAATAAAACTTTTCTAATCTTCTGTCACAGGGCATGGTCAATATGCTCTCCATGAAGAAAACAAAATATTTTGTGCCCAAATAAAGATTTAGCTCTCTTTCTTTTCAAAAACTTCTTTTAAAAACAAAAACAAAAAGTCTTTTTATTTTACATACCAGTCCCAATTCATACTCCCTCCCCTCCTCCCACTCCCTCACCTTCCCCCCACTCCACCCCCATCCACTTCTCAGAGAGGGTAGGACCTCCCATGGGGAGTCAATAAAGTCTGTCACATTGAGGAAGGACCAAGGCCCTCCCCTTATATCTAGGCTTTTATCTAGTCTGAGCAAGGTATCCCTCTATAGGTAATGGGCTCTAAAGAGCCAGTTCATGCACTAGGGATAAATACTGGTTCCACTATTAGTGGCCCCACAAACTGCTAACCCCATAACATCTCTCTCTGTCAAGATATTTCCTCCCTTGTTCTCCCTCTCTGTCCTTCCTCCAACTTGATCAACACGTTCCCTCATGTTCTCCTTACCCTTTTTCTTCTCCCCTCCCCATTCCCTTGAATCTTTGGTGGTTTCACATCATGAACCCTAATTCTGTTCTTCTCCTGATCCCCCTATATTTCTCCCTCATCCCTGTTGCATTCCACCCCCCATGAAAGAAAACAAAACAAAGCAAGCAAGCAAACAAAAGCAAGAACAAAAAGAAAAAAAAGAAAAAAATCAAACCAAAATAGAACAAAACAAAAAACAATATCCAAAACATCTTTGCTTCTACTCTCCTTCCTCTCCATCACTCCTTCATCTATCATGATGGCATTGGAGGCTTTGATATATCATCAGCTTGACTGGCAACTGTTCATTGCAATGAGTCATTTATCTGTTTCAAAGTCTCTGGGTTTTGGTATACCAGTCTCACTGGATCTTCACCGGAGCTCTTCTGGAGTATTCTGTGTCTTGGATACCTTGCAGGTATAGTTAATTCCACAGGGTCAGTTCCTTCACAAGCTCCAAGAGGACCTAGATGGGTAATCTCACAGCTTTTTCTCAAGAATATGGCAAGACTGCTCTTCTTACTCTCTGAAGTTAGGGGTAGTGATACAATATACATTGCCTAAGAAATTTAATCCAAAGCTATATATTTTACCCAAAGATGGAAGATCATGAATAAGCCTGAGATTTCCGTGCTCTTTTCCCAATTCATATTTATGGAAGCAGGTGTTGTATGAGATGCTCATCATCATGGTTACTTGAAAGATTACAGGGTGATCAAGGGCTTAGCTTCTCTGTTGATTTTCAGTGAGCTCACAGAGAAAACAACCCGTTGACAGGCTAAGGTCTGCAATTTCAAGTATGCTAGCATTATATTATATTATATTATATTATATTATATTATATTATATTATATTATATTATATTATACATCATACCCAAACCTACCTGAACTGATGCTCACTGGCATCAGCATGAGCCAGGTATATTTGTTGTTGTGGGGCCCCATCATTTGTTTTTTGAGACTTCAGAGATTACTGTTAGGAAAATTCATCGTTCACTGAGAAAACTTGAACATTATTAACATCAAGACAGAAAGTTTAAATTTTAAGGGATAGATATATCTAAAGAGTCAAAAATAAGTATGAGGGGGAAAATGGTAACAGTAGTCCTTCTTCTGCCCCACACCAGGTGACAGTTCTGATATGAGACACCCAGACTCTGAATTTTTCTTTTAACCACATGCTTGGATTTAGAGAAGGAAGGAGACACACTCCAACTCCAAAGCCAACTTTTCTAAGTGAGTCAGGACTTCAATGTTTTTGAAAAACAATGAGATACTAATTTTTAGGCAGTAAGAATTTACCCTGTAGAGAATATTGGTACTACCAGGTCATTTTTCACCAAAGTTTCAGTTGGAAATGGTCATATTTCACTATATAACATATACAAAATATCAAATAATAAAACTTAAAAGTTCTAGAGATCTCATGAACAATGGCCTCAACACTCAACTAATATTACTCCACTTTCAATTTTCCATTTCTATGTTTATATCACTTTTACTAGAAGATTGGAGTCGACCTTCAGTTGTAGTTTATCTTCTCTTGGCCACAGTAATAGGGGAACATTGAGTTTAACATAGCTCAGTTTTATTAACTAGGCATTTCTCATTTCTCTCCTTCAATTAACTTACTGTTTCAGGATTTATACTCTATTTTTGACAGGCACTTGCATTTTAAAAATAGTTATTTTATAATTGTATTTTATTTCCTCTATTCCCATGTAAAAGTCAGAGAAAAACTTGTGGGCGTTGGTCCCAGAGGTAGAACTCGGGTCTTCGGGGCTGGTGATAAGTACCCTCTCTTTAACCACTTAGCCAACTCACAAGCTCTTTCTCCTTTTTCTTCATTAGCAAAGTTTATTCATTCACTTGGACATTTGTTGAACATTATAATGCGTCTTCAACTAGAAAACACGCAAATGTACAGTTGAGATATCAGCAATAACACCCTTTTGCCATGGCTTCTCTGAATGCTTCGTTTCTTAGATCTTAGATCTTATGAGTGTCATGTTGGCCCAGCAGTGGAAAATGTGAATTCTAGCACATGGGAAACATTTGTCTGCTTCTGATGACTTCCAGCACAGCTCCCATCACCCCACTTGATATTATTCCATTCTGAAACATCTTTCAATTTGGGGGATAGAAATTATGTAATTATATCATAATTTGTTTTACTTTTAAAGTGTTTCCCATTTTAAATCCAAGTCTGCTTGTAAGAGACATTTAGCTAACCAGTTCCATTCTCTCTGTTCCTTCCTTCTTATTTTGACTACAACCTTTTCTCGCTTAGGTCTGCTGTCAAATTCTCCTTAGTTTTCTGTCTTGATTTTCCTAAGCTATCTTAGTACCACATTGGGAAGTACTAATGCCCATTAATCCCTCAAATCACTAATTTATACTACATAAATTATCTTTCCACAATTTAGCCATGCTACTGAGATTTTTTTATAAACATTTTCTAGGTCTAAATAACTAATTCCTCTAAAACAATGACTGCTTTTAGTGGATTTACTACTTCTTTATATTTTTTAAGAATAATGATGACATTTACTTTAAATCTGCTTGCTTTTGAGATTATTTCTTCAGAGGTTTGTTCTTTTTAATCATGTGGTATCTTGAATTCATGGTATTTGTTTTCTTTAAGTATTTGACAGTCCTTGTTTACTCATTGATATGAGTGAGGACCTAATTCTCTTGTTTAAAACCTTGTAAGTCATTAGAATTACCTCAAGAGTTTAATAAAACTCTGATGTGCTGAAAATTTCACTGATCAAATACACATATCCAGATATATCTTCTGAGCACTTGAATTTCTTTCTTTGTATTAACTTGTTATTTTTATTTTTTATTTTATTTTTTGTTGGCTTTGTTTTATTTTTCAAAAATAAACACTGCTCCTGTGACAAAGAATGTAGGACTAGTTGGCCATATACCTGGGGGAAAAGCAAATACTGCTCTTATACTAAAGAAGTACAGCAATAAAATGAGTCCTGATGAGATTCTGCTGAACTCATAGCTCAGTGTCTTGCTCATCCACCAACAGAAAAGCTTCCACCTGCAGTCCATGGCAAGAAATGCAGAGACCCATACCTGGACAATGTGCAGAGAGCAAGAGACCTTGGAATACTCAGTCCTAAATGGCATGCGTCCATCAAAGCCCTCCCCTCACGGCTCAGGGAACTCTGTGGAAGAGGAGGCAGAAAGACTGGCGGAGACTGGCAGCATGCACAAGGCATGCACAGGGCTAAGCTAGATGGGGTCCTAGTGCTGAGAGAGGGAGTAGATGCAATCTCCTCTTCTTAATCCAGAAGCCATCTACAAGGATAACTGCTCACAAATAAAAATTTACTTTTTTTCTAATGAACTCTCAGTAGGTATACAAACTACGCTTAAGGGCAGGCCCTATGCCCCTATGCACAGCGTAGAAGTAGCGAAGTAGCATCTTCAGAGGGTTTTCTTTTCTTTCTTTCTTTCTTTCTTTCTTTCTTTCTTCTTTTTTTGGTCTCACAATGTAGATATTTATGTTCATGTTTGTGTCCCACAATATCTGACCAAACCATGTAGTATATCCAATTTAGCCCTTGAGTTGTATTTTGTTGACCGTATACATAGGACCCCAGAAAACTTGCTTTTGCCTTTCCCCTCTAAAGGGCAACCATTCTCTGTGTCAGTATTTTAATTTAGTTTAAATACAGCATAATAAGATAAAAACAAAAACTAACACCTCAGAATTGAAAAAAAACAAACAAACAAGGCAAACAGCCCAAGAGAAATCAAAAAATAACAGAGACCCAACTGATTCGCACACTCACAAATTCTGTAAGAGCCCGGAACTTGGAAGGCACAGTATTGTATAGAAAGGGGCTTTGTGCAGAGTCCTTCAGGCCCTGGATGTGCTGCGTCAGTGTCTCTTAGTTCATATGAGATTCGATCATCTTAATTGGGAGGGCCTTATTTTCTTGGTGCACTCCATCCCCTCTGCCTCTTACACTGTTTCTGCTTCCCTTTCAACAGGGTTCCCTGAGCCCTGAGGGAAGGGATTTAATGGAGATATCTGTTTAGGACAGAATGTGACTGGGTTGGTGGTTTTGGTGGTTATGTTTCTCCATGTTTCTCCTTTGGTAGAGTGCAGAATACCTTCCTGTAACAAGGATTTCAGAATGAAGGGGTGCAGGCCCTATGCAGGCATCATCTCAACTTCTCCACGTTCAATGAGTTGAATAGACAATGTCTTCAGCAAGGGCCCTTGCTGTCAGTTTGTGGAGAACAACAAATGGCCTCAGAAGCACCCTAGAGGTTGTTCTGAGGATTCAGATGAGACCCCTTTGGTTAATAGCTCAATCAGAGGTCATCCAATCCCAGTACTGAGAATTTCATTTGTTGACAAGAGATGGCCAGTTGGAGAGAGACAACTAAAATTAAGGGCCATTTGAGAGATAGTAGGGAAATATAATACAGTAGAAGTTTCCTAAAATATATACATACATGAAGGCAATCCAAATTAAGTCACCAAATATTAGTGTCCATATTTTAAGTCTGTCTAAGGGATTGCTATGCATAGCTAAGATAGAGAATTACAAATACAGACCAGCTAGTTTTCATAGGTGTGTATATCATGACAGTGTAAGCAAAATGCTCCATTCTGAACACTGGCCATTCTAGACTCAATGTCTTTTGTGAGAATTTCTCACAGTAGATTCACAGCTTTACTGGGAGAGAGTGACAACATCGGGTTCTTTGAGAACGAACTAGCCAGCACTATAATTGCTATACACATTTTTATGACCTTTTCCTCAGCATCCAGTTCTAGCTGTCTCTGTCTTTTAGTGTTTCCTCCTCCCCTTTCTCCTTCTCATGATTGGAGAGAACTGTAAAGGAGAAACTAATACCATTCCTTCCTCTGTCGCAAGGGCCTTCATATCTGCCCACAGAGCACGGAGAATCTTATTGTCTTTGGTGGGACAAGTAGAAAGGGCCCTGGCTTCTGAGAAAAAGCCACTCCACTAAGGATTGGTCAGCCGTAATGTGATTTACCAGTAAAAGATCTGGAGCTGCCATCTCTATTTTCCTGACTCCTACCTCTGGGTTTGGGCTTGCATTCGCTAAAGGTATTTACAATGTCTGAGCCCTAGAATTTCAACTTTGAGCTGCTGCTGTGATCAGTATCATGACTATTATTTACGAGGAACCCAGTGATGGGACAAACACTGAAATATTTCCCACTAGGCACTGGACTGCTACTCTGACCCGGCCCATTTAGAATTTAGCATGAACCTTGTTGCTGCTCCAGGGTCAATCGACCTGTCCCATACCCCAAGAGTGTCTTGGAAATGGGGAAGACTTCCCTGAATCAGAGTTGGCATTTCAACAAGTTCCTGAATTCACAAGCCCTTCAGTGTGTGATGCACTGACTTCTTGCTTTCAATCTGTACGAGACAATGGCAATTTGAGTGGGAAGCAAGGTTTGCACTATTATGACTCAGTTTCTGCTTTGCCTAGTCCTCATGCCTGCCTGTAATTTTGTCTTTATTATCTCCGCATCCCACAATTACCCTAGCAGAAAAAATTACGTAGCCAACTATTATCATTTCCACCCACAAATGGAATTATTTTTGTTTGCTTTGTGTTTTCAGTTCATAGCCATAACATTCGCTTGATAATTCCATTCCAATTACTTCTGTTTGTAGCCCTTACAAACAGGGACGTCAGAAGAAGTCAGTAAGCAGATGGCTGTACTGTGAAACACAACCTTTATGTCTCATATTTGGAGTGTCCAGGGCATTAATAACAAAGATGTGCTATATGTAAAAGCCATACTGTTCTGGTGAATGAGACCTGTGGAGTGGTCAAGGGTTATGAAATATAATCCCATATTAGTCAGAATTCTCTAAGGTCACAGAACTTACAGAATTTTTTTTAAAGTTGTAAATTGATTGGTCCATTAGCACAGGCTTTGTATTAGCTCTGTTTTATTACTTTATTAATATTAGGAATCTACTTCCTCCCCTCCTCCCACTTCCCTCCCGCTCCCTCAATGAGAATTTCATAAATATTTCTTCTGTTTGTCCTTGGCTAAGCTCTTAAGGAGGCTGGACTTCCCGTCTTCAGTATCTTTGTCTAGAAAGCTCAATGACTCTACTAGTATGCTAGATGACCTTCCTACTTCCATTCTTATTCCATATCATTCTGTTCTAGTGGCAGCAAGGAAAGTTTACTAAATCTTGTGTGACCATGATGTTCTATATAATGTCTTTCGGTGGTAGTCTTCAGATAAAATCCAGACTCTTAACTGTGCCACATTAAGTCAGCCTTACTTTACTCCTCAAAACTCTATCATGTGATCAGCCATTCTGTTTGATACTCTAAGAAGTCTCATTTGAAGCCACACCTGAGTCCTCACCTATTCAATAATGACTTAGCTTTGTACTGCACATATTTTCTAAAGAATGACTACTTTCTCCTCTTATAGACTGTCACAGAGTATTACAGAGTGGGAACACAGGTGCACTCGGGGAAGTGAGGAACGTTTTGAGGAATTTAGCTCAACTTTTACCTTAATCTTTGCAACTAGGATCAAATGGATATATTTAAGTAGCCTTGAAAGAGGAGAGAGAAGAAAGGGTCATCTCCTTTTGATCTTTTGCTTCTCTACTGTCAGCCCCCAAACTTCCTCTTCCATTTTAATTTCCACTGTCCTGTCAGATGATTGACAGCTAAATGAAATTCACATGAAGGATGGCTTCAGTGGGCAGTCTGGGAGGAAGCTAGAGACTGGGACATTGCTATGAAATGAACACGTTTCTCCATAGTTCCCAGAGGAGGCTGTATGATGCATCTTCCTTGGTTTCAAATTGCATCTATTATGGTTGTTATTCCTGGCTTCAAGCCCCTGTGGAACAAAGTGAAACTTCTGAGAGCCTGAGGTATGAGTTCTTCCAAGCAAAGGGGCCCAGAAATGACAGGGAGGAGATGGATGACTAAGTGCCTTTTTGCTGTTATTCTCACTGTTTTCCTTTGCTGATGACAGAGAATAATTAATGCAGCAGCTTTGGTCTGATTCTCTGATTGAATCATTCTCCGAGAGACAATTTAAAAGCTCATTCTATGCATCAATTCAGTATATGTTTACAGCAGATGAAAGTTTTACTATAAAAATATTCATATATGGCTAATAGTAATAAGTTAAGTGGGTGTCATAAAATGAAGCAGGTATTGACTCCGATTTCAAGTTTTCTCAGAAGTCACAAACAGCAAAACACTAGTTTTGTCTTCCTTCAGATATCATTTTCTTCTATTTAAAGAATTGTTCTTGACCTCCTTGACTGATAAAATGTAGTGGTTGGCCAATTTCAGAGCCCTGTATCAAGACTACAGGGGGATTGTGGAGGTGCTGGAGGTACTGTTCCCCAGCCCGTTTGTTCTTGCTTCTTGACTTTGTTTTAAAGTAAGAATCTGGGGTCCTAAGAGACCAGGGAAGAAGTAAGAATCCTGTCTAGAATCCGGAGCTCAGAGGCTTCCTCTAGGACCCCTATGCCGCTGATTCTGTTTGTTCACCCTTTGCCCTCCCTCGCCCAGACTGCTCCTTGATGGTATCTTTCCAGTGAGATTCATTTAGCTGTCAATCTCACTAGGAGGTAGGTTAGAAAAAGAGAAAAATGTATAGTTCAATAAAATCAATAAAAAAGAAATAAAAGAAGAAAAGGAAACAATGAATAATGGAAGAAGCTTGGAGGTCTGTCCAAACCAGCAAAAGATCAAAAAGAATGACTTTGTCTTCCTAGCTCTCTCTCACCCACATCCCCTCCCATCACCTTCTTCTTCTTCTTCTTATATTTTGGCTTCTAATTTCTGTGTGTCTCTTTGAAATTGGAACATTGACTAATCTCACATACAAGGACCTGAGAAATGCAAAAATAAAACCTCCTCCCTTCAAAGAACCTAGTTTGTGCGAAGTAGTCAGGAAAACCAATTTTTAATATATAATTGTCTTTGTAGCATATGTGGCAGAAGTAGGACAGGACCAGCACATCCAGAGGTCAGGCAAATACTCAGGTATTCTACTGCCTGTCAGGCAGCTGCCTCCGGAGCTTTGACTCATTTCTTGCATGCTTTGGACCTTATCCTTTAGTTCTGACATTTAGAAAGATCCAAACCTGTGTTGTTTTTCCCTGTGACATCTTAAAGTTGGTTTTTGGTTCTTCTATGTGTCCAGCATCATTGCTGTTAAAAACTCATTGCTCTGTGATGGATTTTTCTAAAGACAAAAAGCTGTAGGTAACATTTTCGTTGCATGTTACTAGGAATCTCCTCTGTACATTGCTGTTCAGCGTTGTCTGCTTTCTTCTCTGCTTTATTCCTAATACCTTGCGTACAGCTGTATATGTATAGGTACTTGTAAAATTAACAACCTGTGGTACAAGAGGTTGTAACTTAATTTGCATGAAAGGTTTAGAATCTGGGAACTTTAAACATTTGCCCATGCTGCTGAAGCATCCGTGGAGTCTGGGTTGTTTCCTAGCAACTAGAATAAAGGTAAGAGGAGGTCCACCGGTTTGGGCTAGTTTAACAAATAACTGTACATATAACTGTTTGAAACATGAATGTATTACCTTCCAGTTCTGGAGGTCACAAGTTTGAAGCGAGTCTCATTGGGCTGAGCTTCTTCTGGTGGTTCTATGTAAAATCTGTTTCCATATCCTTTTTAGCTTCTACCATTTATCAGTATTCTCTCTCTGGCTCCTGAATCCATTTCACTACCTTCAAAGTCAGCAATATACTGCATTTGGAAAGCTGAGGCAGTAAGATCTTGATATAGACACCAGTCCGGTTTATGTAGTGAGTTTGAGGCCAATCTGGGACATATAATATGGCCCTGTCATATAATAAACCAAAGCAGTGCCATCTAAGAATGCAGTCATTCTGTCTTTTCTTCTGCCTCTATATTTCACTTAGAATAGCTGGCCCTGTCCTATGCAACTCCTCATGAAGGTAGGTCACCTTCCAAGAAGCACCAATCATTTTCCTAACCTCAAATGCTAGGTAAATGGGATGGGCTTGATGGTGATCACATGATATCCTCAAGCCTCAGTTTCTTAGTCTATAACATTCATTCCAGAGGACAATTAGAAGTACTTAACATAGCAACTGGTTCCTAGTAGGCATCAAATAGATGGCAGTTCTGTGTGCAATTTGTTACCACACTTATCTCTTAGAGCCCATCACGGTTTTAAAACTGGACCTAGTATTTAACCATAATTCTTTCATGCTCTCCCAACTTATTCAGGGTTAAGATTTTAGGAAAAGTACATTCATTTGTTTACTCAAGAGTCATTCCCTTGGCCTTTTGCACTGTACTAGTGTCTATGGATGTTCAGAGATTAGTAGAAGGGTGGAGACAAGACTCAAATCCCTAGCACACACGAGGTGTTTAATATATATTGTCTGTTTGGTTCTTATTCTGGCGGTCCTCCTCCTCTGAATGTAGATTTTTCTTTTTACAGGAAGAGATTTTGTTCCCAGAAACAACCAAGATAATTTTTAAAAATCAAACTAAAGAAAGCCATAAATTACCAACTCATATTTGGAAGCATATAATTGTGTTGAGAATTGTGATAATATCTTACACTTTGCTCAGATCTGATTACAGCTCAAGGGATAAACACAAGCATGGCAGTAAGTATTTACCCTGCTAGGCACTGGGACTCTGGGATTTCAGAAGCATTGGCTTTCCCTCCTCCCAATGCCTAGTTTGCTGCTGTTTGCACCCAAAACGCACACTACACATTTCCTTTATACAAACAATAAAAAAGGATTCCAGATTGCCTTGGGCTAAAATACAACTGACTTCAACTCTGATAAATTTGGCAAGATGCTTGCCCATCAGTCCTAGTACAGCCCTTAAAGGTCATGTAGCTAAAGATCCTCATTATGCAGATGCATATTTGATACCTAGAGATGGAGGATACTTATTCCAAGTCAGGAATAGCGTTGAAATTAGACAAATTATTTCTCAAATATGTAGTAGCAATTAGAAGTTCCAATAATTTTCTCATTGAATCCTTTTAATTATTGTTAGAAATATTTTCTTGCTATATTTATGTTACACAAGTTAAATGAGTTACCAAAAACACAAATCTGTGTAAAACACTTGCTGTGCAAGCCTCGTGACCTAAGTTCAGATCTCTGGAATCCAGGTAAAAGCTGGAAGATATAATTTGGGTATCTGCAATCCTAGCACCTCTGCAGGGACATGAGAGGCAGCGACAAGGGAATCTCTCTGGAAGTTCATGGGTCAGCTCATCTGGCATATGAATTGGTGACCTACAAGAGAGATATTGTCTTAAGGTAGAAGGTGAGGACAAACGTCTGAGGTTGTCCTCTGACCGCCACATGTGCTCTTCTGGCACATCCATGTTTGCACTCACACACATATTTATTGTACACACACAACATGCACACATATCATACAGACACACATATTTATGCACACCAAAAATGTTCTTCAATGGTCTCATATTAATATTAATGAAAGGAAATAATAATGACCTGCGCCAAGGTTCTTGTCATGCTACCTCTATCACTGTGAATTTTTCAATAGAATTACACTGTGACTATGAATCAAAGTCGTGAGTCTATGACTCATTTCCAGTTGAAGCAACCACTGAGTACCAGCCTTAGACACCATCTCTTACTTAACGTAACCTAGAGATGCCCTAGTAGCACCACATAAACCTAGAAAAGTTGAGTGTAACTTTTCACCATGTGGGGACCCTCTTTTCCCCCTCGGCCTGTTGGCCATCAGTCAAAGAGGGCAAAGGGGCAGAAGGAATGACAGAAAGCATTGTACGAGGCCCATGAGCATTAATGGAGGCAGTCCTCTAGGAGACTGCTTTTGGTAAAATAGCTCAACTTTATGCCAGAGTGTAAGGAATATATAGGATTGCAGAGCCTGGAGATAAACACTAATTTGCATTAAGTGGTGTGTTTCTATTACAAGGCTTAGCATGTGGCAGTAGGGTGTTGAGTGAGGTTTTCTTTCCCACCAAGTCCTGCAGCCATTAAGTCCCAAAGAATCACACGGAGATTTACATTAGTTCTAAACTGATTGGCCCATTAGCTCAGGCTTCTTATTCACTTTTGCTTCCTCTGAGGCTGGGTCACAACTGCAGGCTGAAATCTCCCTCTTCCCAGAATTTTCGTTGCTCCACCTCTACTTCCTGCCTGGTTGCCCCCCCCCATACTTGCTGCCTGGCTACTAGTCAATCAGCGTTTACTTAAAAATACAAGTGACAGGCTAAGAGACCATTGTCCCACAGCAGTAGGGTTCTTCTATAGCAGAGCTCCTAGCACAAGTCTTCTTAGCAGAAATCTTTGCCAGGGTTCAAGCTACAGATAAGTCAGGTGTCTGGTTTAGAGACAGGAATCTAGTTTAGAGATGTCCTTTAGATAAGGTTAGTCCTTCAGGCCCAGGGACATTCTCCAGATAAGGGCAAGTAGAGAACAGGAAGCTTTGCTGGAAGGAGGAAGTTCCCAAGTTGCCAAACTACTGAGATAAGCTGCCAAGCCTTGGGAGACTGCAACTTTTGCCCAGCCAGCAGAAACCTCCATTCCTCACAGGACACAAGCTGAGCATGAATCTAATGTGAACAGACTGGACAGTCTCAGTGCCAATAGGAAATATTTCTGATATCAACATGTAGTGGTTGAGACTTGATTTCATTGGCTGATACCATTTCAGCCAGGAGGTCATTAGCTCTATCATTTCAACAACATTCATTAAATTTCTTCAAGTCTCCTCCATCAAAAGGTAGGAGAGAGACTAGTATGATCTAAAGCTGTATTTTAGGTAGCGGATCAAGCATGACACCTCATTTGCTGAAATGCCAAGTCCCAGTCTCGTGTAACTTTCAGAGTCATTCTGAGACTATGATTAAAAAGCAGTCTTGAGGGAAACTGGTCACCGTTGTTAATACATTTCATGTAATGCTGCTCACTTCATTTGAGGTCTATTTACGTCAAAAGCACCCATAAATGAGACAATTTATTGAACAGTGAAGTTGGATGAGAAACTGGTTCTGAAGGAAGTTGACTTGGAATAGTGACATTACTTCCTGTTTTCCTCAAAGCATCCTATGTGTGCTGCTGTTATCTTTGTGAGCTAACCTTCTAGGATCTCAAGTCAACCTGATGGTGGCATGTGGCCACATTATCAGACAGAAGACAGTCTGTTCCTCCTACCACTTTGTTAGATCCTGACCTACTATATTCATCAGCATCCTAATAGTCAGTCTGGGCAGTTTTGACAAATAATTCCAGCCACATAACTAACTCTTGTCTCTGAAACATTTGGGCCTTTGTACATTCTGCTGTCAACATTCTTCCCTGCCGAGGAATTTGGCATCATCCTGTAAAGGTCAGCTCACAATTTATTATTTTCAGTAGGCTTTATCTGTTTTCCTTTTATTTTGTCTTGTCCTCTCCGGTGTGTGTGTAGACAGAAGGAAAATCAGTGAAACCTCCTTTATCATTTTCAACATTTCTTTTCTTGAGACAAGGTCACTTATTGAACCTGAAGGATGGCTAACCGTCAAGTTCACAGGATCCATCTGTCTCTTCTCCCTGCTATGGGTACAAATATGCACCTCAATGTCTGACTTTTACATGTATGATGAGGAACCAGGTTTAAGTCCTCATCCATGTGCAGCAATCTGTTTACCTACGAAGCTAGCTATACAGTCCCTCTTTTGAGTGTTGACTATATCTCTGATCATACCCTGGGATATATGTTAACAACTCCCCACTAAAATGCTTAGTCTGGTGAAAACCTGAAACAAAATGTGGGAAATATTACGTTACAGTAGAATGGAAGTACATGGCATGGCTAAACATGCAGTGTAGAAAAGGAGAATGGAGGGCTTAGCCGAAGTCAACCAGATAAACCTGGAAAGGGAAAGAACTTTCAGCACCAAGGAAACACCTTGTGTACAGTCCCCAAGTGAACCACTGATGTGTGGTCCTCTACACAGCTGGTGCGCCGTGAGAAACAGCAAGTTTGCAGTCAGGATACTGAGAAGTAACCAACAATATACTTCATAGACTCTTAAGGCCAGGGATACATTTTGGAGTTTATTCTACGCTGAGCAAGATGCCATCAAAGAGCACTTTATAGGCAAGTGATAAAATAAATTTTATAGTTTTAAGAGGCATGCTTGTGGAAATTAAGGTGACACATGATGATGAAAGTTTGGATAATGGAAGTGGGAAGTAGAGGGTACAAGATAGGATTTAAGCTGGAGGCTGAATATAAGACTTTCAAATTAACTAGGTGTTAAGTTACAAGACAGATTTATGGCGAACATCATCTTTAGATTTTTTTATAATGGAGCATCTGGTTAAATAATTCTTCTATTTATTGATAAAAGAACAATCAAGAGAAGGTGTGTGTGTGTGTGTGTGTGTATTTAATGAGGGTTCCTTTGAACAAAAGAATTCATTTGAAAGAACTAAGCTAAAGGTATCAGTTTTGCAATTATCAACATAAAGAGGTGTGGTGGTTTTCATACACACTTAAAACATCCCTGACATTTTTGCGTCACTTTTTTCACTTGTTTTTGGTCTTCTATGTGTTTCCCAACATAGGGCAGTTAAAAAAAAATCGATAGCTTCTGCTGATTTCCTTTGAGACATTTGTTCTTCGGAGGCTCCTTCTAGGAGACATTCTCTTTCAGAAAGAACGCAGTTGCCATGCTGTGCAAAGTTACACAATGTTCAGGTGAATAGTCCTAGAGGAGATTTCCGTAACTCTTCATGGAACATCTGCTAGCGAGGTGACATAAGTTCCTGACCCTTCAGGCATCTAGAATCTCTTTGATCTTCTTGGTTTAGGATCCAACTATTGTCCTTCTGAACAGAACTGGAGTTTGGCAACGAGTATGTCTGTATCTCAGTTTATACAGTTCAAGGCATTTAAAAGGAGATTTCTCTCTCAGATAATTTGGTTAATAAAGCCCCTCCCTGCTTGTTTGAGGCATGTCTGTGGCTCCAGAAACTGTGGAGTAGAGACAAGCTGTACCTGATGTGCTCTTTTGACTTTCTTGATCTATGGGTAAGAGAAGGAGGAGTTGTTTCCCTCCTGGTATTTGTTAGATGAGAGATAACCGGAGTGTGTGCTAACAAACTGTCCAGAGAGTGTGCTGTCATGAAACCAGAGTAAACTTCAAAGAGAAAGTAGTCGGGAACAGTGTGAACCACTGCTGACAGATCAGATCAGGTAAGGGGGAGCCTTCATGTTTTAGGAAGGGGGACAGTGGTGACTCACAAGAGCAGTTTTATTGAGAGTAGAGAACAAAATTCTTTGATATAGAGAGCAGAAAGGAGGAACAAAGGAGGGGCTGGCTTTAGGGCAAAGAGACTTCTTCGTCCTGTGATAAAAAAGAGAAGTGGTCCCTGCATATTGCCCGTTTACAAGTCCAAGAGGTTCTCTTCTCAGAATTTCTCTTCTCTTCTGGGCTAAGATTTTGTCTTTTAATCATCACTCGAATCTTTTTTGTTTTTTTTTCAAGACAGGGTTTCTCTGTGTAACAGCCCTGGATGTCCTGGAACTAGCTCTATAAACCAGGCTGTCCTCAAACTCTCAGAGATCTTTCTGCCTCTTTCTCCCAAGTGCTGGGATTAAAGGAGTTGTGCCAGCATTGCCGGAAACTTCTAATGTTAGCTTCACATCCAGTTTTTCCCAGTTTTTCCCATGGAGAGATTGGAGCTGAACCCTCATTCTGCATCTCTTCACACGTGAGACCTGTAGCTCACGGCTCAGATGTGAGGGTGAAGGCAGAAATCACGAGAGACCCTTGTTCCACCTATAAATATGGCCCCTGTAGCCCTAGGTTTCTCTCCTCATGGACATTTTACTTGGCATTTAATAAAAAACTCACTTGAAGCTGCCAAGTCTTCTAATTGTACTTCTAGTTATATTACAGAAGGTTTTTTTTTTTAAAAAAAAAAAAACAAACAGGTTTTGTGCTTCTAGAGTGGGCTACTGTGAAATCAACAGTAGAGTCAGAATGGGCGCAGGATCTGGTTACATAAAACATCTCACCAAAGCTGTTACTACAAAGAATACTGTGCTGACCTGGAGCTAGCATAATCTGCACTGACTTTTATTGGGTCTGAAAGAGAAGGAAAGCAGAGGAAGTCCAGGTTATGCCTACTGCTTGTCATGTGACTGACCTAGAGGTCATTATCTTAAGTGTAATAAGCCAGTCACTAAAAGACAAGAGCACTGTGATCTTACTTATGGGAAATGTAAAAGAAAGAAAACAAAACTGTGATAGTTAATGTTAATTGCCAATGCGACAGAATCTAGAATCACTTAGGAGAAGACCTCCAGGTGTGACTGTGGGAGCTTATCTGAATTACCTTAAAAAACCAGGAAGGCCTGCCCACTGTGGGCGGGATCATTCCCTGACTGGGATTCTGAGCATTCAAGTGGAGAAACTGAGCTGACCAGTGTTCATACATGCATGCACGCATCACGCACTCACTCCTGGCTATGTTTATGACTCCACTTCTTCCTGCCTTGACTTTCCTGCCACGGTGTACCCTGAACCATGAGCTAGAGCTGAAGTAAACCCTCCCTTAAGTTGCTTTTGTAAGAGCATTTTGTCATTGTATCAACAAAAGAGACAAAGACAAAAACACAGCCCAAGCCTAAAGCCCCAAATGTAGGCTTGATAATGATAATCATTTCACTATGTATTTTTACCCCAACATAATAGTTTATACTTTAAACACTCACAATTTAAGGGACAATGCAAGGCAGAAGGCCCAGAAAGCAGTTTCCTCAAGAAGTGCAGGAATCTTTAGCCTCAGTGCAGTGTATGGGTGCATTATCAACTTGCTGGGTGAAAGAAAGTTGTATAACTAGAAGCCACCGAAGCTGGAGAGATGCATGCCTCGAGTTCTGGGACCCTACTGATAGAATGTCCCCAGATTATTTCTTCCTGTACCCTCCCTGTTACTTTTACTTCTTGCTGGACCTATTTCAAGGAGTCTGTGTTCTAGGGTGTCTCCTATACAAGGCCCGACTCTGAAGGAGTCAGCAGGTATGCCTGTGGTTTCAGAGGGCTCTGCTACTCAGTCATGTCTTCCTAGCTGTCTGTAGGTCTCTAGGAAGAGGAACTAATGGATTGTTAATGAGACCTTCACATTTAAAAGCAGGCACGAATGAACAATGATTTAATTAGGGAGAAGCTATTTAAAGTGGCTTAAAGCAGTGCATGTTCATCAGCGCTGGAATGTTCTCAGAAAGCTACACATTGTATTTGTTTATTTCCGTTGGCATCTACTGATCATGGAGAAAGCATCTTCTTTACCCAACCCTACCATGTAGTTCTCATCTAGATTACTATTTGTTTATTCAATAAACATTTATTGTGCACCTACCACGTGCTAGAAGGTACTTTTACCCTGGTACACTCAATGCTCTGGGGACCTCCTTCCCTTCTTTTTTTCCTTTCCCTTTTATTCTCTTTCTACTTTTCTGTCTTTCTCCCTTTTCTGTTCTTCTTCCCCATCCCCCAACACACACACACACACACACACACACACACACACACAGGTTTTTTTGTACCATAAAACCATAAAATACTCAAATGTAGGTTTACTGGTCCCAGAAACCAGCAGTGTAGCAGCTGGTGATTCCCCTAACACTAAGCAAATATATTTCAGGAGATTCTTAATGAAACAATAAGACTTAAATATTGTGTGGAGGAATTTTATAAACTTGGCTGCTTCCGGCATTTCTGCATATTACTATGAGGTGATTGAAATGCATCTGGACCTGGACCAAGGGATTAGTGGAGCAGTAGCATCTATCACATGACCATACAGCTGAATGAGTATCTGTGGTCAGACCACTCAAGCCCTTCTTTCATTTTGGAGAAAAATGTGTGTGTGTGTGTGTGTGTGTGTGTGTGTGTGTGTGTGTGTGTGTGTAACACTCTCTGAAGGATATTTTTCCCATTCCCACGGACCAGGTAAATTTCTCAAGTACATCTCTTGAGATTACCTCTAAGATTTCTGAGAACACTATGAAAAACAAAGGCGACATTAGTTCCCGAAAATAGGGCTTAACCAATCAGATGCTCTCTATCACTTTACTTGTAATATTGTCAAATGAAAACATATTCACTGGAAAGGGAAACATACCCAGAACTGTATTGAAAATACATTTTCCTCTCTTTCATGTTGGGTAAGGGGTCATTCAAAGCTATGTGTTCATACAGGATCCATTCTAGATCACTGTAACTGATCTCATGCTCCGGAGATTCCCTCTTCTAATATTTTCTAGTGGTGTTAAGTGGAAAGTTTAGGGTACCAGAGTGGGTATCAAAGTCAAGAATTTAGTACTTACTGTGTATAAGACTAATAAATAAAATTATTCCAGCACAAGTACAATTCATAAAGAGTTTAATAAACAGCCACTAAACATTGCACCAAAGCATTTAGGAAACACAATTTCTACAGAGAGGCAAAGGTCAAGCTTCCATTTTAAATTCCTTAAGACAATCATTAACAGCCCCCCACCCACCTCCCATCCCTACACATCCACAAGACTATACTCTTCTAATCACAAAATATGTACCTACAGACACAGTCATAAGCATAATGGGACTGGCATGCATCATCCCAGCAATGGCGAGGAAGCAGGGGATAAGGGAAATATGGGTGAAAATGTAACCAGCAGCTAATGATACACCCCCAGGAGCTTTGGTCAGTGGGTGCGCAGAGATTCGACTTGTGGTGCTACTTGTGGCTTTACCTTGGACCTTCTGGATACTGTGGACTAGTTGAGCTCTTCAGATTCAAAGTAGCTGGGGCTGTTGTATTAAACAGTCTCATTCCTTCAAGTCATTACTTCTACAAGTGATCTTCTTGGGTAATGCATTGTTACCTTCCTAAAGGCCTTTATAATATCAAATTGTCTTCATGACCCAGAGGGCTTACTGTAGCTGTGCTCATTCTAAGGTAAGAATGAACCTGGCTTCCCAGTTATTTCTTTATTTGGGCCTTTGGGAATGGGTGTAGGATATTTATTTATTAAAGACATTTATAAGAAGTCCAGGCAAATTATTCAAACTTCTGGGACTACCTTATAAAAATTGTGTTCATGTGTGTTCTTTTCGCTTATGTTTAAGACCAAAATGAGATCAAATGGCTTCTAATACATTATAAAATCGGTAATAAAGTTAATGATTTAACTGACTCAAAATAAGTAGAGATATTTGTGTGAATCTGCAATTCACCCCTCATTGCAATCGGCATCCAAAGTAGGTAAAAGAAGTCCTTGACATAATGGAAGCAGAGTGCCTGCCTCTGGAAGAGGAGCACGATATGTACAATGCGGAAATAAGAGTTTGACTTTCCCCTGCTTGTGGCCATTTCTTTTGAGGCAGATTTCAGCCTTCAGCCACTACCAGCCAGCCATCACCTTCCATCTGTTGTTTGACTAGTTGCCTTGGCAGGGAGTTGACTTTCTTAGGTTCCCCATCTTTGACCAATTTTTATACAGGCATTCAATCTCGATCATCTTGTGTGTATATGTACATTTTAAATTTAACTTAAAAGTGTCTGTTCTTTTTTTCCAGGAGAGTTTTCAGGCAGCCATTAATCCAAAGTAAGCAATACTCCACGGACTATAATGAGCTCCGTGTTACTAAGGCGAGGAAACTTTCCTGAAGGAGACTTTCCTTCCTGAAGTGTTACTTTCCTGAGAGGCTGGTGGAAACTGGAGTAGAGCCCACTTTTAATGCTTGAATGATCCAACTAGTTCTCTTTTTTATAATACATGTTTGACAGATGTGGTCCTCAATTGTCCCCACTAATCACTAACTTAGGGGTCACATCAGAAGTTTGCATAGGATTCTTTCTTCCCATTCTACCAGTTCATATGTCTAGTAGGCCCTGCTGCGGGCATAAAAGGGGCCAGATTGATAAGATTAAACGAGATATCTGGGCCTAACACCATAGTGAGTCAGAACCATCCTATGCAACCCAGTTAATATGTTCTGGGATTTCAATACCTTGGACCTCACAAAGCCAAGATTTCCACTAGAAGAAATAAGAGTCTCCTCTTCCTTCCTTGTTAGGCAGAGTAAAATTAAACACATGCAGTGCCCTCAGCTGGGGAAGACTGGCATACTAAAATGAGCAACTGGACAAATGGCAGTGTTTGGCTCAATCCAAGCAATGTTCAAGGGACAAGTCATTTTTCTGTTGTTACATTTTCACTGAGGTTCATAATACGAAGTGAGAAAGCGATTACACTCAGCTTGGAACATGGTTAAAAAGAAGAATCATGAAACCACATGAAGGGAGCCCTAGGTTTTGGGTGTTTGGATGCTTCATGGGGTATACAGTGCTCTGGTTGCTGTACCACCGCTATTATCTACTGTTTGCGGATCATGCCCTTGATAGCTGATTCCCGGTTCACATATGTGGCCCAATAGACAAGATTGAATATGGCAAAGAGCACAGGAAAGATGATGCGGGAAATTTTGTCAACCTTGCTGACACTGTTGTAGGTCTTGGTCTCGGCAGGGCTCTCCTGCACATAAGTGGCCTTGGGCGAAGCAATGACTGTTGGAGTTGAAGAAGCGCTTGGAGCAGCACCCTTGGAGATGGTGGGGAACTCAGCATCCTTGGTCAGGGTCATAGGATAGGTGGTTCCCACGATGTTGAAAGTGGTGCTTGTTTTCTTTGTTGGGGCTGCTGGTGTTTTCTTCTAGAGCCATAAAAGAGAGGGGAGGGGGAGAACAAAACAAACAGCAGATGATGAATTCATCACACAATGTACATTTGGGAACTGCAGGGAGGAAGAGCCATGAAGGACATTAATGATTCTGCTAAGTAGTAGGCTTGGACATAGGGACATTATTTTGAAAAGAGAAAACCAAAATGCACCATTTTAACTATCCTAGTCAGCCCCAATTGTCACCTTGACACAGTCTTAAGTCTCCTGAGAATGGAGCCTTAATCGAACGATTGCCTACATCAGGGTTGGTTTTTCGGGCATGTCTGTGGGGACCTGTTTTGATTGTTCATTGATGTCGATAGGTCTAGATCACTGTGGGCGTCACCGTTCTTTAGGCAGGCGGAACTGGACTATATAAAAATTATATCTAAGCATGGGCCTTCAGATTGGCCAGCAAACAGTATCCCTCCATAGTTTCTACTTCAAATTCTTGCTTGAGCTCCTGCCCCAGGTCCTCTCAGTGATGAACTGTGACCTGGAAGTATAAAACCAAAGCAACCCTTTCCTCGGTTGTTTATAGCCAGTGTTTTATCACAGCAACAGGAAGAAAACTGAAAAATTCTAGTTACGTGTCTTTGGATAAATCATCTCTCCTTTGTGAGCTTCAGTTTCTTTATTTGTAAACTGAAGGTAAAAATAGCTGGCAGATTATTGAGAGGATCAGAAGAGAGAATGGCAGTGGGAATTGAAAGGAAATGTGAGATTTTCTATATTGCATGATTTCATCCTTCCCAATAAACCAATGAAGTAGGTGACATTATTCACACTTAATATGTTAGTAAGCCTCAGATTAAGTGGCAGAACACATAATACCAATCTGAGTTCCTGACTTTTGTCCATAAAACACCGTGCTGCTTTCTCTAGCACAAGGTACTCCTGGTTACCCGAGGGGAAAACTCCAAAAAGGCTGCGGCCATCAAGGGGCACACTTCCTGTGAAGAAGAGAGCTTGGTGAATCTGCAGTCATTCCATCTTAAAGATGATAATAAACACTATGGAATGTTTCCATGCGTGATCACAACAGCATGCGGCCCTCATGCACTATAAAGGTGCTTAGCAAAGGAGGAGGTCTACAAGGGTTTTCCACTCTTACCAGACAGCTAGAAGGAGCCACACCCTCCCCGCAGAGCTGAAGAAGTGACCTCTTCAGATACAGCGAAAGTAAAGACGTAAAGACAGTGGCAAGTTTGCTATGACATCGCCCTTTGGAAGCTTTTTTCCCTCGACATAAGCTATCCCCAAAACACAGTAAAAAGTTCTCTCTCTCTCTATCTCTCTCTGGTGCTACATTGAGGCTGCCAGTGATTGGAATAGAGACGCTGTGTGGCATGGTGAACAAAGGAGTACGCTAGCTCATAACTGCAGTCCAAGGCAGTGGCCAAGTTCAGGACACAAAAACTCTTCTAATGTCTTCCCTCCAGCTTTTCTTCAGACACCTCAGTCTCTCTCTTGATGCTTCTCAGAAGCTGGAATTAACTTCCTCGCTCTCCCATCGCCTTACCTGTTTCCTCACTAGGTTCCTCTGTTCCTGCCCTCTTCTGTTGCTTCTTCCTCTTCATCTCCTTTTCCTTACTTCCCCAGAATTCTCATCATTTTTATCTTTCCATCATTAGATCACAGCATCACTTACCTTCCTGATCCAAATAATTGCCTTTGTACAGTTATTGAATATAAACAGTGTCAAAACATACGATAGCTGTTTAGAGCGAAGTAGGAAGGTTTGAAGTTATACTCATTCCCTTTCTCCTAGGGACTCACAGCCTGTTGTCGAGGAGAGCCCTGTGAACACGTGATTGTCAGAATGCGTAACCTGGGTCCTCACTGTTTGGAGTAAAGTGTTATCAGTGTGCCTGCAAGTGTGGGAAAGGCAACTCAAGGAAGGCTGTGAGGATTCCAGTATAAGTATTAACAATTGAAGAGAAAAAAAAACAATTTAAAAATGGTCCTCTTGTGGGACTCCTAACAGTGGGAACAAGGGCTGTCTCCAACTCTTGTACGGGCTTTTGGGACCCTACTCCTCATACTGGGTCACCTTACCCAACCTTAGTACATGGGGAGGTGCTTAGTCTTACTGCAATTTGATATGCCTTGTTTAGTCGATATCCATGGGAAGTATTCCCTCTCCTGAACAGAAACAGAGGAGGAGTAGATTTGAAGGTAAAAACAAAGCGGGGGAGGGACTTGGAGGAGAGGAAGAAGGGGAAACTGTGGCCAGTATGTAAAATACATTTTTTATAAAAAGTTGAGCAGAAGTCAGCAAATGCTAATGCAGCAAAGGCCAGTGCACAGGTGCAGAACACTGTTGGGGCATGACAAGTGTTAACTGAATCACAGTGAGCACAGCAAACACCTTATAAGAACTGAAGGTGCAGAAGGAAAGGCCAGATCTTTGGGCTATCCCGTGACTACCCTGTTGTAGGCATAGGCGAAGAGCCTTCTCCCAGTGAAGGGTAAGACTCCTGGCCAAGCATTGTGCTCAGAGGAACCCTGCTGAGACAGGGAGGAGAGAATGTAGGAGTCCGGGGCTCAGGGACATCAGAGCAAAACCCCCACAGAAGACTAGCGTGGCTCATGGGAATCCATGCTTCATGCTGGATTGCCTTGTCCAGCCTGAATACAAGGGGAGGTACTTGGTCTTATAGTAACTTGATATGCCACGCTTTGCTGATGCCCATGGGAGACCTGCCGCTTTCTGAGAGAATAAGGTCGGTGGGCAGAGGGAGTGGGAGGAGATAAGGGAGGGGAGGCTTTGGTGAGGATTAAAATAAATATAAATTAACTGAAAAAAGAAAATGCCAAATCTTGAAAGACCTTGTATAGCACGCTTTGCCTGCCTCTGTTGTCACCAGAATTCTTCGTCAGGGACAGGGAGTGTTGGAAATGAGGGGTGGGAGAGTGCAAGATAAGGGGGTGTTCATTTAAGTTAATAAACAGTCTGACTAATAGGACATTTGAAAAGCAATACTTTTCTTCTTTGTTGGAAGATTGTAGTCGCATTGTTATTCAATGCCTTCTAAGAACCTTATAAATACTTTAAATACTACACGAGGCTCATTTATAATTAGCGAAGTCATTGTGTGCCTTTGCCATTAAATAAAATAGTGCTTTATTTGTTTGCCTGCTTATTAACCTGCTTAGCCATTTCCCCCATGGATAGACAAAAGAAAAAAAAAACAAGCAAGGCAAAACAAAAAGCTAGAAAGAAAGTGAAGAAAACTTTACACTGACTTTGCTAAAAGCTTTGGATGTCATCTTATAAGCTAGTTTTGACCAGGTCTTTGAAACAATCACTTGGGACAACCAATACTTTCTTTGCATCCATAGCCGCTTTATGTTCTATAAGTGAAGAGAAGCGGCAGGGGATTTAATCACAGATGATTTAAGTAGTAAAGTAAAATTACCTTTTGGTTTCTATCATCATTTTCAGCATAACAAATTTTAATCACCCGCTACATGTCTACCTGCATTGCCCAAAAAATGAAATGAAAATGAACGTTACAGCCTAGAGCAGGATGCCGAGAAGTTGCCTTTTAATAAGAGGATTTTAAGTCTTGGAGATGAAAAGTATTCTGGAGATTAACTGTGAGTGTGCTGATCATTCTTGAATTACATCCTTAATTGTCTAAAAATATCTAGATGGCAAGGAGATAGGAAAGAGTAAGGTGGGAGTAATCAGAATGCATTGTATACATATATGAAATTATCCAAAAACTTTCATTACTAAAAAACAAAACTACAAAACTTTACCATAATTTAAATTTCATATATCTGTATGTGACAGTTAGTTTCAATTGTCAATTGGCACAATCTGGCTTGGGAAGACAATGTTAGTGAGAGTAACATCAGGTTACTCCACGGGCCATCCTTGGGTGACTGTCTTGGTTGTGTTAGTTGATATGGTAATACTCCCAGTAAAAGTGTGTGGACACCATTCTCCAAGCTTGGGTCCTAAATGAATTGAGCAGTAGGTATGCATGCATTCATTTGTCTCTGTTCTTAACTGTGGATGTGATGTGACTGGCAGCTTTGAGATTTTTGTCCCCTACTGTCCCTCAGTGCTGGGCTACGACCTAAAATTGTGACTTAAATGGGACATACATCTGCATTTATTAAAATAATTAAATGAAGCATATTGCTGCAGCTTGGACTACCTAATTTTAAATATATATATATATATATATATATATATATATATATATATATATATATATACTATGTTGCTTATGATAGTTACTTTACATAATACATTTGTAAATGTATATGAAAAAATTATAAAATGAATCAAAGACCTTAATCTCAGAAAAGTCAGAAAAAAAGAAAGAAAGGTTAATTACAACAAAAGACAATTTGGGGATGGGGAAATAGTTCAGTGAGACCAGAGTTAACCCTGCTAACATCCATGTGAAAACTGGGTGTTCACAAACAAGATTGAAATCCTAGTGCTGGGAGGGCAGGCAGGGCAATCCCTGGGGCTTACTGGCCAGACAGTCTAGTTGAATTGGTAATGCCTAGGGCCAGTGAGAGATTCTGTCTCATAAAATGAGATGAAAAGAGGAAAAAAAATGAAAAAGGAAGGCATATCAACTTATACGGATCAGTTAAACCTATAGAAAGGAAAGAAAATGCAGATGGAAGGCCAGACTAAAGAATGGGAGTTATCTGAACTATACATAGAGCATGATCCAGGTTCAAGTTACAGCTTAGAAGGAAAAATGGAAGAAATTCAGATACTACTAGTGTTTTGAGGAGAAGAAAGAAATTGAGGTAACCTTCATATGAGGGTTTCCATACTCCCTCAAATGACAGTAAAAGAGAAGAAAATCAAACGGCCAAGAAACATTTAAGGAATTGCTGAACACCCTTAGCCACCAGGAAAATTTAAATCAAACCAACTTCGAGGTACCATCTTACACCTGTAAGAAAAGCTAAAATCTCTATGGTGATAATTAAGATATTCAACAAAGTAACTATGGGGTAAGTTCAGTTCAGGCACCCACTCCTCTGCTGCCCA
>JAQHUG010000281.1:2124535-2137976 GCA_028555095.1 Dicrostonyx torquatus
TTCTCATGACTTGGCCAATTTATTCATTATATAAGAATTAAGCTAGTTAAGAATAAGATATTCTATTTTTACTGTATATAGTTTTGTAGTAGGTTTAGAACTTTCTTACTTAAACAAAAGGGGGAGGTGCTGCAGGAGATTAAGCCCTCTTGCTTTCAGCCAATAGCTTCTAAGATACCCACCCAATGTGGGGCGTGGTTTTCATTTTAAAAAAAAGCCGCAGCAGCTCTCCGCGCTATCTTGCTTCCGGCTTCCGTGCTGACTGCTAGACCTGGTTTCCTGTTTGTGACCAGAGGAATGTGGTTTGGGACATTGATCTGTAAGTTTTATCCCCTCCAATAAAATACCCCTTTTTTAATGAAATTGGTGTAAGATTGTCCTGTGACAATATGGGTTCTAAAGGATCAAACTTAGATCCTAGTGCCAGTACAGCACTTTATCAGTTGAGTCATCTTCCTGAGACCCTCAACAATTTTTGAAAAAATATTTTTTTAGTTAAGTATTGTCATCAAGGGAGAGGAGAAGCTGTTGGCCCGCAAAAAAGGTAACTGATGAAATCTGTATTAAACAAGTTTCTTGTAATATACTAACATATGCCTTTAATTCTTTACATTACATTATTTGTTTAGTCTTTTGCTCCTAGCAATGATACTTACAGTTAAGATTAAGTGATGAAGGAGTGTATTTTGTCCAAATTACGTTTTGCATAATTCATTGAATAAAGCTAATCCTTATTCTTTGACGTCATACAAATCTAGGAATAATTGGATCCTTCATGTAAGTGTTGTGAATGTCTCACATCAAAGGAAATTCAGTGGGAGCAAGAACCCAATAAGACCAGAGCAGTTAAAATTTTCAAGAACAGCTAATTAATTTTTTAAAAAAAAAAAAAAGCAGTGAACTGAGCTCCTAGAAACATCCAGGCTTCTAATTCAGTCTCTCCAGGGGACACTGTATTATAATTTCCAGAAACTAGTTTCAAGAAGGGTTTTTTTTAATATTATAAAGAAGATTTATTTTAGGAATCAGAGAATAATATGTCTCAAAGGAATCCCAATTGTTTCTCCAATTCCCTAGCAAACACTTTCAATAAGGGATCTGTTTGCTACAGAGACAACTCAGAGTCACAGATGCACTCTAATTTTTCTTCCAGATGGATTCAGCTTTGTAAAAAACCCCTCATTAAAAAGCTGCAAAGAGAAACTTCAGATTAGAGTAGCAGAGTGATGTTCTTTTGTAGACACCACAACATAATAACTCATGGAGTCTGGAAGAAAACACTACTTAAAAGACTGGCCAGCATGATGGCATGTACTTTTAATCCTTGCACACAGGAAGCAAAAGTAGGCAGACCCCTAGGAGTTCAAGGCCAGTCTGGAATACATAGTGACTTCCAGAGCTGGTAGAGCCACATAGTGACATCTTGTCTGAAAATCAAAGATCTTAATAGATACAGAAAATGAGTTTGATTAAATTTACCATACCTAATTTTAAAATCTGTGAAAAATGGGCATAGTATGAAATGAATTCAACATAATAAAGTCTATATTTTTTAAAAAGCCTGCTTTCACCATGATGCTGAATTAGGGGAAACTGAAAGTTTCCTCCTTAATATCTAGAATAAGCTAAAGATTGCTACTTTCATCAATTTTATTTAATATACTACTGAAATTTTTGGCAGAGCAATTAGGAAAGAAAAAGAAATAAGAGACAACCAATTGGAAACAAGAAATTCAAATTGTCACCACTTGCAACATGCTCTTATATGAAGAAAAAGCAAAAATGCAACTATAGTCAGCATGACAGCAACAGCATTGCTATAAGCCAATAGTGGCTTACAAGTGACTGAACAAGTAATAGAGAAATTCCATTTTTTAACAGCTACAAAATTCATATGCTTATCAATAAATTAAACCAAAGAGGCAAAGAATCACTACAGTGAAAAACTATAAAAATATTGATGGAAGAAATTGAAAAAGACACAAAAGTAGAAGTAATCCAATTTTCATAGATTGAAATAATTACATACACCCAAAACATTCTGCAAGGTGAATGCACACCTTATGAAAATATCAATTAAATGTTGGAAAGAACTACAATAATCCTAAAATCCATTTGATGGCTCATAACACCCTAGGAAGTATGCAAACAATTCCATGTAGAATGAACAAAGCACGAAGTATTGTACTACCAAGCTCTGAAGTATACTACAGAGCTATGGTATCCAAACAGCATAAAACCACTGCAAAACAAAACAAAACATATAATATGCACTGGCATAAAATATACACAGACAAAAGACAAAGTGTTGTACTAAACACATGCAAATATAGCCAAATGATTTGACATACAATTGCTATGAATCCATACTGGAACAAAGGCAGTATTTTCATTAAATTGTGTTGGGAAAATTAGATACCAGGAATGAAACTGGATCAGTAATTATCAGTAGTTTAAAAATACAACTCAAAATCCTTAAGAAGTTAAGGACTTCCAAGATTTGACAGTATAAAATTAGTAGGAAAACTCCAATGTGAACATTTATAGGACAGAAAGAGGCAGGATAGAGAAAAGGAAAAAAATCTTTGGTACATATACCTCATAAAGGAGCCTAAAACGCAGACTGCACAAATAATCAAAACAATTGAAACACCAAAATACCCCCAAATCACACAATTATAATGGATCAACAATGCCCCAACTAGACATGGTAGGCTAACAAATAAGGAATCCAGTTCCACAAATGGGCTTCCTGCTTTATTCTTGTTAACCAGTAAGATTCCACAGCTTTCCAAACATAAAAGCTATTCTCAGTGCTCTTGGTTACCCTGCTGAACGTGAAACTAATACCATATTGCTAAAGGCATCACATACTTGAGTCATAGAACCTAAGAACAATCAAGCTGATACTCAGTTGAAAGCTTCATCTCTACCTTTAGCTAGCATTCACAGTGCTGCAAGGTGCTACACACACTACTGGAAGAGAGAAGTAATCATTGGTCTTACCTAGCTGTGAACCTTGTAAGCAACAATAATGACTAGCCTAGGAAAAGACATGCCCACTGTGAAATAGTAGTGCAAATGTCATGGAAGAAAGAAACCATGTTCTGAATGGATTTTTAAGTCCTAATGTACAAAATGAACTCTATACCTGGCATCATTATTGGGCAAAGAACATATGGCTAGATAGGTCACAGTCCCTATTCTGCTAAATGGACATAGTATTAAACCAACTCTAATGATTTATCATTATACTAACAGCTAAAAACTGTGTCAACCCTCATCAGAGAAGCTCCCATTTGCACTAGATAGTAATCAACACAGAGACCCACAACTGGACTAGGTGCAGAAAATAAGAGGGTTCCTAATGATCAGCCCTAAATGGAACGTCTATAAAACATCACCTCTTCCTAAGATTCAGAGACAATCATGGAAGGGGGAAGACAAAGAGTGTAAGGTGTTGTAATAAGGGTGCAGGCTGTGTCCCGCCTGGCTCCCAGCACCAGAGAAGAGTGCGGCCATTTGTTCCCAGCGCCTGGCTCTTGGCCACAGCACAGCTAGCTGATACCCGAAATGATTACACACAAACTGTATTCAATTAAATACTGCCTGGCCCATTAGTTTTAACCTCTTATACATATTAGTTTAACCCATATTTAGTAATTAGTGTATCACCATGTGTTGTGGCTTACTGGCATGTCTAACCTACATCCATCTCGGGCTGGAGAATCATGGCGTCTCTCGCAGTGCCTTCTTTCTCACCACCTTCCGTTCTGTCTACTCTGCCCAACTAAGGACTGTGTCCTATCATAGAGGCCAGGCAGTCTTCTTTATTAACCAATGAAAGCAAAAAATACAGAAGAACCCTCCTACACCAGTAAGGGCCAGATGTGCTGGACAAAAGAGTATTTTCTGGACACAGCAGGACAGGTACACACATACACTCACAGTGATTGGGAGAGCCTGCACAAGACCTGTTGCAACCTCAAGCCAGACAAAGTCCCAGCACAGAAAGGATAGTGAGGCATAAAGCTCCACTCTAACTGGGGAAATGTTGGCAACTAACAGCTGGTGGAAGAGGCAGAGTTGAGTTTCTTCAAGGATGTAATCCCTGTTATGTTGATGATACTCCAGTTGACAGACACACATCTAAGAACATATGAATACACAAATTGGATATGATATGTATAGAAACAAAGGACACAGTGTTGGGTGGCTGGGAAAGGAGGTTATATCTAGGAGGATTTGGTGGAGGGAGGTAAATACAATAAAAACACAGTGTAGAAAATTCTCAACTGAAAAAATATTTAAAATGTATATTCTGCTTTGTATGTTTATTATTAGTTGTTAATATTTAACAATTCAGCACTTGTTTGTTCTACCCACTAAAGGTGAAGGGTTGAAACATTGATTTTAAATAATTTTCTAATGCATGTATCCTTAGTACTGTTTTATATCATTTTTTATTTCATTCAGTGGAATATGTTTAAATTTGTCCTTTCAGCTCTTTCTGTGACTCAGGTTGATTATATAGAATGCTGTTTAGTTCCTATCTAGTTACAGACTATGCAAATACAATCATATCATTGTATTCTGATTCAGTTACATTTGGTTAAAGAATAAGCATTGTACATTGTGAATTTCCCTTCTGCAGTGATCGTCAACCTCGGCTAAAATAGGCTAGGTCTTGTGTAGTGCACTTCAATTGTATTTGAACAAATAAAGACTGCCTGAAGATCTGAGACTAAAACAATCTCACTGGTCATCCTTACAGACCAGATTATGGTAACACGCACCTTTAATCTCAGTAGTCATAATGATAGACACCTTTAATCCCAGTAACCACACTAGTTGCCATAGAAACTGGGCTATGCATGCCTTTAATGATGGAGGTTCATGTCTTTAATCCCAGCCCTAAAGAAGATTATAAAATGGAAAAAAAAAGCAGTTCTCAACAGTCTCATTCTGAGATTCCAGGAGGCAGATTCACCATACCAGACTGAGGTCAAGTTAAGAGCCAGTGAACAGCTGTATCGCCTTTCAGATCTTCAGGTTGAACCACAACTTCTGACCCTGAGTTTTTATTAATTGTGCTTCCTAGGGAGAGATTTGTCAAGAAAACACTTGTCAACATTTGTCTCCTAAGCTTGAGGACCTGAGTTCAAGCCTCATGATCCAAGTAAAAATTGTTGCAAAATTGCGGTGAGCTTGTAATTTCTATGCTGGGAAGACAAAGACAGTTCCCTGGGTCTCGCTGATCAGTAATTCTATTCTAATTAGCAAGCTCCAGGCCAGCAAAAGATGTATGATATTCCTGAGGATTGTCATCTGGTATACAGAGAGAGACAGAGAAAGAGAGAGAGACAGAGAGAGAGAGAGAGAGAGAGAGAGAGAGAGAGAGAGAGAAGAGAGGAAGAATATGTGTGTTTTGTTTTAGGATGTATCCTAGGCTGGTTTCAAGCTTTCTATGTATCTTAAAGTAGTCTCAAACTTACATTGTACCCCAAGGCGATCTTGAGCACACTATCTTCTTGTATCAGCTTCCTCAGTGCTGTATTATAAGCACAAAATAAATCCTCAGATCAACATTCTTCTCATTTTATAAACTAGAATATTATCTGTCTTGGTAAATATTACCAGGAAACTTGCAAAGGCTATCATTCTGTTGTTGCTGATTAGAAGGGCATTTAAGACAAATTGATTNAAAGCTACAGAAAAATCTTATCTCAAAAAACCAAAATAATAATAATAATAACTTTAAAATAGAGGCCCTTAAAGAGGAAATGAAAAGTTTCCTTAAAGAAATGGAGGAAAAAAACAAACAAAAAATTGGAAGAAATCAATAAATCCCTTTAAAGAAAGCCACGAAAAATAATTCAAACAGGTGAAAGAAACAGTTCAAGGCTTGAAAACTGAAATAGAGGCAATAAAGAAAACACAAATGGAGGGAAACCTGAAAATGAAAAATCGGGGTAAATGAACAGGAACTACAGATGTAAGCATAACCAATAGAATGCAAGAGATGGAAGAGAGAATATCAAGCATTGAGGATACAATACAGGAGATACATTCAATGGTCAAGGAAAATGCTAAATCTAACAAAGTCTTAACACAAAGCATCCAGGTAATCTGGGACACCATGAAAAGACCAAACCTAAGAATAGTAAGGATAGAAGGAGAAGAATACCATCTCAAAGTCACAGAAAATATATTGAAGAAAATCATATAAAAAATTTCCAAGCTAAAAAAGGACATGTCTATGACAAAACCAAATTTAAACAATACCTATCCACAAATACAACCCTACAGAAAGTACAAGAAGGCAAATTCCAATACAAGGAAGTTAGCTGTGCCCACAAACACACAGGCAACAGATAACCTGAGACTAGCAAATCCCAAAGAAGGAAAACACTACCACCATCACCACAGAAACCAAAAAATAACAGTAATTAGCAATAACTGGTCATTAACATCCTTAACATGAATAATGAACTCAATTTGCCTATTTAAAAAGACACAAACTAACAGAAAGGATTAAAAAAACAGTATCTGTTCTGCTGCATACAAGAACAGCACCTAAACTTCAAAGACAGACATTGCCTCAGAGTAAAGGGTTGGGAAAATATTTTCCAATCAAATCGACCTAAGATACAAGCTGGTGTAGATATCCTAATATCTAATAAAATAGGCTTCTAACTCAAATTAATCAAAAGAGATGGAGAGCGATATTTCATTTTCATCAAAGGAAAATATTTATCAAGATGAAGTCTCACTTCTGAACATTTATGCCCCAAATACAAGGGTACCCACATTTGTAAAAGAAACATTACTAAAGCTTAAATTACACATCAAACCCTATACACTAACAGTGGGAGATTTCAACACCCCACTCTTTCCAATGGACAGGGCTGCCAGACAGAAACTTAACAGAGAAATAAGAGAACTAATGGATGTCATGACTCAAATGCACTTATCAGACATCTATAGAACATTCCTCCCAAATACAAAAGAAGATACCTTCTTAGCACCTCACGGAACCTTCTATAAAACTGAACAGATACTTGGTCACAAAGCAAATCTCAATATATACAACCATTTCCTTAATTAGTGATTGATGGCAGAGGACCAAGCCCATTGTAGGTGGGACCATCTCTGGGCTTGTGGTCCTGAATTCTGTAAGAGAGCAGACTGAGTAATCCATGGAAAACAAATCAGTAAGCAAAACCCTTCATAGCCTTTGCATCAGCTCCTACCTCCAGGCTCCCACTCTTTTTTGCTTCCTGCCCTTAGTGATGGTCTATGGACGTGGAAGCCAAATAAACCTTTTCCTTCACACCTTGCTTTTGGTCATGGTGCTTCATGATAGCAATAGTAACCATAACTAAGACAGGAGTTTAAGGATGATATCCTTATATTTAAAAAGTTCCCTCTGGGGTATATCTTGAGTGATTTCTATTATATCTTTCTTTCACATTTCCAGAGACTTTGGTGACCATCTGGGGATTCTAAATTATCACCAGGGTATGGAAATATTGTTCTGATTCTCTGAAAGAGAATTATAAGTTTCATTCTGTAGGGTTGCTACCCCAAAAATATTTTTCTCATGTGATGAATGCATAAATTGGTATAAGACAAGGCCTATTTTAGCCTATATAATAATGTGGTGCTAAATTTGGAAGTATACTTAAATTTCTTCCATCTTAACTTTGAATATATTCCAGTTATCTAGATCTATGCCTTCTTTAACAATGGCTGATAATGCTTTTCTACTCCTCAATAATTAGTTCCCATAAAAGAAATGACCAAAATAGAGTTATAGCAAGATGTTGCATCACTAACAAATTGGTAATAATAGGTAAGTCTTTGACACTTTAAAAAAAGAAGTATTTAGAGATGACTTGTTTGTAGAAAAAAATCAGAAATTCTAATAAAAACTATTGGAAGACTAAGTTAAAATTGATATTTTCCCAACCCTTTACTCTGAGGCAATGTCTGTCTTTGAAGTTTAGGTGTTGTTCTTGTACTAAATGGGGAAAGACTAAGATATCTAAATATTGATGATGAGCCACAATTCAGGGGCGTACAATTACATGACAATGTAGAAGATGGAGGGTGATGTCAAATATACCTGATAAAGTAAGTCATGAAATCCAACAGGAGGATGAATATTCATATCTTAGTTTCATGAGAGGAGCTATTCTTGGTATGAGTGAGTATATGAGTAATATTATGTGTAGCTTAGCTTTTTATCTCTCCTTTATCTGGGATATCTTTCATCAACCTTTCTATGTATCAAACAATTACTTTTCTCTAACATCCTCATTAGATAAAGCATTTCTCTTTGCTCTCGGGAACCATTTTTCTTTTATTGCCGTAATTATATTAGATACCTAATAGAAATATAACAATTTTATGTGTTTCAGTTTTTATTGTGTCCACTAAATTTAGCATCTTAACAGCAGGAATCATGTATTACTCATTTGTGTTTAGTAAGAACCCAGCAAAAGAGATCAATAAATAATTGTTGGATTAAATAAAGAAATGAAACTGTCAAGCTGTTCATTCTCCAGAATTATGATTAATTTCATCAATCACTAAGGTCTTATCATTAACCTGGTTTAAAGCACTGTGATGCCTTTATAACCTATTTGGAATGAAACCCAAGCCTATCTTAAGACCTTTATATCAACTTCACTCAAGCCACTCTGAACCTCACTTCACTCCCACCTCAGATTGTATTTTCCTTGCTCTTTGGAATGTGTCCAGACAGTTATCACCGCATATCTGCTGTACATGCTATCCTGCCCATACTGGGAAACATCCTAAAGTTAGTCCAGTTCCAGGAGCAGAGTCAGCCCCCTTAAATTATATAGCTCAATGTTCACTGCTCTCCTGCTGCTAAGTGTGTTGGAGTTGAAACTCAAAGATTTTAAAAGAGAAACAGAAAATTGAAATTAATAAGGCAAACACTGCTGCTAGAACAAAGATGAGAGAAATACTGACTCACATGCCACTCTAAACTATTTGGTAATGGTTTGTGACTACAGAGATGACACTTTTTTAGATAACACATTGTGATGCAATCCACATAGCATAAATTACTCTATTCACTCCAGCCACATATAGTGTATTCACAATGTCATGTAAGTATCACCTCCATTTGTTTCTCGAATAGTTCACCTTTCCAAAGTGAAATCCTATTTAGCATTAAGCAGTTTTCCCCATTACTGTTACACATTGAATAGCAATAATCAATCTATATTTTTCTCTTTGCATTAAATATCAATCTGACTTTGTTAAGGTACCAAATGCTTGACAGAATAAAAACTTGTTTTTACACAGGATTGCATCAGCTTCAGTAGAACACAATTCAAGAATGCTGTAGGAGAGGGATAATGATCAGGATTCTGAAACACCTTGAAACCAGATAATACAAAAAATACTTGAAGACACTGAAAATAGAATTTGCAGTACAAGAAAATGAATCAAGTACTTCATAATCATGACCAAATGCATGCAGAATGTTTTACGAATAGTTATTAAAGTGGGAATTTTGCCTTTCTTGCTAGATTTATTTGCAATGAAGCTGAATAGCTAACTCTCAGAGATGATAAATAGGCAGTTATTGTCCTTCTAGAACAAAAGTTACTTTAGAAAAGTTAAAAGTTCCTTCATGAGTTAATGTTCTGTGCCTCACTTACCAGCTGACTGATATTGTATACAGATTTATTAAATCTTTCAAGTGGAACTATCCTGTAACATTGATGTGGGATTCCCCTCTTATCCTGCGAATATGTTTTACTACCATTGGTTAATGAATAAAGTTGTTTCATCCAAAGCCTTAGCAGAGCAAAGCTGGGAGGAAAATCTGAACAGAGATATATATATAGAGAGAGAATAGGCAGAATCAAGGAGACACCACATAGCTGCCGAAAGAGACAGACACCCTTACCAGTAAACCACAAGCCTCATGGTAAGATACAAAATAATAGGAACTGGTTAAATTAATAAGTAAAAGTTAGTCAACAAGAAAACAGCTAATAGGCCAAGCAGTGTTTTAATTAATATAGTTTCTGTGTGATTATTTTGGGTCAAGCAAGCAGCCTCCACGTATATAACATAGACTAGCAGAGACATGAACTGATCATGTTTATTAAAATATCTCTTAAAAGTCCACTCCTAGGTGAAAGAAACAGCAAGGATCATGCCAATTAGCTATGCCATACTAAGATCCCAGGTGTAACAAAACTATAATGGATTGGACACTTCGATATTTTGAACTTTAGATTGATTGACAGATCATAAATTAAAGGGACAGAAAGAGATTGGCCAAAATTAAGACAGAAAACTCAAAAGACTTTCTATGGAATTTGGAAGAAAAAAAGCAGAGCTGCTTTGAAGATATTCTAATTAAAGATTGTGTGACCCTGTATTTAAAACCTCTAAAAGAAAATGATAAATACAAATTTCTAAATGTCCCCAAAATGAAAACAATATATTACTATCACAAAAATAATCAAGACTTTCAAAACTGATAATGCCAAAATATTATTGAAAGAAATGGAAGAACAAAACAGATGTAGGAATATTGCATATCAATGAACTTTAGAAATATACAAAGAAAATTTTCCTCTATGACCTATATACTCAAAGAAATGTCAATCACTGTAGAAGGTTTTTCAGGATATTATTATAAGTTGTTTCTAAAATTTATCTAGAATTGCAAAGGACTATTAATAACTACACAACTCTGAAAATAAGAAAAGAAATTGAAGGACTTATATCACCACAAATTAACCCTACCATACATTGTAGAATTATTTATCATGAAAAGGAAGGTTGACTTAAACATTTGAAACCAACCAGTGTGCTTCAGCTCATCAACACACTAACAAGAAAAAATAATAAATTACACATAAAAAGGAATTTGAAAAACTATAACACTCACATTAAATATTTTAAGGCTAAGAGTAGAAAAGAAGATGTTGTTGGGCAGTACTGGCATACAGTTTTAATTCCAACACGCAGAGGCAGAGGCAGGTGGATCTCTGAGTTCAAGATCAACCTAGTCTACAAAGCAAGTCGTAAAACAGCTAGGGCTAAACAGAGAAACCCTGTCTCACCAAAATAATTGTGGAAATTTCTTTGATGTGATGCTTGATATATTATGGAATTAGAGATGAAGTACAAACATGTTGGGCTATTCTATACATGGTTTAATGATTTAACATTTTAAAATGATCCCTCAGCAGTCATAGAAGGTCCAGTATTTATATAGATTGTCCTAACAGATGTTGAGATACCCAAGGAGTCAACTGAAGGATGAGAGAAAAATCATTCCCTTTTTTGATTTTTATTGAGCATGACATTTTTATCTGCTCCCCTCCCTGCCTCTTTCCTCCCCCTTCAACCCTCCCCCAAGATCCCCTTGCTCCCAATTTACTCAGTATATCGTGTCATTTTTTACTTCCCATGTAGATTGATCTATGTATGAAAAATCATTTCATAAAAAGCATAATAGAAGCCAGGCATAGGGGTGCATGCCTGTAATCCTAGAACTCAGGGCAGAGGCAGGTGGATCTCAGTGAGTGCAAAGCCAGCCTGGTCTACAGATGAGTTCCAGGAGAGCCAGGGATATCCACACAACTGTTACAAATGGCTGTTGCTCTAAGCAAAACAAACAAAGAAAACAATGACAAATTATTTCCTTCGGGGTAAAGGGAAACAAGATTTAAGATGTTATGAAATTGAAAATCTGAAACTAGTAACCACCTTCACTGAATACCATAGTAAAGGTAGATGACCAGACCAGAAGTTCTTTCCACAAGAACAGCAACTAGACAAGGGAATCTCGTCTTCTTTGCTTATTTCTCTACTATTTACCATTGTATATAAAATCTAGGCAGTAATGATGAAACAATAAAACGAAAATCCAAGCATTGGAAGCATTGAAATTGCCTTTTCACAGGACATAATCATTTATATGAAATCTATGAAAAACTACTCAAATCTGACTTCTGGTGCAAGAACACTAGTGGCTCTACAAAGCCACTGCCAGTGAAATGGATGTTTATTTTTAAAAACCACTTGAAGTTTCTAGAAATGGTCCTAATGGCATAGAGAAAATGAGAAGAAAATATGTGTTGAAGAAAATCTAAAATTTAGAGAGGAAAGCAAGAACCCAAAATGCTTAAAACAAGAGCTACTCCTGCCTACTCTCCTCCTATCTCAGTGAGACAAAGACCATTCCAGACTTGTGATGACAGGAACTGTCTGGCTCCAAGTTTCATTTTGCAGGCTATTTTCCACACAAGGACAGGATGGCAGCATTTCTCACACTACCCAGTGCTACCTCTTGTTGAAACTGAATTTTAGAAAACTGGCTTGGAGATGGGTGTCTCCTTTGACCTCCCAGCCTTCACCGATGTGATGGAGACCCAGAACACATATAAATCTGTAGCTCCAAATGGCTTTGATTCTGGCCCAAACCCATTAGCTGATAACATCTGGCCTACTTCTAACACTGCTAAAATCAAGACCTCATAACTTGAACAATCAAGATGCCTCTCAGACAATAATGTGCTACTCTTTAACACTCAGCTGTGGAAAAGGCTAGAATAATGTTCTCAGGACCAAGAAGAGAATATATTAAGTAGCTCCCCCAAAGGGATTTACTTACCTTGCACTAAAGTATGGAAAACTTTGAGTATATTCACAAAACACTGAAGATCTTGGAGAAAGACAACGTGACAGAAATGGAAAGGTTTCTGAGAAATTAGGCTACATTCTAGACCAGCTAGAGAAACCAGGAAAGAGACAATTAGGAGAAATACTGTAGCCAGAACATGTACTTGCATAAAAAAGCCAAAAGTTAACATCAAATGTCTTCCGAAGTGAACCCCACACTTGCCAGTTCAGCCAGGGAGTCTCTTGCCTCTGCCCCATCAGCAGTGGGAATATAATAACTGCACTGTATGTCCGGATTTATATGTCGGTTTGCTGCGGGAGAATAAGCCCTCTTGCTTTCAGCCAATGTCTTCTAAGATACCCGCCCAATGTGGGGCGTGGTTTTCATTTTTTAAAAAAGCCGCAGCAGCTCTCCGAGCTATCTTGCTTCCAACTTCCGTGCTGACTGCAAGATCCAGTTTCCTGTTTGCGACCAGAGGAATGTGTTTTGGGACATTGATCTGTAAGTTTTATCCCCTCCAATAAAATACCCCTTTTTTAATCAAATTGGTGTAAGATTGTCCTGCGACAATATTTACACAGTGGAGGACTACGCTATGGAAACCACCCCCCAAAAAATGGCATCTTGAAATTTGCATACAAATTGATGAAAAGAGAAGAAAAGCCATCCTGAGTGAGGGATGAACATGGTATGTACTCACTCATAAGTGGATACTAGCTATAAAGCAGAGGATAAGAAGCCTATAGTCCTTGG
>JAQHUG010000281.1:2164840-2226673 GCA_028555095.1 Dicrostonyx torquatus
GAGGGCTGGGAACAAGTGGAGTAAATGTAAATTTTTCTCTTAACAATAAAAAAATGAATTAAAAAAAAGAAAGGTAAAGTTAGGCTTAGAATTACTGGGTTTTCAAATTGCCTTCGGTTCTTTCTTTCCCTGAACTAAAGATCTGCATACCACATAAGAAAATGTACCCTACATGATCTGTCGTCTATTTATTTTGAGTAGTTTCCTAATCCCTATGCCACAGTGAGTCATTTTGCAAGTTCACCTGTTCAGATCGTCTCCAATGAAATGCCTCATATGCATCATTTAGAAACTGCACTGACTCAGCAAACTGGAAAACCTCAACATGGCACTCATTTGGTATCCTCTCACTAGTTGGGAATGTGCCTGTTGAACCTTTAGTGCCCTACCGATAATTGATCATTTTTACCTAGAAAAGTATACTTACAAGATGGAAAAGTATACTTACAAGACGGTTAAACTTAACATTTTGTACATATATAGTTCTAATTTGTTAATGACCAAATATTAAATCAGAAAATAGAAATATTTGCTACTTGAATTTGAACTTTTTTCTGTAGCTTTGCCTCAAAACTATAGCAGCAGGGATGTTGTGTGAAACTTCTGGGGAGACACGAATAAACATCTATTGACTTCGCATAGGGAACCGACAACAGACCAAAGTATGGATATCAAGTCTAACTTGGTGAAATAACGAGCTTTATGGGAATGAATTACACAGTGACATCACCAAAAACCTACCCAAGCAAGTGTGACAGTTTACAAAAGCTGGAAACGTGGAATGCACTACTCGACCTACAGGTAATTCCACAGGTTGGAAAGTGTCGTTTCCAGGTTCCTCAGTTGGCCTGTGTGGTCTTTGCTTCTTACAGACATCTCAATTTGTCTGAGAGTGTCTCTAAGCAATCCTTAGAGTTAACATACACTAAGGGAAGGAGGGACCTAGTGAATATAGTCAGTTTCAGGAACTTCCCGAAGGTATTACATTGTTACATCCTGACTTCAATGAACTATCCTGCAGAATGAAAGGTTTTACCTCTCTTTAGAACATCCTGTTGTTTTGCCTTCCTTTTGATATTGCTTTTCGTAACAAGCTTCCCTCAAAGATGAAAGGTTTTACCTCAGAAGAAATTGCTATACAACAAAGTATCAGAGAACTATGCTCTAGACCTGAATTTTCTATTAACTTAGTATTAAGTCTTAGGAAAACAAATGTTTCTTTCTTGTCCTCAGTTAGTTTAAATATAAAATGGAAAATTAAATTAGATTTTGTATGTGGGTTTTTCAACAACTGCCATACTAAAGCTCCAGGATCTGGTATTCCTGACTATTCTGTTAGCTCCTCCCAAAGTATTTCTTACATTAGAATGATCTGGAGCATCTGATCAAATACAAATTGCTTGGCACTGTTCTCCAAGTTTCCATATTAAAAACTTCTGTAAAGCCTACATTCTGGCTTTCAAACACCAAACATTGAGAATTATTGGTACAAGCATATGATTTAAATTAGTACTAACCAATAGATCATTATTGACCATCAAAGCTGCTAGAACAGGAGATTTAATAAAATAAACGACAAAGTGACACAGCAAATGTATTTTTAAGCACATAATTAAGAAGATATAAGAACAAACAAAAGGAAACAATATCTCTTTTAAATATAACAACTTTCAATATACACCATATATTTTTAAGTTCAGTTAGTTCATTTATTTCTAGTAAATAATGAAGAGTGTCCAATTTAATATCCAGAGCCAAGTCTTTAGTAGTCTCATCTCTACAAAGCACGGACTATTTTTAACTTGAAAGAGAATAAACAAGAAAAGGTCTCTAATTCAAGAGATATGCAGTCATTTTGCCCTTGCTGTAAAACCAAACACTTTACTTTGCTGTTTCAGGAAGGATTTCTTCTCCTCCTATTTAACATAATTGCTAAACTGCTTGAATATCTGTTTTTCTAAGTTAAAGCAGGATGTTAGAAAACAATATAAACAGGAAAGGTGACAACACTGAGGATAAAAATAAAAAGCAGCTGTGAGGGAAATATAAGAAATGCTCTCTCTGAGAACAAAAAGTTATCAAGAAAAGGAACTATTCTGTTCAAAGTCTTTAAGATGATAGGAAAATATGTAATGCATTTTTAAAAACTTGATCCTGCTAGTGAAAGTATAAAAGAAGAGATGAAGTTTATTCATTTAGAATCTCTACCTTATTTAGAACACCTGTCTTAGCCCAGGGAAACAAGACTCAAGGAATAAGACAGAATTGGTTTAATTTTCCACATTGGAAAAAAAATTCCAAAATTCTAAGAATACAAGTCCAGTTCTCTGTCCCTCAGCCCAGAGATTACTGGAAAACACTGGAAAAGGTAGAAAGAGGCAGAATATATTAAAATAATCAACCTCACAAAAGTCATGAGTAACAAATTCTATTTCCAAGAATATTGGACAAATAGTCTAATGTAAAAAAATGTATAGGGGCAATACCAAGGAATAAAATAGCTATAACTCAGAATCAGAAAGGTAAGTATTAGTTATTTTCTTCTATATGTGGGATCCAGATTTTTTAAAAGATACATGAAAGCAAAAGATATTTCATTTGTGATTAGGAAAGAAATTGGTAACAAAAGATGGAAAGGGGCAAGAGAGGGAAACAGGTGAATATAAACACAATATATACATGAATAAAAATGTTATAATTCCTTTAAATATATGCTAATAAATATGTAACGTAAAAATGAAAAATGAATATGATAATAAAACTAAAGTATTCCAAGCCTAAGGAGTCATTTCTAACAGAGTCCACAGATAAGAGTTTAGTATGCCTCATCAAGAAAAAGGGACAATAAGATTGTAAGATCCCGAATACTAGCATTGTAAAACAGTTTAGCCTAGAAATGGCTATATAAACAAGATCAAAATAGCAATATCGATGCACATGATAATGCAGAAGGAGAGGGGAATCTCAGGGCTCATATTCCTGGACAAGGAACTACAGGCAACTGAAGATTGCTAAGAGAGGAAGATGTGGCCTCTCCCAGGGATGATCCCTCTAATTGGTTGTCCAACACAAAGTGGTCAGCCCTGGAAGGATATACAAACAAGCACTAAACTGGACTAAACAGATTTTATTTATGTACTTGTGCATATGCACACATACATGCACGTACACACACATGCACACACACATGTAGAAAATAATAGGGAATTTGAGAGGAGGGATGTGGAAGGAGTTGAAGTGAGGGTGCTTGGGAGAGACTGGAAAGGAAAAAGGGTTGTAATAATATTTTCAAATTAAAATAAAACAAACATGTTTTAGATCACTAAGAAAAAATTACTGAAACTGAAAAAGAGAAGATAAAGAGTGTTGAAGAATAATATGTTGGAAGAACTAAGATATCCAGTTATCTAGGTGAGTGGCGCCTTACAACACCATATTTATGAGTTTTGATTTTACTCTCAAGAGAAGAAAGCATTAAATTCTTTAAACATATAACTCAATGTGCATTATAGAAAGAAAATAGCTACAGAATAGAGATGAATGGGAGTAAACTTTTAGGCAGTCAGCTAACTAAAAGCTTTTGCTGAAGTCCAAGTGGAAAACAGCATTGAAGTAAACTGGGTTAATAGAAGCAATATGAAGAGTAAAAATGGCAGACTTTAGTAACTGCTTCAATTTGAAGAAGAAAGGAAGAAAATTGGCAAAGATGACAATAATTTTATGGCTTTAACAACTGGATGCATGGTATTATTATGAACTCAAATATTAAAAAGAGAAAAGGAGTGTTTTGTTCTGTTTGCTCTTCTGGAAAGAGTGAGAGGTAGAAGGGATACTCTAGACAATGCTTAGTTTGAGGTGTTTGTGGAATACCTAAATGAATGTGTCAAACAGAAAGGTGGATATAGATATAAAAGAAATCAGAAATAGAAAGTAAAATGTAACACTTTGGCATTTATGTTAGGAGCTTCACTATATCCCTTTTAATTTACCCCTTTCTGTAGCTTGCTGCACTTACCACCCTTAGTTTCCTCTTGAGAACATTCCTTCTACAAATCATTTGCTCCTGAGACTTTGGGCAATGCTCGTATTTTAAAGAACCTATCCAAAACACCCAGGAAAGATAATTCAAATAAAGAATTATATTTATTCTATGGGCATATTTATATGATTATATGTGCATGTTTTATTGCATGATAGAAAGAAGTTAAGGACGGAAACTACTTTGAATATTGATACTTGTTCTTAAAGAAATTGAGGAACATGAGGATTTGATTACTCATTTGCCCATTGCTCATTTGACGTGCATTATAGGAGAAAGTAACTACAGAATAAAGATGAATGGAAGCAAAATTTTAGAAAGTAAGCTAACTAAAAGCTCTTGCTGGAGTTAACATTACCCATCTGAGTTATATAAGTTGCCTCAGAGGCCCGTGGTCAGAATTCTGACATCAAGTGGTATAAAAATGGATGAGAAAACAATGTATCAGTGATAAGCATATCATTCCTTCAAGAAGTATGGTTGTGAAAGTGATAAGAGACTTGAGGAATTTTCTATAAGAAAGTAATTTAAGATGGGAGAGTCAATATTTCAATGCTAAGTAGATATGATCCCCAAAAGGGGTCAGGTTGCGACTCTGAGAGTACATAAAATTAATAACAAAAGACTGGAGAGATTTGTTTACGAAATCACAATATGGTCTTTAGAGAGGTGTGGAGAGTTGTCAAGAAAATCTTCAAAATTTCTTTCAATGGTAACGATAACAATCTAATCTGATGATTTCTTTTCCAAATTCAATGTAATATTTAAGTACCAGAGATCAGACCATTTTAGGCCCTCTGGAGAGAAATTGGGAGGTAAACATTGATAGTATTCATATTTTCTTCCAAAGAATAACTTTTCTTACCCTCCAATATCATGCTTCACAAAGTCTCCAGGTTCTTGTCGTCTTGTGTCCCCTTGGCCAGTAGTTTCAGGGAGAACACAAATCAGGAAAAGAACTCCAATTCTGGTCACGTAGAAATGCCACATTTTTTTGTTTATCATCTTCTTAGACAGCAACTTAGAGAGACCTGTGAGTTCCATAGTACAGGGGAAGAGGACCAACAAAAGGATAGAAAACAAAGGGAAAGAAGAGGTTTAGAATGATTTAAAATTGCTTAGTTTCTCTAGTATCCAGCCACTTACTTTACACTCCCAAGCTGACCAAGGTAAAAAAGATTCACTCCCAATATATGCTTCTACTGAACATACCAGAATCCTTCCAAGAAAGGGCAAAAGGCAGAACAATGCTCTTCTAGATCGGTCACCAGGAAACTGGAGTTATTGCTGCATCTCTCTCCTTGACTTCTTGCATAACTGGGTGAGTTATAAGCCTTCCTAAAGTCTCAGTTGCCTCTTGTAATATAAAAGCTATAAATAGTCTCCCAGAAGGCTAGAGAGATGGCTTGGTGCTTAAGGTTCCCTAGCAGAGGACCTGTGTTCAAGCCCCAGCACCTACAGGGTGGCTCACAACACAATCAATAACTCCAGTTCAAGGATATCTGATATCTTCTTCTGACTTCTGTGGGCACCAGGCATATACACAATACACGGACACACATGTAGGCAAAATACCGATACCCATAAAATAAAATAAAAATAACTTTTAAAGATAGTCTCTTATGTCTCTTTTCTATTTCCCTGAATCACTTGTTTGATCTTTCACATCATAGGGGGCTTTGGTTTAGTTAACTACATAACACTGCAGAAGTATGTGACATTAAGAACTGAGGTCTCTTTACGGCATTGTGAAAATTGTGTGTCATCTTGCTCTAGTTAAACAATTTTTTAAAATATTGAAAGGCTTGAATAGACAGCGAGTTCCCCAGACTGAAAAAATGTGATGGATCTTGAATAAGAAGTACTTCCCCATAGAGTTCGTCAAGGATAAGACATACTCCTTTAAGAAGCTATCACAACATAAAAGAAAAATCTAAGCCTAGCTGTACAGTATGGATATTCTTAAATCATCAAGTTATACCAATGATAAAATTAGTGATTTGGATTATATACAGAAGACAAGCGTTGTTTCATGAACTCTATACTATAGAAGATTTACTTAAAATGTGAGTTTAGGAAAATAATCACTGAAATCGTACTTGCTTATTATCTCTAAGCTCTATGGGTTTTTCAATTTGAAACATTAAGCATTCCAGACCAAAACTAATCTTTTTAAGTCATATCATCACATAAGTAATTTGATTTTTAGAGACAGTGGAGGTACATGAAACATTTTTCAAGGAAGGTTTAAGTAAAAGACAGATCCACAAAATATATCCCATATGTAGAAGTATTGTGATTGGTTAAATGAATAAGGTCCTTTTTAAATGTACTCTATTCCTACAAAGAGAGCCATTAGGTTCTATTCTAGGCTGTCTTTAAGGATCTAGCACAGGTATATGAAGAATCATAATGTTGAATAATATGGACTTCAGATATGATTCAATGTCTACATCAGTGAAGAGGATGATTGTGGTATTAGATATTAGCATGACATTGATAAATTCAACAATCTCCATTTCACAAAAAGTATATATTTTTGAGTTAAGCTAATATAGTTGGCATAAGATTGATGATTCATTAACTATACAAAGAGTTGTTGAACGATTTATATGAATGGTCAAGAAGAGTACAGTTCAGAAAACTGTATCACATAAGTAATAAAGTATACTTACATGGTTAGACAACAGTGGCATAAATAAAATCCACGATATATTCTCAAATATTCATCAGACCTCAGTAACCCCTAATGATTTGTGATCATATGACAAGGACTAATGTTTGTGTAATCATGATATATGACTTGTCCACCACTCCACAGAAACAGACAACATTGATAACAGAATATAAAGCCCAGAATCTATAAGCCACAGAACAAAATACATAAATATACAACCATGATGCATGTTCAGAATACATTAGTAATAATCTTGGTTAAAAGAGAAGATAAGCATTCTACAAAAATAAAAATGTCATCAATGAATATTTAAATATACTACTCTTTTATGTAACTATGGGATAATGTATAAATGATCTTAAATAAGCAACAAACCATCATACGAAAATTAATGACACAGACATAAATACTCATGATTTATAGGATTATGATATGGTATGTGATGCATAAGAAGGCAATAATATCATGTGAAATCATAACTAGCAAATATGTTCAAATAATCATTTTGAAATATACACACACACACACACATATACACACACACACACACACACACACACACACATAAACAGAAAGGGTTGGGCATAATATGTACCCTTCAAGAACCATACCATTTTGTTAGCAAATATTGTTACTGTAGTACATGAAAAGGATTTATGAAACAAAACCATTTGGTTAACATATATGTCAGAAAATCATAGTCTATAAGTCATATAATAACAAAACAAGAGAAGATGTGGAAATTTGAGCATGTTCTCTTTCTAGCGATAATGCATACAGCCCTCCAAAAAAGTAAATACAGAAAAATAAGAAACTTCTAGACAGCTAAGAAATGTCAACAGAATCAAGAAACAGCTACAGAATGAGGAAAATATTTGATAATAAGGAACTGGCATCCAGGGTATATAAGGAACACAAAAAAGTGGGCTTTAAACTAAACAGACATACACTGAACCAGAAAATAAAATAAAATTGGTCAATTTCAGTGACCGCTAGCGAAAATTGAATCAGAACCACAAACAAGAATTATTTAAGCACAGAATGACTTTCATCAAAAAGAAAAATATATTATGGCCACTGTGTGAAAATCAGGGAAACTTTGTATACTGTTGGTATGATTGTAAATTAATATAATCACTGTGGAAAACAATATAGAAATTCCTCCAAAATGAAAAGAGATATTATATATGATTAACCAATCATAGTACTGGGTATATACTCAAAGGAAATGAAATCTTTGTACCAAATACTTGTACTCTTTCATTTATTGAAGTATATTTATAAAAGTTAAAATGGTAGATCATCCTAGATGCTTCAGTTAATGAATGAATGAATGAATAAAATAGTAATATATAGTGTGGAATACTATGTAGCCACTAAGTAAGAAATCCTGGCTTTTGCAGAAGCAAGGATAGAATGGGAAGTAATTATGCTAAATAAAACAAGCCAAACACAGAAAAATAAATACATATGCATTTCAGTTCTGAAAAACAGCAAGTCAGCATTGTAGAAGAAAGAGATGAACAAATGCAGACCCACACCCAAACATTAGGCAGAGCTCAGGGAATTTTGCAGAAAAGAGGGAGGAAGGATTGTAGAAGCCAGAGTTCAAGGAAATTACAAGAAAACCCACAGAATCAACGAACCTGGGTTCATAGAAGTTCACAGTGACTGAACCAACAACCAGGAGCCTGAATGGGACTGACCTAGACACTCTACATATACGCTGCAGTTGTAGCTTGGTCTTCTTGTTAGACTCCTAACAGTGGGAGCAGGGGCTGTCTCTTAATCTTTTTCAGGCTTTTGTGACCTTACTCCTCACACTGGGTCACCTTGTCCAGCCTCAATACTTGGGGAGGTGCTTAGTCTTCCTGCAACTTGATCTGCCCCACTTTGTTGATACTCAAGGGACACCTGCCCTTTCCTAAACAGAAATACATGAGGAGTGGATTGGGGGTGTGGGGACAGACGGAGTATGGGAGGGGGGCTGGGAGAAGAGGAAGGGAGAAACTGTAGATCAGATATGTGTGTACGAGAGGAGAGGAAAAAGATGGAACAAGAAACTTCTTGTTTTCTATAGCACAGTAGGAGAGTCATGCATTCAAACAATCTATAATATTTAACCAAATGACTAGACAAGTATGAAATTTCCATTACACTAAAGTGATTAGTGGCTGATTATAAAGAAATGTTTATTATACTTGTTTGATTAGTATATATTGTAAGAGTAGATCAAATTAACATAATATACACACACAAAAATGTACAAACAAAAATCAGACACTCAAAACACATGATGCATAATTAAAACATGCAATTGAATTACTGGCGACAATGTGAATAAATTCAACATTGCTGGAGTATGTACTTATAAATGGTTGAGATGATGTGATAGATGGTGGTACATGTCTTAAATCCCAGCACTTGTAGAGAGAGAGAAAGGTAGATCTCTGCAATGAGGACAGGATGATCTACATAGTGAGTTCCATGACAGTGGGCTATACAGAGAAATACCTTGTCTCAAAAATAAGTCTATATACAATTTTTTTAAAAAAAATGATTAAGATGGCACATTTTATGTGAAGGGTTTTTAAGTATAAGTAGGAAAAAGCATAAGAAGCCTGCTGCTAGAGTTAGCAAATATTCACAGAGCAGAACTCATATCTGGCATATGGATAGAGAAAGGTTTGACATTAACAGTTAGCATTAGATGAATGTACAGCCACGGTACGTGCCCATATAACTATCACATAGTCACAAAGAATGATTGTGAGGAAATAACCAAAAATATTTATGATAAATATGGTGATTTTTTTTCAAGTGAGCATAAGGAATAGACTGAAAACTTTGTGACCCATGAGGTATTTGGTATAGTTGTTCTCAAGCTGACTCAGAAACAGATTGTGTCTGTCACGGTAACAAAACTCGAGAGCTAGGCAACATAATATAGGAGCCATGATAATAGACCATTATGAGACAGAAACAAAACTTCAGTGTCCATTAGTGGGCAGCCATAATCAATTTTTTTCACTAGAATAGACAGCAAAGATACACAGAAAAAGTAGCTGAAGTAAACAAATGGTGTTCTTGGAGTAGTAATGGCTATGGTGAATAATTACCTGTAATGTATGAAAGAACTCCACTGTTATTATATTCTAAATGAAAAATGTCCAGAATAAAACCAGTAGTCATCACCTCCTCCAATACAATCTGATTCATTACTTCTTATCAAAATTATCTTGGATTTTTTTTAGAATGCCCTTGCTCACCTAAGCAGCTCTCCACATAGTAGGCAAGGTAAACTTTTAAGTTGCTGAGTTAGATCATGTTTTACTCTGTTCAAACCTGGCAATTTCCTCTTATTTCAAAAGCCTTACTATCTATAATATTGCTTGTAGGTTTTCAGGACTGACTAAACACACACACACACACACACACACACACACACACACACCCTACCACCACCACCAATGACAGCAGTGAAGGAACTAGAAGGCATGAATTTGAAGGGAAGCAAGAGGTAATAACATTGGAGGGTTTGGGAAGAAGAAAGGGAAAACAGACATGATATAATTATACTATAATATCATAAATAAAAGAAATAAAAATATATACATATATTTGTCCACATTTAAACAAATATGTTATTTTCAAGATTATATATATATATATAATTAATTAAAATACAAAGAGCTCGATGAAGCGGGGGAGGAAGGATAACAAAAAATATTAAACAGATAATTTCATTATAAAGGGGAATATGAAATTAGAAGGCAAATGAGATGGGGGATCTAGGAAAAGTTGGAGGAGAGAAATGAGGTGGATATACTTAATATAAATTATATACATCATGAGATTTTTAAAAGAATGGGTAAACATAAAACCCTAAAATATTTTTAGAGCATTCCTATGATAGCTTTATGTTTAGCCGGCTATTTTTTTAAAATCTCATCCTGTTAGGCACTTCATTTGGGTCACTGTATACTTCTTGCAACACATTGCAATGTCAGGCATGTTCCTAACATGATGCATTTGCATGGCTATATATTCCAGTGTGAACTAAGATTTTTATTTATTTTATTCAGAGATACATAATTCTTCTTTGATACCTATGAAGGGTTCATTCCAAGATTCCCAAATGTCAAAACTCCTCAGACACATTAACCTAGATTCCACGCACAGCCTCCTAAGTAGTTTAAATGGCCTCTCTAGATCACATATACTACAACGTAAGTTTGACAAAAGTCATTATACTTCTGAAGGAAGAATGAGAATAACATCTGAACATAATTAGCACAGACATAAACTTTTAAATATTCTCAGACTGTGATTGGTTGAATCTGTGGGAAATGTCTGCACATATTCAGCACAGACATGACTTTAAAAAAATATTTTCAATCTGTGGTTGATTGAATGTGTGGATCCAGAACTTGCCAATACAGAGGGCTTATTGCATGAGTAATGCGTAGCAGAGGGCCTGACAAATAATGGGTATTTTAAGAACAGCAACTGAATAGACGAATGTTATAGTGATGCAGGCAGAACACTAATTGTAGTAAGATGCTCTAAAGGATGGGGTAGTAGGGTAGATCCAAATTTCACCTGTATTCCACTGGAACTTTCCTTATTGTTCTTTACTCAAAACTTATGAAGCATCGTCCTATATGTCAGTCATCATTCCAAGGGAGTTAAACAGCCAACAAAATAGAATCAGTGAAGACACAAATACCATACCAAGGTCTTTCTCCACCTACTGTCCAATTGACATACATTCATCAATTTTTTTCTTCTATTCTGTTAACAGCTTTGTCTGTTGTTTTTTTCCAACTAAAATTCACACTGATGTTTGCACCACTGGGGCACTGAATGTGGAGCCTAGTAGGAGTTGTCTGAGTTTGAGAGGTAGATCTCTCATAAACAACTCAGTAATGCTTTTCTTCCACAGGACTGGTTCAGCACCATGAGAGCATGCCGCTACCAAATCAAGCCCACTCTGGCGATTGCATTCCTCTGTAAGCAGCCCTTCTTTGTCTTGGGCTTTCCACCATGAGGTTAAAACATAGGAGGCCAGCCTGGCGGTGGTGGCGCACGCCTTTAATCCCAGCACTCGGGAGGCAGAGACAGGTGGATCTTTGTGAGTTCAAGGCCAGCCTGGTCTACAAGAGCTAGTTCCAGGACAGGCTCCAAAGCTACAGAGAAATCCTGTCTCGAAAAACCAAAAACAACAACAACAACAACAAACAAACAAACAAAAAAACCAAACAAACAAAAAAACCAAACAAACAAACAAACAAAAAAACATAGGAGGCCTTGCTCCGAAACTGAGCAGATTTGGCAACAGGCTCCCAGATTTCTCAGGCTCCAGAAGCTTATTAAGCTTTCCTTTCTAGGTCACTCCACCTCAGGCGTTCTAGTTTGTGTTACCTAGCAGCAGAAACGAACTGTGGCCATGGCCTAATTTGTCCCTGTGCCTCCACTTTTGCCCCTTTGTAGTCCCTTTGTCTGCCCTGTGATCAGAGATTCGACCTTGCCCTTTCTTCAGCTTGCACGGTGTATTTGCATTAGCTCCACAGCACTTGCTATGACACGAATCATCGACATGATCAGACCACAAGCTCCCACCGAAATCAACTCTAATTCTCTCACGCTACTCCTGAACGCCAGGCCACACTTGTTTTCCTGGTATTCCCTAAAAATGCCCTTGTTCATTCTTCTGTCATACTATTCTTCCATCATGTATTAATTTGGATCACTCGCTCGCTTGCTTTAGAATTCTAGTCAGATTACAAAACTTTATATAAGGTTCTCTGATCTGAAACTGCGCTCTGCTCCCACTCTCTTGCTCTACCAGTCTCATTTGACTTAAGCCTTTGTTACCACCTACAATAACATTTCATTTTTATTGTCCTTTTTCCCCTCCTAAATATAAGCTTCATTAGTGTGAAATTTTTATCTTAATGTCTGAGCTACTAGCCAATGCCTGGTATATGGTAACCACTTATTAAAATATTTACTGGAAAAACTACTGAATATTTTCCTGCATTCATGGCTACACAACACTGACTATCATATTCTACTCAGAGATAAAGTCTGTAGAGTCTTCTCTTGTAAACCTTCTTCTTCTTGGCCTTTAAATCTTTCATTTACGATAAACAAAATCTGCTATTCTTTCAATGTCTTGAATAAAAAATTTCTTCATACTTTTGCCTCAAAAAACTTAAATTTTTGTCTGGACAGATGGCTCAGTGGTTAAGAGCACAGGCTGTTCTTCCAGAGTACCTGGGTTCAATTCCCAGCACCCACGAAGCAGCTCAGAGCTGTCTGTAACTCCAGTTCCAGGGGATCTGACACCCTCACACAGACATACATGTGGGCACAACACTAATGAGCATGAAATAAAAATAAATAAATCATTGAAAGACACTTAAACTTTCTGTCAAAATAGCTATTTTTACCAGCTTTACTCTGAGTTATGGCATATGTGTCTTCTCATATATATCTAATTTGCAGACATGATGGTAATTATATCAATGTAATTCCAAAGCTACTTCTCCTTTACATGCTCACATTGATTCACAAACAGAGGTCAGCTCACAGTTTTTCATCACTTTCACCATCTCATGTTTATCTGTGCAGGTAGTATACATAGAATAGCTGTTTTGATGTGTGATGTGGGAGTCCCCTCTGTGTGCTGAGATTAGCATTAATGAATAAAGAAACTGCCTTGGCCTGTTGATAGGGCAGAACTTAACTGAATGCTAGGAAGAAGAAGGCAGAGCCAGTGAGAAGCCATGGAGCCTCCAGAGTCAGACATGCCTAATCTCTGCTGGTAAGCCATTGATTGCCATGTGGTGATATACAGATTCATAGAAATGGGTTAAATTAATATGAGTTAGCCAATAAGAAGCTAGAGCTAATGGGCCAAGCAGTGTTTTAATTAATACAGTTTCTGTGTGATTATTATGGTTCTGGGCATCCAGGACGAATATGTGCCCCCCCTCCTCCAATACTGTTTATATCCCCACAATACTGAATAATTATCTTCTCATTCTATATTAGCACTCTGTATCTGTACTTTGTGTATCTTATGCAAAATGTGTCACATGTCACAAATCTTAAATTCTTACTCTGTTATTCTTCTATATTGTAAACTCTTAGTCTTACCCTATTTTTACTTTGAAACTACCATTCTACTCTATTGATTACTCTAATGTTTTGCAGATTCTTGGGCTGGCCTTGTACTGCATTTCAGGACAAGTTCCAATGGTAAATCATCTAAACCACTCTTTCACCAACATTTTGTATAAACGACCTCCCATTATAGTCACTTATAAAATATTTCTTGGCTCGATTCATACATAAAAAGTTCGTGTTCTCTAAAGTTATGAATGTTGTTGAAGAAAAATCCCACAATTATTTAAACTAGTTGTACAGCATATTCACCATCTAGAAACCCGAAACATGTCAATGATCTGAATTTTCATGAATGAATTTCTTTCCCTATTTCCTTTCAACTATTCTAAACTTTGTCATAGGGCCACTATCAACTGAAAAAACTTTTGTCTCTGAGCGGTAATGATGAGAACTTTATAAAACTATCAAAACTCCCACCTACATGTGTCCCTATACTCACTGAAGTGTAGCTCTCACCTTACATCAAAGAAGCTTCTCTGTGCAGCAGACAGAGACCATTACAAAAAGCCACAACCAATCACAACTAACCTTGAGGTGTCTAGAACCAATAGACAGATCTACAACAGCATTCCTGCATGGGAAGCTCAGCAAACATCAAGGAAGAGGGAGCAGAAAGATCACAATAGAAAGTCTGCTGTGAGATTGCCTCCTAGAGATGGCAGGGAAGCTGTACTCATGGCCAACAACACTGCTGCCCAAATCTGAACAAGGACAACCCCAATAGACATGCTAATATATAAGGAGGAACTCTCAAGGGGTCCCACCTCTATATGAAGAGCTACATGTAACTAATGACTGCTGAGAGGAGAAAAAATAACCTCTGCCAGGGATGAGGCCCCTATTTCGCTATTCAATACAAAGTGGTCAGTCCTGAAATAATGTACATAAGTCACACCAAATGGAAAAATAGGTTGTATTTGCACTTATGTATGTACATATGGAATAGTAATCAAAATTATGATCAACAAAGACAAAAAATTGATAACAAGTGAGGGGAAAAGAAGAGGGGATGAAGGGAGGAACAAGAAGGGTGTAGTGCTTTAAATTTTTGAAGTAAAATGTAGCATCTGGACTTCGTCAGTTTTAGAGCGCTTGCCTAAAATGCACAAGATTCTGGGCTCGAGCCCCATCACCACTACCAAATACATATATACTAAATAATAAATAAATAAAATGCTTCCGGTTTGAACCCCAGTAGGTAAAACAGCCTTGAAGAAGGGCTGGCAAGGAGAAAGCTGTAAATCTTTCTGTTCACTGCTAGTTATGACAGCAGTTTCAATGGCAGCTTGCTTTATGTTCCATTTTTTTTACTAGCCTTTCTCTAATCTAGTAGGGTTTTGTTTTTCAAAGAACACTTCATACAAACACAACTTCATATGAGTCATGCCAGGTTCATTCCGTAACTTCTAAATGTGAGACCCCTATATGCTGAATTAGTGGAATTCAAAATATATTTCTTTTAATTGCTTCTTTTTAAAGCAGTAACATTAAAAGATAGTGGGAGAATGATATTTGGTTCACAAAGATAATGTCAGGGAGGCCTAATTATAATGTCTAAAGGTAATTGTAGAATATACAGTGGGATTAAGGGTGGACTCTTGGAATTTCCCTAACACCAGGTTTCTGCCTGACCCACAATGGCTCTCTCTTCCAAGATCTCTCTTTCATTGCTCTCCTACTCTGTCCGTCTCCCCCAACCCTGAGCATCCTGAACCCTCATGTTCTAATCTGAACAAAGTAACAATACCAGTAGAAACAGAGAATGGAATTAAACACCCAATTTCCCAAAGAGATGATTATAGGACAGGGACCTCAAATCAACATGAGTGGCCACTTGTCCATGATGTTCCCAACAGACTCATATACTTGAACACATGGTTAGCAAATGGAGGCACTGTGTGGGGAAAGTTTAAGACCTGACTGGTAAAAGGCAATCACTGGGGTTAGCCTGGGAGAGTTATATGTGGGCCCTGTTCCTGGTAGGTTCACTCTGCTCTTTGGTCTGCCAAAATGAGAACAAACTGCTCTATAAGTTCCCTCAATTACAGAATAGGCTGCTCCAGCTGCCATATTTTCCTCACCAAGATAAACTAACTGAAAGCCAAGCAAACCTCTGCTTGTGTAAGTTGCGTTTGGGTATTTTGTCATAGTGACTTGAAAAGGAGCTAGGTCAATCACAACATATGATCAACAAATCATAAGAGAATAATGATATACTGGTCCAGGAACAAAGGATATAGTGGGAAACACGATGACATATGATCAGATGTCCATGTGCAAGAAAAACAGTATGAGTTACTGTTTTTTATTACAAAACGCACAAACATACCTTTAAACACATGATAGGTAAGAAATGGTAGTCAACTACGGTGCTCTTTCTGCTCAGAAAAGCATTATCAGTTATGAAAAACCCAATAAAGCAATGATTAGCTTTGTAAATGAAATAGATAACACTCATAAAATAAGAAACTAAGATACAACATTAATGAACCATATAGAACAAGATATGATACAAATAATACAATACCAGGAAGCATTTAACATTTGCTATGTGTCAGACACTATGCTAAGCATATTACATTTTAGCTCTCTCCACAATGGCCCTATAAGATAGTATTATTATCGTTATTTTAAAGTTGGCAAAACAGAGACACTGGGAAGACAATAATCTTTCTTAAGAATGTCAAACTATTAAATGGCAAAACCAGTATTCCAATCCAAAAAAATGGCTGGCTTCAGAGTCTGCACTGAGTATCTACTCTGATGATGATATGCTTCCTCAGATGAATGTGGTAAGATTCAAAACATATAAAACAGAAACAAATGGCTTGGATCCAGAAGTAGATGGCAATGTAGCAGAAGTAGACACCGTAGTGCATGCTCAAACAGCTGGGGTGCATGAGCAGCCACCACAGGAATCTGAGCATCTGACCACAATGTACACACTGAAGGTTTTGCAACATGAGTTGACATCCAGTATATAGTAGTAGATACTGAGGAGGCAAGAAGAGGCAAAAACATTGAAGTAAGAAATAATTAAGGTATGCAAGGTGATAGTCAAGATACAGAAATTTCCAGCTTCATTACAAAGCAGACAATGATGGTTGCATTTTGCTGCAATCATGAAGAGTGAGCACAAGATTATAGTAAAACTTCGAACATAATAAAATGGAAGAACGTGCTATGCATAGCCAGCCATAAAAGTACTGAGAATGAGTGCAGAAACACATGGATCAAAGAGGCAAGGGATAGTAGAAAATATCTATGAGTAGCTAGTTCACAAGTGAATATGTTGTGAAACTGAAAAAAATCTCAATTCATGAACATTTATCTCAAAATCATTTAGCCAAGATCTATAGAGAGATTCAATGGACATCCAGAAGTGATGGAAGGCATGAGCAGTGTGTGTCCATTTGATCAGAATCTGTACAAAACAATCTATACTATGACATAGGAGTCATGCCACAAGAACTAGATGCATAGATCCTAGCTATGGTATGGATGAAGAAAGCCATGCTGTGATGCCCAGTCATATGATTTTGTGCTTTATAAGTGAGCCATGACACAGGAGCAAAGAGATTTCCTGCATGAGTAGATGTCACATATGGCAATGGAGACGCGGCAGCATATATATGCTCAAATGACCATGTGACCATGATGCACAAACAGGCATCATTTGTACTAGAGCATTTGATCATGCTGCTAAGTTATACCATCTTGTGATGTAAATTTAAAATTATGTTGTAGAAGCAGACATGCTATCATTTTGAAATTCATAAGTCATGGTTCCCTTTAGTCGAGGAGCAGATGAAACTGATCAAACAGCTTAGAAATCATTGTACGTGTTTAAGCAGTCATGGTGAACAGATGTATCTGAGCACTGGACTCTGATGTACAGGAAGTCTAGTGACATGAGATAATATCTATAATTTTGGAGCAGACAGAAATGGTACAAGAAAATGCAGATATGTTCTGGGAGCAGAGAACCATATACTAGGAAAAAAAAACAACCAGAAAACACAAACTGATATATAGACGATGCATAAAACACTGTTTTCCTATAGAGTAGTAGGCAGTTAAGATTCCTGCTCAGGAACCATGGGGTATGAGCAGACAAGCATGCTGCGTGCTCAGACAACCATGGTGCATGAGCAAAAACCTATACAGTTACAGTAATTCAATAGTAGGAGGAGCAAATAACCTAATGAAGAATAGGCCAAGATAAACAAGATATAGGAACAAAGGTAACATCATTCATAAGGAGACTATTATTAGGCCAGCAAGGCATGGCAATTATGCTAAAGGCATAACATATATTCATACAGTCATCCGAGAGTAGAGCATTTCACCATGGTGTCTTCCCAGACATTACAAGCAAATAAGTTTATGACTACAACCTAAAAGTAGATGTGCAAGAATATTAGGGGATAAATTGATGACATAAGAACAGAAAATAATAGTGTTAGAACTAATAGAATACTCCAAATAGCACTAACTCAAAGTGGGTCAGTCCTCCGTTGCATAAGCTCGTACCATAATCTTTTAAATACTATTACAAGTATCATTGTTTGACCATAATGTTGTTGCATTTAGCTTCAGAACTAAAGGTGGCAGTCATGATAAGAAATCAAGGGATACAGTTTCATCACCATCATTACCATTGTCACACATCTATACCTCACATTATACTCAGTGTTCGAAATAGTTTGTGCGTAATCATGCATTAATCTGCACAGATTTATGAGATATTTTCTTTGCCATTTTGTAGAAATCAAAGAATAGTAATGCAAATTGAGATGTCTAAGATCCCACAGTTAGTAAGTCAATAATTTGCAATTCAAACCCATACATTTTGTTTCAACAACCTGTTCTTTTAAATATAACAACAAATGACAATATGCTGTGATTCTCCTCACAGACAGACATGATACATGGTTTAAAAACAGAGTAGGTAAGTGAAAGACTTTGTTCCAGAAGCAGATGGCAATGTTGTAAAAGTAGATAGCACAGCACATGCTGAACCATCCACCACAGGAGTCTGTGCACTTGACCACAAAGCACACTCAGAAACTCTTACAACATATGTTAATGCCTCATTAAAAGGGTAGAAACCAATGACAAAGGAGAAAGAAACCTGTATTATTGTCAAAATACAGAGTACAAACACAGATTAACATTAAAAAGGCACAAAATATTAAGATTCTTAAAAAATACTAGACTGTCATGTATTTTCACAAATCTTGGTGTTTAAGTGAAAATACTTAAGAAAACTTCAAATACAGTACCTGACCAAAAATATGTTTAGACATCTTACTATTAAGGATAATGGGTCAATTCACATATGAAAGATGAAATACATGTGATACTGCAGAAATAAAGTAATAAAAAAATTCAGCTGATTAAAAATAACGTGTGCCATTGATCTAAGAGCATATCTGAATGGTATATAGGGTGCTTAGATGACAAAAATGTAAGAAAATGTCATTTGAATATGTATTTGTGGTGCATAGTCACATACATACAGAACACAGGCTACCAATTATAATACTAGTACATATGGATATAGTGCAGAAATAAATTGTTGTATGATTATATTACTTGGGTAGATATGGTATGCTAATAAGTAAAACATACAAGCAGTAGATGACTTTGGTTCAAGAGGATAACAACAAAACAAAAGAGACTTACATGAACATGATCCCTTATTAAAAAAAAACTGGCCATGAGATATCTGGATTTGTTCATGCTTCTGGTATACACCAAAATTATCCTATTACATGAGGGAACAACTATTAAAACTCATAATAGAAATGGTAGAGGAGTAGTCATCAGAAATAGCCTTATCCTTACAGGATCTAATGACCACAATAATAGAACTAATATTTATGTTAACATACTCATTCTGCATTCAGAAGTCAACCATGATGTTTTGTCTTTTACATACTAAGCATAGATGAGTAGTATCCATCATGTATGCACAGAGAGCAACAGTGGTTGATAATGTACACATATAAATGATAATCAGTTTGATAAACTACAGTAATGGGTCTAGGCAGAAAGATACGCTCAATTGACCATCCACAAACAAAACCAAGAATAAGAGGTCAATGGCACAAAATGAACCTTATGCCATATGTTCAGATGAATAGCAACCTCTCAGCCTTGGGTACTAATTATGATTCATATCTTTAATTATTCAATTCCTAGAATCCACATGTTGGTTCACAACTGGCTATAACTCTATTTCCACAGACTCTGATGCCCTTTTCTAGCATTGTACATATGTAGTGCAAAATATACATCAAGGCAAAATGCCCATATACATACAAATAAAAGATGACTTAATTAAATTTAAAAATTAAATGCCACAATCCAAAAGCATAGGTCTTCAATTACACATGCTGTTATAAATTGAATTATGTCCTCCCCAAAGAGATTTTGAAGTTATAATACTCAATACCTGTGGTTCTGATCTTATATGGAAATGAGTCTTACAGTAATAAAGTTAAAATGAAGTCATACCATACTATACAAATATTGAATATAGCTTGCCCCAGAAACTCATGTTGAAATCTGAATGTCACTGTGAAGTGCTCAGATGTACAACCTTTTAAGAGGCATAAAGGGATTAGCTCCTTTCTTTAGAGAGTGGGTCAATGTCATGGGAATGGGGTAGGTGTTATATGCTTTGTCTCTTTTACATATTTCCATATCACTACTGCTTTCCCATCATGTTGCAATGCATCCTGAGGCTATCATCTGTTATAGGTATCTTCGCTTGGATTGCCACACTCTAGAACTATGAGCTAAAGGAGCTTATCCTATTTACAAAACACTTAGTCACATGTATTCTCAACAGAAAATGTAGCAAGGTGTTTTCATGGACCACAAATTCAATCACTAGTATCTGCATAAAAAGAGTCAAAGTTGAACAACAACAAAAAGAGACAACAGTATGTCTCAACAGAGGTAGACTTTAGTGTGATGATGCCACAAGTCAAGAAAATCTTGAAGCTAACAAGAGCTATTGGATTGCTTCAAAGAAGCTTCACAGAGAGCATATCCCTGTCCACATTTTGATTTTGGATTTCTAGCCTCTAGAAGTATGAACAGATAAGAACAAAGTTGTGGTGTTTTGTTACCATAGCCCTCGGAGACAATACTGAATGGTATTGTTCCAAAAGACAAATTCCAGCACGTGTGAGGGGACTAACAACTTGCTATGCATAATACACTATAGTCACAATCATCTATTAGAATGAGAAGTTATTTATAAGCATTAAACTGGGGTTGTGCATAGGCTAATAATGCATTCAAGAGATACAGTAATAGAAGGCATTTAAGGGTATTGCCAGAATAACACAGCATGCTGATTTACAGGAAATATTTTTAATGTAGAAAAAATACTATCCTAAAAATCCTAAATTAATGAAGGGTCAGAAAAGGGCAAGAGGTTGATTGATGACTATCAATTAGATAGAAACAAGAAGTTCTGATAGTCTGTGCACATCAGGATGACTATAGATAATGATAATACACTGCAGATTTCAAAACACTTGAATAAATTACTTTAATTTTTCATTATACTGTAACAATAAATGTTTGAGTATATATGTGTATATTTCTAACTTGATTAAAACAATACACAGTATTTATATACCTATATATCACAATACTAAGTTAAAGGGAGGTGGCGGAAGGGGGATGAATATTGTATGAGTACTAATATATGATTTACTTGAAATAAATTGCCTATATGAAACTCTACAATGACTAAACACCAATAAGAAGAAACAAAATTAAAAATTTAAATTAGTAAAGATAAATTTTAAAGTGAAGTACAAATAAAAGAAAAATTTAAACTGCAGTTTAATCCATAAAATATAAGAAGTTATGCTTATATATCTATTGAAATAATTTTAAATTAAAAAATAAAATATTCAAGTAAACACTAATTATTCACTATAAATATTAATATATATACTTACATGTATATAGTTTTATTCTAGCAGCACAGTAAGTTTGTTTACATTGGTATCTCTACAAATATTTCAATGATGTGTTGTCCTATGGCCTGTGATGGCTATCACATCAAAAAATAGAAATTATTGAGTTCCATCGGAACCTTATGAGACCACCATTATATATACAGACCATCACTGAGTTAAATATCCTTATGCAATACAATATCATTAATCAACATAATATGAGAATAATATACTAAAATATAATTGTGACTGCTAAACACATCAAAAATAACCATTTATAAGTCCCAATTAAGTCACTTATTCTCTAGTACAGTTGTACACTTGCATGATGTATATTCAGGCAAACAATTAACAAGATAAGCTGTACATAACAGAATTGTACATAGGTTCTGCCTCTACCTTAAATTCTTCATATTAAAATGAGAAATAAATGAGTAATATAACTACAGATCCAATAATTCAAGTTGGTATTAAAAGAGTAATATAGATGCTTTGTGCCCACTCCCAAAGATACATCTACAACATAACCCCTGCATGTAAGACTTAGGGATTACCTCTGAAGAGCAGCTTGGAAGACTGTAAGAATCAGAGAAACAGAAAGCTTTCCATAAGACCATGTTTACTAGAAATTTCATAGAAGCTACACCCATGACATCTCACCAAAATGGATGCCTAAATATGACCTGAACAAGGGTTGCACAAGTAAGTAGACATGCTAACACGGAAAAGGAAAATCTAATGAGACCCCCCAATTCTACACAAAAACCTACAGTCAACTAAGGAATGCTGAGAGTAGAAATAGTCTTCCCCAAGAAAGAGCACACCAGTTGGTATCTAACACCAAGTGGTCAGACCTGAAAACAAACATACAAGTAACATTATGCAGACTGAGCAGGTTGTATTTATATATCTATGAATATATAGAAATAGATATATACATATAAGTATATAGAGAAATTTTATATATAGCAACAATTAAAAGGTGCATAAATTTGAGAACAAGGAGTTACATGGGAGAGGCTACAAGGAGGAAAGGGATGGGAGAAATGATATATTAGACTTTACTTTCAAGAAATAAAGTAGATTTTAAAAATCAAAAATAGGAAAAGCATATAATGAATAACTCTTGGTAACCTGAAATTGGTATGTAGTTACTACAACACACTATGGTCAAATTTTAGATCCTTGTTCCCTATAAAGAGTAAGATAAAGTTGTGCACTTCATTTAAATCAGATTTTTATACAAATACACAAAAATAAATACATGGTCAGTTGCCTATGATTTGTGCCAGGATGCCCACGGTAGTGCTCAGACTACTTTCTATATAATCATGTTCTGATTACTGTGACATGTAACATTTGTGCATGTTCATGAGGTCACCATGCTGAAGTAGAGACTGCCGAGATGACCGCAGTATAGCAGCAGCAGTTGAGACTACATGACCAGACATAACATCTGTTTGCTTTTCTGTTTGTGATGCAGCAACACCAGCATTACTGACAAAGATACACTTGTTTAAAATAGCAAAAGACAAGTACACCTTAAAAACCATAGAGGTGTGGTCTTTTGTTCAGAATCAGAGAAATGTGATGAAACAGGAGTAGTAGGTGCACCGTTATATATAGAAAGCCACAGTACTAAACAACCAGGATACTAGGGCAGGCAGGTAGAAGTAGAAAATTATACAATTAAAAAGAAATTTATAAAACAAAAACAAGAAGAAGCAAAAAGTACATGAATAGATGACCTAAGTGCCTTAAAAGGCAATCATAATACATTCTGTTGAGTGTTGTGTGGCATTAATTTATGTTTTATTAATATTTTAATTATATGTCTACAAACATAAAGATTAAAATTGAACAAAAAAGGATCTTAGAATAGTATTGAGGTTTTATTTCCTATGATCTTTAAACCCTGGTATTACACCTGTGAGTATGTTAACATCACACAGCCAAAGGGACTTTGCAGATGGAATTAAATAGCACTCTACTAACTGTAACATATAGGGATTACCCTAGATTCTCCAAAAAGGTTCAGTATACCTACATGGATAATTAAAAGGAGGAGAACTATGCAGAATAAGAACCAGAAAGTGATATGGTATTCCCCTCTGAAGCTGCTTTGGCCTGTGACAGAGCAGAATAGAGATAGGCGTCAAAATTAAAGTAAATGCTTAAAGAAGGTAGAGTCAGAGAGATGCTATCTAGCTGCCAAAGAAAAAAAGATGCCAGCCAGAACCTTACAGAATCACTTGACTCATGGTAAAATACAAAATAAAAGAAATGGGTTAATCTAAGCTGTAAGAGTTAGTTAATAAAAAGCCTGAGCTAATGGTCAAGCAGTGTTTTAATTAATACAGTTTCTGTGTGATCATTTCAGGTCTGGGCAGTCAGGAAATGAACGAGCAGTCTCTGCCTACAAGAAGATATTCAAAGAGTGATAAGAGCTATCTACTGCTTTGAAGATGAAGAGATACATAAGCCAGCAAATGTAGGTGGCCTTGAAAAGCTGACAAAATGTTCTGGCCAACATCTGGCAAGAAAATTGGAACCTGAGTTCAACAAGCACATGAAACTGAAATCCATCAACAATCTGAGTTAGCTTGGAAGCAGATTTATCACAAAAACTTTCAGAAACAACATACTGCTGACAGCATTTTGACTTTACATATTTTTTAAATGTCTATTGTTTTAAAGTACTCTATTTGTGATAGATATTTTCTCCAACAGTAGAATATGAATGCATTTCTTCTCTTTATCTCTGAGAGGAAGGTAATTTTCTGTTTCTTTTGGGTACAAGATGATTTAAGAGATGCATACTATATATAATTTATTAGAGTATATCATACATGATAGGCATGTAATGTGTTTATAAATAACATTATTATACTGATAATAGTTTTGTATATTCATGATACAGCTTGGCATCTGTTATCATATTTTATCCTTCTCACAATCTGATAGGTGAGCATGATAAGAATTTCTCAACCTAATAATATAAAGATCTAAAACATGAAGAGATTTTTGCTTGCTCATAAACAAATAGCAGAATGTAAAGGCCCAAATAGAATAATTTCTGGTCATGTGTTATTTTCACAGTTCACTCGTTGAAGGAATTCATACGATTGGGGAGAAATTGGTTATGCTTTTGAGAAGGAAAGAAATACTTGTTGGGCAACCTAGCCTCTAGAAATAAATCCTAAGTATGTGCAAGAAATATGATTTCACAATGGGTCTGCTGGGAAAACATTCTAGGAGAGCAGCAGAGATTGCAGGATAGAGAGATTTGGATAAGGCTATGTACAAACCAGCACTAAGGGATTTAAAAATCTGATATAGCTGTCTAAAGAACAAAACCATGTCGTTCTTAAACCCACAGTGCTTTGGTTTCAGCCAAAGCCATTAATCCTCTTTTCTGCTTCTTGCCTCTTCAGCTCACTCATAAACAGCTCTAGACTTTGGTTTATTTCAAAGTTCAAGAATCTCAGATATAAACCCAGTGTGATACTTGAAACTAGAAAGCAGCCACGGGCAACAAAAACAAAGGTTTCCTAAGGTACTTTTATATATCCAAATAGAGAAACTCAAGACTAAAAGTTCAGCCTAAAGAATACTGCTTGCATCTAGATAAATGGGGAGTCAATGCAGAATTTGCTATCCCTGAAACTGATGCACACAACACACAAAATAAATGAATAAATGCACAAACAACAACAGCAAAACCTTTCCCTCCTCTCTGCAGAGTAATCAATGCCCTAAGCCAATGTTAATCTCTGCACCACCATTAACCCTATCTGCATATCCAGGTCGAAATTCACCACATAGCAAAGACAAATTTATTCCTTTATCATGGTATCTCTTTTACTACAGAGGTAAATATATGGAGTAGTTTATATATTTACTCTGAGTTTAAGGAACTTCACTTCTTCAACTAGATCCCAGTATTCCTGTTTGAAAGATGAATGAGGCAGACTAGGCTCGTGTGGTTTAATAATACTTGGTCTTCAGTTCATATACCTCTTTTGAGGTGGGGCTAGAATCTTTGAGACTGTGATTCAGATGGAGAAGTGTGCTGCTGAGACTGGGTTTCAAGGATGCTATTTTCTCCCGGTGCTTGCTAGAGAATTCCAGCTTCTGACCTGCTGAGACATGAGCAAGCCATAATATAAGCTCCCATCCTCCGCATCACCATGCATTTCCTGCAGTGACGAGATTGTGATCTCTGAACCATGAGCCAGAATATCTTCTCTTCAGACACATTTGTCAGTAATTTGGTCACAGTAATGAGAATTAATACAATGACTTAACTTCCAGGTCTAAAATTATATAAGTGAGAGGTACATAAACTGAGAATTAGACAAGAACATGACCACTCATTTACTAGGTCTAAGCTATCTTTACAATCAGAAATCGCCAACATGAACAACTATATGATCATAATAAAATAAAAAATGTAGATAGTCAAATATAATAACAAATTGTAAATGAGATAGCCCATTACATAATTATTGACTATACTGCAAGTAACTAATACTATGCAAAAAAATAGAACTGGAGATACTGTTTTCAAAAGGGAAATCTCTCCCAGGGACAGAAAAGAACAACTAACATTTGTTTCAAGTTAAAATTAAATAACTCAAACAACTCTTTAAGCATTTATAGAATAAATCAGTCCTGATTTGGAAGATCAAAACAGTGGGAAATTGGAGACAGGAGATCGTAGGCCAACAAGATAGCTCCATGGTTACACTTGCTACGAAGCCTGACCACCTGAGTTTGGCCCCCAGGACCCACATGGTGAAAGTAAAGAACTCCCACAGATTGTCCTTTGATCTCTGTAAGTATCATGTGATGCACACGCATACATACAAATAAATAAATAGATGTAGCAACTTTTTTAAAAAAAAATCTGTAAACTGTATATGCTGAAATACCCAACATGAAAAATATTTGAAGAAAAAAATTAACTAAAATCCTCCTTAATGTTGAAATAAAGTTATTTCCTGTTAAAGTCAGTGTCATAGTGTTTATTTTCAAAACTCTTACTCACCATGCACTGGAATCTTCAGCAGTGGAAAGAAAGGAGGTAGAAAGGATGAATGTAATGCAAAGTCGGATTCCTATATCCCACTAACAAACAAGTCACACTTCAAGGCACAGAGTCCAAAGAAATGAGATTACATACATTTAAAAATCGGCACACTGATATTCGTACTAGTAGTATTCCTTTTTCACTTTTACATACTTTTTATACACTTAGTTGTCAACAGAAATGTACATATAAAACATGTACATTTAAAATATTTGAATATTTCTTTCACTATAGATGGTAACCTCTAGAGTTTCGGAGTTTTATATTATTTTAACAAAGATATTTTTACATTTTTGTGTGTATGTAATATACGGACAAATATGCATGCTTATTGGTGTGTATATGAGGGTATTTAATCACTTGTACATCTGTGTTTGGAAACTAGAAAGCAGTGTTAGGTGTCTTCCTTTAGCATCACTCTTAATGGTCTCCAAATTAGGAAAACACACAAAAAGATATTTCATTGGGGGACCAGATAAACAAATTTCACTATTCTCTATATTCAGAATAATACTCACCAGTAAAAAAAAAAAAAAAAAAAAAAAAAAAAAAAAAAAAAAAAAAAAAACCAGCTTGGTATTGTCATAAAAACAGACACATGGACCAATGGAATTAAATTGAAGACCCTGACATTACTCCACAAACCTATAAACTCCTGACATTTACAAAGAAGTAAAAATGGTACAATGGAAAAAGGAAAGCATCTTTAATAAACGGTGCTGGTCTAAACTGGATGTCAACATGTAGAAGACTGTAAATAGATCCTTATCTATCACCATGCATGAACTCAAGTCCAAATGGATCAAAGACCTCAACGTAAATCCAGTTACATTGAACCTGATAGAAGAGAAAGTGGGAAGTAACATTGAACGCATAGGCACAGGAGATCACTTCCTAAATATAACACCAGTAACATGGACACTGAGAGCAACAATTAATAAATGGTACTTCCTGAAACTGAAGAGTTTCTGTAAGGCAAAGGACACAGTAAATAAAACAAAATGATAACCTACAGAATGTGAAAAGATCTTCACCAACCCCACATTGGAAAGAGAGCTGATCTCCAAAATATATGAAAAACCGAAGAAACTAGACATCAAAATATAAATTAATCCAATTTAAAAATGGGGTACACATGAGCTAAACAGAGAATTCTCAACAGAAGAGTCTCAAATGGCCAAGACATTTAAAGAATTGCTCAACATCCTTAGCCATCATGGAAATGCAAATCTAAACGACTCTGAGATACCATCGTACACCTGTCAGAATGGCTAAGATCAAAAACACTGGTGACAGCTTATGTTGAAGAGGATGAGGAGTCAGGGGAAGACTCCTCCATTACTGGTGGGAATGCAAACTTGTACAGCCACTTTGGAAATGAGTGTGGCTGTTTCTCAGAAAATTGGAAATCAGTCTACATTGAGACCCAGCGATACCACTCCTGGGCATATAACCAAAGGATGCTCAATAATACTACAAGGACATTAGTTCAGCTTTGTTCATATCAACATTATTTGTCATAGCCAGAACCTGGAAATAACTTAGATGCCCTTCAACTGAAGAATGGATAAAGAAAATGTGGTACATTTACACAACGTACATTTACTCAACAGTGAAAAAAAAATGACATCATGAAATTTGCAGGCAAATGGATAGAACTAGAAAAAATTTCCTGAGTGGGGTAACCCACACTGAGAAAGACAAACATGGTATGTACTCACTCATAAGTGGATATCAGATGTGAAGCAAAGAATAATCCACAGCTCCAGAGAAGTTCGGTTAACAAGGAAGACCCTACAAGGGAGACATGGATAAACCTAGGAAAGGGAATTAGATGAGATCTCCTGGGTAAACTGGGTGGGAGAGGTGGTAAAGGGGAGGGGATTGGAGATAAGAACATGAGGGAACAGGATGGTCTGGGGGTGAGGGACAGAATTGGAGAGCAATGAAAGAGAGATCTTGACAGAGAGAGCCACTATGGGATTAGGGAGAAACTGTTACTAGGGAAATTCCCAGGGGTCCACAACAATGACACCAGCCAAGACTCCTAGCAGTAGTAGAGAGGGATCTCAAAGTATCCTTCCCCTGTAATCAGATTGGTGAGTACCCAAACTATCATAGAACCTTCATCCAGCAGCCAGATGTAGTCTCACAAACCAAGCACCAGGCTGAGCTCTGAGAATCTAATCAAAGAGAGGGAAGAGGGACTACATGAGCAAGGGAGGTCAAGATCATGAGGGAGAAATCTACAGAGACAGCTGAACCAAGCTCGTGAAAATTTAGGAATTCTAGATCAACAGCTGTGGAGCCTCCATGGGACCAAACTAGGCCCTCCGTTTGTGGGAGACAGTGGTGAAGCTTGGACTATCTGTGAGGGAACTGGCAAAAGACCAGGATCTCTCCATAATGCATGAGCTTGCTTGTTGGAACCCATTCCCTATGGTGGGAACCTCAGCCGTAATGCAGGAGGTAGTGGATTGGTCCTGTCCCAACTTAATGTGCCAGACTTTGTTGACTCCTCATGGGAGCCCTTACCCACTAGAAGGACTGGATGGAGAGTGGGTTGGGGGAGATGTGGGAGGGGGAGAAGGGTTGGGGGAAGAACTGTGGATGGAATGTAAAATCAAATTTAAAAAATAAATTTAAATTTTAAAAAAAGAAAACCAACTACAAATACATGTACCAGCTTGCAGGGAACTCAAGTGGATCATGCATAAGACATCAATACCTTATCACAGAGAATAAATAATAAATACAAATAAGAAGAAATTCTTAGCAGCGTGTGTCATTAGCAAATGCAGATTCAAACATCCACAAGTTAGTTCTTCCATTTGTAAGAATGAAATACAAGACTCTGAAAACACCAAAGGCTTGTGAAAAGTGTGGAGGAACAGCAGTACTCATTCATTACTGGGGAGAACAAAAGGTCAGAGAATAACTTTCAAAAACTGGCAGTTACTTACAAAAACAAACATACTCTTAAATACAATTAAGCAATTTTATTTTTTTGATATTTACCCAAGTGAGTTGAAAACTTGTGTGCACATAAAAGTCTATCCATAAATGTTGACATCAGCCTTAGACATAATGACTAAAAGTTGGAGGCAATCAATATGCAATTTTGCAGATGAATATCCTCTGGTATATTCATATGATGAAATATCATTTGTTACTAAACTACAGGGATTGTGAAGCCACAGAGGAAACCCTGGAAGAGCCTTAAATGTATATTATTAAAGTCACGAAAAGCATCCAATTATATGACATTCTAGGAAAGACTATGTAAAGTTTAAAATGTCAGTCACTACAAAGAATTAGAGAAGAAAAGAAGAGTAATGAGGAGAGGATAGAGAATTTTATTAAGTGAAATACTCTCCAGTTGTGGAAATATGACATAATACATTGCAAGTATGGGCTTAAGAATACTGTATTAAGCATTGGTTCATCACTAATAATAAATATACCGTACTAATATTCTATAATAATATTAATAATAGAAAAATGCATAGAAAATATACAGAAAACCTTACAGCTTCTTGGGTATTTTGTAAACCTAGAACTGCTCTAAAATATAGTCTATTAAATTTTAAAGAGTCAATTTCAAATAGGTTACATGAAATTAAAATTTCATAGCATTATTAAACTGGCAAAACTATACAGATGAGAACATATTAGTGGCTTGAAGAAAAAAGATGGGATGGATGCTACTAGAACTGATGACATGACAGTTTCAGCTCTGTATTTTGATTGTAGTAATTGCTACATAAACATAAGTATTTGTGTATCCATATGACTAGACTGCATAGAAGTATACCCACAGATACGAAACGATAAATATAAAATACTCTTACATAACTGCATACTCTAATGTGAAATTGGTGTGGAGTTCATGAGGATACCTAATATTCTATGCATTTTCTATGAATCTATTATTTCAAAATTAGAAATTCAAAAGATATCATCAGCCAGTACCTTTTCCATTTTTATTTAAAATACTTACTCAAACATAACTTATAAAGAAGAATTTAAACCAATAAAAGTGTTATATACTGAAAACAAATCTTAGATGCAATCTAGGTTTTATATGATTATGATGACCTACAAAATAATGAGGATTTATAGGCTCAAGGAGTTATGTGGAAGAGGAGGCAAAAAGATCATAGAACCAGAGGGTTTGGATTGCAAAAAGAAGTGTTTTCCAGACACCGTAAGACTGATATCGTAGATATGAGCCCAGAGAGACTGTAGCAGCATACATAGGACTTGCATAGGCTCAAGTCAGGCAAACCCTATTGATGACTGATAGAAATGGACATGAACTCACATCCCTAACCAAAAAGCTATCTCCAATATAAAACAATATATATTTGGAAAATATGATTGTAACCTGCTGTGGTAGCACACACCTATGAACTCTGTATTTGGGAGGCTATATCAGAATGATTGCAAGTTCAAAGCTATCCTACATTACACACAAGTTCTAAACTTGCTTGGGCTACAAAGAAAGATTTCACATCAGAAGAAACATAATTATAAAATCAGTTTGAATGAGAATTTAGGCAATTAAAAAATGAAAATGAAATCCAAAAATACCTAGTATGACATGAAAACAGATAAACAGCAAATCAAAACTTCTGAAAAACAACAGACTCATTATGAGAGTGAAATTTATTGCCATGGTTGCATATATTTGAAAAGTAAAAATAAAAATATATCATTTAAGTATACCTAAGTATAAAATTACATCCAAGCTGAAAAGCAAAGAAAACAAAGAGAATACAATAAATATTAAAGTAAAACTAATAAAATAAGTCATGCAATAAAAGAGAAAAGAACAAGTAAAAATGAAAAGTTACCTTTAGACTTATAGACAAACAAACAAAACCCAGTGTTGTAAATGGGAAGAAAGCATCCTTGAAGAATTAACTGCTATAAAGTGAATTTTATGCCAACAAATGTGAAATTTTAGAGTGGACATTTCAAAAAACTGTTAACACGGACAAAATAAAAAGTATAATCTGACTATTCTTCCAATTCTATAAAAGAAAAACATTGGCTATATAACTAAATATATTCCCCAAAGAAAACTTGAAGCCCATATGGCATTAGCAGTGAGTTCCTCTAAACATTCAAAGAATAAATATCCTCACTATTCCATAATGTCTTCTAGAATGTACAATTAACTGATTTCATTCATTTTCGAAGATAACATTATTTTAATTCTAAAACCTAACAAGATTTGACATAAAAGGAAAGAATGGGGCAAATTTTATTTATAAGAATGAACATAAAATTCTACCACACACATACACATACCCCACGTGTATTTCCATCCTATATCACAAAATACTATGAAAAGCAAGGGTTAGATTAAAGATATAAGGCTAATTTAACACTCGAAAACCAATCAATGCGATACATCGCACTAACAAATTAAGAAGCTGTTAGCAAATTGTTTGCCATAAAAGCATCAGATCCTACGTTTGGACCCTTGGCAATAATGAAATATTCAGATGTGGTGAAAGGCACCTGTAATCTCTGCAGTGGGGAGGTAGAAACAGGAAAATGTCTGGGGTTCATTGTCAAGACAGTCTATTTGAATTTAAGCTCCAGGCTCAGTGAGAGGAGTTGTCTCAAAATAATAATAATTAGAGGACAATTAAGAAACACACTTGACATCAACGATCTCCACATGCACACCAATACCCCCCCAGACACGTCAATGTTATGCACACATGAACAAAAAGGGAAAGTCATATGACCGATTCAATCAATACATGAAAATATGAAAAGAGTTTATAGCTATTCATGTAGTTTAAAAATATTTCCAACAAAAATCATTTGTGTAATGAAGATGAAAGAAAGTTATGACAAAATCCAGATTTAATAATGAAATAATGGAACATTTCCCTGACATCAGAAACAAATTATAAGATAGCAATTATTTCCTCTTATCTTCAACATTGTACTGGAAGCGAGAGACAATATAGTATGACAGAAAAACAAAATAATATGAAATATAGAGACAATAATTTTAACGATTAATGAAACTATAGATGAATGAATGCTATTAGTAATTGGATTTTTTGCTATCTATGAACATAAATTCAACTGCTAAAACTTGGTTATATTTCTATACAATTGTAAAAGTCCTTAGCTCAATCTATAAGATGCATGTATAGGACTATCATAGTAAAACATTTATTTTGAACATTTAGCCAATAAACAATTAATAATTACAGTAAAAAGGTAAAAGAAAAGGTACAAAATAAAACTGTGTATAACAAAAAGAGATTGAAAATAAATTTTAAATGTATTTATAATAGTATCACATAACATTATATATCTAGGAATATCTAAAGGAACTCAAAAACTAGATATCAAGAAAACAAATAACTTCAATTTAAAATGAGATATAGATTTAAACAAAATAGAAAACTCAAATCCTGAGAAACGCTTAAAGAAATGTCTGAGTCCTTAGTCATCAGAGAAATGCAAATTAAAACTACTTTGATATTTCATCTAATCCCCCATCAGAATGATTAAGATCAATAAGACAAGTGACAGTTCATATTGAAAAGGATGTGGAGTAAGGAGAACACTCATTCATTGCTGGTTGGAGTGCAAACTTATATAAGCATTATGGAAATCAGTGTGGTGTCGTGGTTCCTCAAATAAGTAAGAATCAATTTACCCTAATATTCAGCTACACCACTCATGGGCATACACACAAAGGATGCTCCAACCTACCACAGAAACATTTGCTCAACTGAGTTCATTGCTGCTCTATTCATAGTAGGCAAAAACTGGAAAAAAAAAGAAAACCCTAGATAGTCTCTCAAAAGAAGAATGGATAAATGAAATTGCCAAATAATGGAGGAGATAGAGGACCGAATGGCCATCTATTATCATCAAATTAGCCTCCCAGTACCTGAATTGGGTTACATCTAATTGAGTTGTTGGCCAAAGGGACCCAACATAGGATTCCCTCAAACAATCCAGGCTGTTGCCAAGACTGTAGGTTGCTCTCCACAAGCTGACAGCAATGTCCCATTGCTGAAGACAATACCTACACAATTCACTGAACATATAGAACTTTGAGCTGGTGCCTACATAAAGCCTTCATACCTACATGCTAGTATATTTGGTCCAAGAAGGTACTCTGCAGACTACCAAAGGAGAAACATAAACACTAACCTAGCCACAAACCCTTTGTAGGAGTAACCAATCAATATCTGATTTGACTTAATGCCCACTCTACATGAGGGAATGCATATCCAACACTGTGTGAGTGATCAAGAGCCTGAGACTAGATATCCCAGGGACCTAGGGTAAAACCAAATACTACTGTTCTAAAGACACCAAAAATGTAGCAATAACGTGACTCCTAATAACGTTCTGTTATATTCATAAATCAGTGCCTTGCTTAGCAATCATTAGAGAAGCTTCCTCCTACAGCAGATGGGAACAAATACAGAGACCCACAGCCAGACAATAAAGAGAGAGCGTGAAGAGACTTTGGAACACTCATCCCTAAGCAGAATGTCTCCATCAAATCCCTTCCCTCAGGTCTTAGGGAACCCTGTGGATGAAAAGGCAGAAAGATTGTAAGAGCCAAAGGGAATGGAGGATACCAAGAAGCAAGACCCACTAAATAAACATGATCTACACATATATTAATGCACAGAGACTACAAGAGCATGCTCAGGACCTACACTGCTCTGCACCTGAAGGGGTCCTAAAGCTGAAAGAAGTGGTTATGTGCCCCCATCCCTAACCCAGAAGCAATCCCCAATTGATAACCACTTGCAAATAAAAATCTGGTTTCTATCAAGTAGGTCTCTGTTTCTCGTACCTTCTCTTGTGCCCTTTCCCTTCTGTTTGTTTTGTCCAGTACTGATGTGATAAGTTTTGTTTCATCTTATTATATTTTATTTCATTTTTATTTTATTAGTAGCCCTTTCTAAAGAGAAACAGAAATAGAGTGGATCTGGATGTGAAGGGTGGTGGGGAGGAACAGGGAGAAGTAGAGGGAAAGGAAACCATCATCAGGACATATTATGTGAGAAAAAAGAACTAATTTCAATTTTATAAAAAGCATTAAATGATTACTATTTCTAGCAAACACAGAGTCAATCTGAACAAGTAATTAGTAATTAGAGAATGAAACAAAATGCAAAATAAACAAAAGGGATATTACAAATGCATAACAAACAAAAATATAGTTAACCACATTTTAAACTATATTTTATATAACTCAATAACAACCAGAAATACTTTAACAAGACCAAGACATTTGAATTCTAAACCTGGAGAATGATGACTAATAAATTAATTTGGAAGCTAGCTAATTAGTTGAGTATGGTATGGGACAAAAGAATGTCATTCATGCATACTGTGATAGGAACAGCATTTCTGTTTTGTATCTTTATTCGTTGAGGCAGTTAGCCTTGAACTTATGATCTTCTAGCTTTAGCTTCCAGACTGAGAAATTACAGAAATGTGCTACCATGTCCAGCTTATCTTATTTTTCACTATGCATTTGAATTTCTTCTGGGTCCCTATGTTTTTTTAAAACTACATAGACTTTATTCCAGCATTCCCTACCTCAATGATCTACCCTACACCATAGCCAAGGTCAAGTTTAAAAATCTGATTTGTCAATAGCTTCCCTATTTAGCTTCTCAAGCTACATGACTGTCTTTCCACATTCTACAATACACCAGGTCTTGCATACTGCACAAACATTGGGCAACAATGGCCACAATTGTCCCTTTTCAAAAATGTTCAGAAAAGTAGAAAATACTCTGTAAAAATGAATATTTACAATTAAATACAGAAATAATTATACAATGACTAAATGCTCTGATTAAAGACAATTAGATTGACTTAAGGTAGCCTATATGTAGCATACAAGAAATATATCTACATAAAGAAAAGTAGAAATGACTTGAACAGGAACCTCAGCCTCACCAACAGTATACAAGAGGTAGAAGACAGAATCTCAGGCATTGAAGACAAGATAGAAGAAATAGATACCTCAGTCAAAGACAATATTACATCTGAAAAAAACATTTCCTGGCACAAAACATACAGAAAATCTGGGACAATAAGAAAAGACAAAATCTAGTAATAATAGGGATGGAGGAAGGAGAATAAATCTATGTCAAAGACAAAGAAAATATTTTCAACAAAATCAGGGAAAAGTAGGTCACTAACGTAAACAAAGAAATGCTTATCAATGTATGAGGGAGCATACAGAATACCACATAGACTGGACCAGAAAAGAAATTCCTCCATAAAATGTAAAACAAAAGAACATTAAACATATAAAACAGACTATTATAATCTGCAAGGGGAAAAGACTAAGTAACATATAAAGGCAGACCTATCAGAATTACACCTGACCTCTCCATGGAGACTCTAAAAGACAGAAGGGCCTGGACAGATACGCTATAAACTCTAAAAGACCACAGTTGCCAGACCAGACTACTAGACCCCGTAAAACTTTCAAATATAATAGATGAAGAAAGAAAGACATTCTATAATAAAATCAAATTTAATCAGTATCTATCTATAAATCCAGCCCTATGGAAGGCACTAAAAGGAAAATTCCAGCCTAAAGAGGTTAACCACACCCAAGAAAGCATAAGTAAAAAATAATGCCAGAACATAATATCAAAAGAGGAGGAAAACCTTTACCACCACAACAGGATGACAGGAATCAACAAAGCACTGCTCATTGATAAATTTCTTTTCTTTTTTTTTTTTTTTTTGGTTTTTCGAGACAGGGTTTCTCTGTGGCTTTGGAGCCTGCGCTGGAACTAGCTCTTGTAGACCAGGCTGGTCTCGAACTCACAAAGATCCACCTGCCTCTGCCTCCCGAGTGCTGGGATTAAAGGCGTGCGCCACCACCGCCCGGCTCATTGATAAATTTCAACATCAATGGTCTCAGTTTCCAATAAAAGACACATGCTAACAGTTTGGTTATAAAAACAGGATCCCTTCCTGTGTTGCATAAAATAAACACATCTTAACCTGAAGGACAGACATCACTTCAGAAAAAAAGGACGGAAATATTCCAAACAAATAAACCTAAGAAACTAGTTGCTCTACTCATTTAATGTCTGACAAAATAAGACTTCAAACCAAAACTAATCAGAAGAGCTAGGGAAGGACACTGCTCATCAAAGGAATAATCCATCCACCAAGAGGACATAGCAATTTTTAACATCTACGCCCCAAACACAAGAACACCAACACTCATAAAAGAAACACTACTAAAGCTAAAATCCCATGTCCAGCAGTAGATGGCCAACCAAAAACAAACTCAGCAGCATCTTTGAAAATTCTCTGTCTTATAATGTGCTAGGACATATTTTTTCAACCTTTACATATCCATTGCAGATAGATTATGCTCCCAATTTAGTGTGTTACGAGATTCCTGAGTGCGTAAATAAGTGTGTCTCTACATCCATACATATTTCTCAAGCAATTTCTTTGGCTCTTTTTCTTCTGTTTGTTTATTTTGTCTTATTCTGACTTGCTTGTTTTTTGTTTTATCATATCTCATTGTATTATTATTTCTCAGGTTCCTGTCTGTTTCCTGGATCCAGATCGGAGGAGAAGTGGGAAAGAAGTGGAAGGAGTTGAAGGAGGGAAAATAGTAATCAGAACACATGGAATGAAATAAAACTATTTTTAATAAAAGAAAAAAATATGTGTTGAGGAACTATGAAAGATGCTGAAGATGCTCTATACTCTACAGCATTAAATTAGTTAATTAATTCTTTATGCAAAATAGAAGAACATTCATCTCATTAGTATGTCAATTTACTTCAATCTTAGAGAAATGGTGAAAAAACTTGTACATAAAAATAATTTAAAATAACTTTCTATATCACTTATTATCTATAAATGCTTGGTTCACATACTTATTTAATCTTTTTAAGATTTCTTATTTGTGTAAGTGCAGGAACAGGGGCACTTGTATGTGTGTGCATGCATACATGTGCCTGTGGAGGAGAGAAGAGGGCATCAAATGTCCTAGAGTTGGAGCTACAGATGGTCTTAAAGACCTGACATGGGTACTGGGAGATGAGCTCTGATCCTCTGAAAAGAGCTACAGGCCTGCGCTTTTAACCACTGAGCCATGGTTCAAGTCCTTACTTACTGTATTTATCTATATACCTAGGGTCATGTAAAATTTTCTCAGGCCAAGAGAGGTCATGACTGAAAAAACTCTAAGAAGCCCTGCTTCGGTTGTATTTATATATTTTTTGAATGTGTGTGTGTGTGTGTGTGTGTGTGTACACTGCAAATTAATTTTTCCTTTTATTAAGATATATTCGTTTCTCACATAATCTATGTTGTTTCCCCTCCTTCTACTCCTCCCAATTCCTTCCTTCCCTGCGCCCTCCGATTCCATTCCCTTTCTGTCTCTCATTAGAAAAAAAAAAAAAAAAACAAGCTTCTAAGGGATAATAATAAAGTATCACAAAATAAAATAGAATAAGATAAAAGTATCACATTGAAGCTGGACAAAACTAAACATTCAAAGGAAATGAGCCCAAGCAAAAGTACAAAAGGCAGAGACCTACTCAGTCACACACTCAAGAACCCCCTAAAACCACTAAAAACCACTAAACTGAAGGCCATAATATATACACAGAGGACCTGATGCAGATTATGTAGGCTCCGTGACTTCATATGAGCATTGATCATGTTGATTCAGAAGGCCTTGTTCTGGTGTCCTCAGTCCCTTCTAGCTCTTACACTCTTTGTGTCTCCTCTTCTGAGGGATTCCCTGAGCTCTGGCGGGAGGGGTTTAATGGAGACATCCCACTTCGGGTTGAGAAACACATCATTAATTTAAAGGTTACACAAGAAAGTTTTTTGAGGAAGTAATAGGAAGGGAGAAATGAGGCAATTACAATATAATCTCCAAAAATTTAGTTTTTTTAAAACTCTTTACACTGTGTATTAGCATATTTTTGTAAAGAAACAAAGAATAAATTTAGCAGAGAGAGATTTCATGTATTCTAGGCTGACCTTGAAATGAATATAAAACTAAGGATGACCTTGAACTTCTGATCTTCTTGCCTCCAGCTTCCAAAGGCTAAAATTGCAGGTATGTGCCACCGTGCCAGGTTTATTCACTACCAGGAATTAAACCTGGTTGCAAGCAGCAACCAGGCCACATCTCTACCCCTAGCAATTTATTTTTGGAAACAAGATCTCAAACTATAATCCATACTGGCCTGGAACACATGACAATCCTCCTGCCTCAGCCTCCCAAGAACCCAGATTACAAGTGTAAGCCACCATGCCTGGCAGAAGTTAGCAATATTCTTTTCATAAAACAACATAAGGTAAATAATCCCTCATATAACCTCTGTCACATTTGTTTGTGTGTTTGTATGTTTGTTTTTCAGCCACCTTTCAAACATCTAGGAATATTTCAACTTTGCCTGCTATATTAAAAACACTTCAGCCGGGTGGTGGTGGCGCATGCCTTTAATCCCTGCACTCGGGAGGCAGAGGCAGGCGGATCTCTGTGAGTTCGAGACCAGCCTGGTCTACAAGAGCTAGTTCCAGTGCAGGCTCCAAAGCCACAGAGAAACCCTGTCTCGGAAAAATAAATAATAAAAAATAAATAAAACACTTCATGAAGCATATTTGATCTATGGAAATAATTTCCTGTCTTCTGTTCTAGACAATCAAATAATTCTCCATAAATTTCAGAGGATTGGGAATCTGTGGAGTCTACTCTCCGGCTATGAAGCAAATGAGCAAGAAATAAATAAGCGAATGACAATTAGGTTATAAAATCTCCATCCCATTGAAATTAAGAAATATATTTTGAAATAGCCCTGAGCAAAAAAGAAAATTAGTTTGGGATTTGGGCATAACTGCATAATATTGAAAATAATATCAAAATCTGTGAGATAAAACTCAAGTCATGGTTAAAGAGACATACCTGGCCTTAAAATGTTTTTAATAGCAAATAAGAAACCTTGAAAATCAGTTACCTACACTTTATCATGACTTAAGAAAGTGAAAATTATACCAAACTAAAGCAAAATTTTAAAAGAGAAGAAACTGATAGAAAAAAAATATATAGCCAAAATGGCCAACAAAAAACACATTTGTTCCTTAGAAAATATCAACAATATTGATTAACTACAAGATTGACCAATGGAAAAATAATATATTAAGCAGTAATAAAATATAGAATGAAAAGGGCTATATCTTATATATGTCTACATATATCATATATTATCATTCCATATATCAAAATACATAGCATTATATATTTTGCAACATATATTTTTATATAAAACAGTGATCCTAGGATAGCATGGAAACAATAAAACCATTAACTGTAAAATGTGAAAATCACTGAAAATGTAATTTATAAAAACTGACTCAAGTCAAAATAGAAAGTCATAATATTACTATTATATTAAGTGACTGAACCTAGAACGTAAAACTCTTCAAGAAATTGAAAGTCTAGATCTGAAGACCAATTAATAAGAACTCAGAGCGAGAAGTTGGGGTTCAACATGAAGATTGGAAAAGCAAAGCAGCCAGCCACTGGCTCTTACCTTGACCTTAGTTCAAAATGGAAATCCTGCCTCCAGGAATCTCAGAATGAGACTGTGTCTGAGAGCTGCTTCCTCCCATTATATATTCCTCTCTAGTGCTGGGACTAAAGAGTGTACCACTACCACCCGGTTTCTATGGCAGACTAGTGTGGCTACTGGGATTAAAGGTGTGTGTCACCACTGCCTAGCTATAAGGCTGATCAGCACATACATAAGACCATACCTCATGGCACACTCCTTTTCATTCTTTAGAGTCAGCTTTAAACAGGACTTGGTTGCCCTCTCTAAGTTAGGTTTCCTAAATGTTCCCTAACCCTATTAATCTGTGTATTTCCACAAAACTGTGGCCTGCCATTGAGGTTCTGGCGTCTTTCTCCTTTGGCTGCTATGTGGCATCTCTCTAACCCTGCTTTCTTTCTCCCTGCTCTTTCTTTCCTTTCACTTCTCATACTTTACAAATTTTTATTTATGTAACCAAAAAAATATAATTCTGTCTTCTCCATCTTGACTATAAATTCCACAAGAGTAAGACAAGTAAGACTCTTTCTTTATGTTTCATTTCCTTCTGTCCCTCAAGCTTCCTAAGCTTCCTACACAGTGCGTGACACATAAGCCTCATTGCATGAATGAGGAAATAGTCAGTGTCTCCCTCTTACTGTAAAAACTAGCAAGTAAGAGGAAGCATAACACAGGGGAGTGATGGCGAAACCACCCAGATTCACGTTCAAATCAAAAATCACAGTAAGCACATTTGGTTAGATTGCCTTATATGGCAATAGAGACACAATCCATTACATATCTTACTGGATTACTAAGATTAAATTCTTATAAAACGAACTAGTATAATGTTTAACACATAAAATAAGCTGCATAATTGACAGACAAGGTTAATCTTCTTTCTGGATTAAGAGATATTCAGTCTTTATAAGAAGCACTCTTAGAAACCATACTGCTTAGCTTGTTAATTCATTCACAAGTACAGGTGAATTAAGTCCCATGAGAAATCAAGTCCCTTGGAGTCAACTCTTCACACTCAATTCTTCTATGAACTCACCACTATTTCACATCTAAAAGCTTCCTTAAAGGAAAAATAGTGTCTCTGAATAGGTAGGTATACATCCGCATTCTCTGTCACTACTTTTCCCTGTACCTCCTTGTCATTCCTGTATTTTTTCTGTCACCAAATTTTGACATGATAATAACAATAAAGTAATGATAGCAGCAGCATGTCTCCAGCTCTGACTATCGTATTTCATCTAATTGGGTTCCTTCCAGTTTATGATACACCAATATTTTATATAGCACTAAAAAAAGCAAATTGCTGTCTAATGAATAATTGATGTCATTGATAATTGAGACTTGTTATGATTTTGGAAATGTTAGAATATAAAAGTAAATGTTGCTTTGTAAAACTGATAAAACATGATCTGCATTTGACACTGTTCTAATCCTTTGCATTTATTAAGTTACTAAACCTTTGGAACATCTCCGTTACATGGGTAGGCTAAAATATTCTTCAATATAAGTAGCTTCTTCTTAACTCCCTCTTCTCTACCTACCCTAGCATCGCCATACACAGAAGCATCATTGTTAACTCTCATCAACTAATTCTTCCCCATTTCCACTTTTGACTTCCTTGACAACCAATTCATTCCCTGCTGCCATAATTAGTTTCAAAAACTGAAAACTAGACCATGGCATTCCCCCTTTCAAGCCCTTCAATGGCTCTCCGTGAGTTTGGAATAGGGTCTAAATACTGCATAACATGATTTGCATAATACTGTATGCCTATGTTCTCATCTCTTACCTCCTAGAATGTAATCTTACCCAAAATTAGAACCTCTGAAGAACCTTTTCTCCCTGAAATACGTTTTATGTGCTTCCTTTTCCACCATTGCTGGAATTGGTAGAAGCTACAGACCCTTACATTCTACGCTTCAGTATTATTTTATTAAAGACACAGTGCTGCCTCTTCTGTCCCCAGTTAGGCTTAGTCTGAATTTTTATTGCTTTAGAACACCCTTTGTTACATCTCCAAAGCATTAAGTTCACCTGAAAATTACTTGTTCAAAGTGTCCCTCCTATATTAGATGATAAGATCCAGGGAACAGAAAAAAGGTGGGTTTATCTGATTTGCCCATTAATTCCTTAAAGTCTAACATAGTGGGCTGATATATTTCACATAATGAAGAGATGATGAGAAGGAGGAAAAAATCTTTGATTCTCAACTAAGAAAAATTTCATTATTGTGGTTAGAACTTGAGTATTCTTTTTTTAAATTATTCTCTCGTTCATTATATCCAGACTGCAGTTTTCCCTCCCTCCACTCTTCCCAGTCCCTCCTCTCTCCCCCAGATCCACTAGTCTTTCTTTTCCCTTCGGAAAAGAGCAGGCCTTCCAGAGATATCAATGAACATGGCATAACAAGTTATCATAAGACTGGTAACAAACCCTTATATCAAGGCTCGAGGAGGCAGTAGGAGGAAAATGGTCCCAAAAGCATGGTAGCATATGCCTTTAATTCCAGCACTCAGGAGGCAGAGACAGGCAAATTTCTGTGAGTTCAAAGCTACCCTGGTCTACAAAGCAAATTTCAGAATATCCAGGGCTACACAGAGAAATCTTGTCTCCAAAAAGCAAACACCAAAAAGAATTTGAGAATTCTAAGAAGTTTTGTAGAGATCAATCACACAGAAGTTCCAAAAGAAAAATGAACATTGAAATTGTCAGTTATGCCCATAATATTTACAGTCAAAATATCATGACATCTATCACTCATACACATATGTTACATAGCATATCTTTATATAAGAATATAGTTAACAGCTAAATTATTTGTATTTGGCAAAGCAAGAAAATCATCTATAGACTCACAGCCCAGGAATTAGAAAGAGTAATTCAAGAACTAAACCACCAAAGAAGGAGCAACACCCTGTGTCATTTGCACACTCTCCTAAGGCTGGTGACCTGATTTACCACTAGTCACCTCCTAAGAGTGAACTGAGTGACTCATATAGTCCATTGGAGTTTTGTACCCAAGTCCCAACACACGCATGCAACCTGCAGACGTTGATCCGGAGCTGAGGCTGCTATGCCTACGCTAGGGGTGGTGTCCTGCCTCCATTCCAAAACTCTACCTTCAATAGTAGCCCTAACAAAGTTGTAGACTCAATCACTACAGATTTGTAGTTTATCCCTAGGGTTCAAATACCATAAACAGGAATATGTAATGTATATAGTTCAGGGAACCTGCTTCTATCTAAAACTGGGGAATCTGTAGACACAAAAGAGAGGAATGATTCATTCATATACATGAATTTCCAGCCTCCAGTGCCCACTAAGCGTATAAGCAGGAGCATTTTTGTAGCTTCTAGAGACTGCAGTAGCTTTAGATTTCTGTACAAGCACTCAGAAGACAGGAAGAAATCACTCCACAAGTAAAGATAAAAGTGGGTTCTAGAATTGAGTGTTTAGTTCTTCCTGCCAGAGTGTTAAGGCAGCTGGAATGGCATTTGCACAATGAGATAGTTCTTGTAAACATTTGGTAAGCATACGCCCACTCCCTAAGAGCAATAGAGTTAGTCTCAAGCTAGTTCCAGCTGGAAACTGAGAAAGATGGATTGAAAACAAACAAGAAGTTGGGAGATTCAAAAAAAAAAGACCACTGAAAATGAACAATGTTATTAATGAACCAATGTAGAAAGCAGAGAAAGAAAATTAATGTGTTGTTTTGGGATCTTGGCACAAAATCACAACGGAGCCCTTGTGACAGTGGAAGAAAGCAAAAGGCTGATGTTGAAAGAAAAAAATCAAATTAAAAGACAGGAAATAACAATAAATCAGTTGATATGAGTACTAAAGACAGATCATAAAAACGGATAGGAAATCAGCTTAGTAAAATAAAATGTAAGCAAAAGTGCAAATTTGGTTACACCAGACATCCTAGTGTTTGCTAAATACTGCACCCAATATTGCCACCAACTTTTTAATATACCTTTCACACTCATCTTCTCTCTCCACAGGCCACCTTAGCCAAAACAGCCTCATTGGTCTTTTCATATTCATTCTAACTATCCTTCAGCTGCATTAATCCATCCTTCACACAGCAACCAGAGGGGACAATTAAAATGCAAATCAGATTACTTTACTCCCTTGCTTAAAACAATTGGAAGACTCCCTACCGTTCATGGAGGAAAGACTGAATCTGGCTCACACATTTTCAACCTCAATTCTTACATTAGTATCTCACACCAGCCTCCTTTCACTCTCTCTACAGCAACAGCATGGTGTCTAGCCAATTTAGAAATTGCTTGAATCCACAGCAAAAATTTCCATTAGTTTCATTCCAAACCAACCAGAACAGTTACCTTCCGCCTAAGGAGTAGTTGCTTCAGGTCTATTTCAGCTTAAAGCTCCCACCATGATTTTTCCCATATTTTTGTTGCTTCTCCTTGCTTCTACCAAAAAAAAAGTTTCCTACTGATATAGGAACTGCCACCAATCCAATCTCCAAAATTCCTTGCTATTAATTTGGACACAAGTTTTAGACAAGCCCAATATTCCTTCTCCCATAGTTTAAAAAAAAAAAAAGCCTGCTTGCCATGCTCAACTTCAGTGGACTCGTGGCTTTATTCCTTTATACCCTAGGACAATAAATTCTTAGATATACAATCTGTTGTTGTCAGATTCCCCTCTATACGCTGTGAATATATTTTATTATCGTTGGTTAATAAAGAAGCTACTTTGGCCTATGACAAGGCAGAATAGAGCTAGATGGGAAAACTAACCGGAATGCAGGGAGAAAGATGGCAGAGTCAGGTAGGCACCATATAGCAGCCAAAGAAGAAAGCTGCCAGAACCTTACTCATAAGCCACAGCCTCATGGCGGTACATAGATTAATAGGAATGGGTTAATTTAAGATATAAGAGCTAGCTAGGGATACACCTAAGGCAGGAAAGGAAAGCACAGTCTCTGTTTACAATCTGTGACTACAAGTTCAACACAAAAAACTAACCAAGAGCAGTTGGCCTTAACTCATGACTCAAATAATGGGTTTTGATTATCGGAAGAAGTTGTTATCCACCTAGAAATCCCAAGATCACATCAAACCAGCAACATTTCACTGAGGAAAAATACCCTATCTCAGTTTCAAACTTAAACTATAGGGATTATTGCTAAATAATAAGGTATACATTAAAAACCAAAGCACAATCACAATTGTAAAAAGAAAAGGAAATGAAAAATATCCACAAAGCTAGAAAAAAAATTAGCTCACTCACCCTTGGAGCTAAAGCACAGTGGGGTACCACAAACCAGTATTACTGAAAAAGTGGCACATTAGGAAAACTAAATCATTGCAAGAAACCAGAAGAGCCAAGTACTTCTATACAGAATAACCTTAAATATGCTATGAACAGTATAAGAAGCTAAGACAGCCAACTGAGGTACAGCCTAGGAGGTCAGACAGATAATTATATAACTAGGGCTTGCATCACACCACCCACTAACTCAAAACCTCGACTTCAGTCATCCTGAAGGAACAAAAGCTTCAAGCTGTGAGAATAAGAACTGCTTCTGAACTAACAGGCTGATTGAATAAAACACAATCTAGCCAGACCTAGGAAAAATAGTGATAGCTATGAAAGGAAAACCATGAATTTTTTCCATTTGGGTAACTATTCAGTGAGATAGAATTGCAAAGACTACCAAGAATGTCTTGAGAAAATAAATAGTCAACAAATACAAAATTATAATCCTGGAGAAGCACAGCATTTGAAAAGGACTTAAGAGTAAATGAATTTTGCATCATCAAAGAACTAGGGAACTAAGAGCTGTGAAAAGCAGAAACAATAGGCTTTAAAGTAGAAAAGCCACAGAAATAAGAAATGCTCATTTTTCAAATGAAAAATATGAATACTCTAAATCAAGACTGGTGACTCTGAAACAAAAGTTCAAATATTAGCATAAACTGAACACTCACTAGAGGCAAAGAATTATTTAATATCAAGGCCTGTTTGCAAAAAGATTTAAAACAAAACACATCAGAGGAACTGATAAAATTGAAGAGAAATTAAGGTATCTAGACAAGACTTAGACACTCCAACCAAATAGGAGTTCCAGAAATAGAAAATAGTAGATATAGAACAGTGATAATGGACAATAACACATACATACACACTGTATATACATATAATATGCATATAAGTGTATATGTATAACCTCATATATGAACTTGTAAGCTGATTTAAACATCATGCAACAGTAGTGGTAGGAAAAAGACACTTGGACACATAACTAACTAGAAGAACATACTAAGAGGAATTAACTATAGGAGATACAGAAATGTACAGAAAATTATCAACAGAAACCTTGAAATATCTGTGGTTAATGACGGTTGAATGAATTTGATTGTTTCAAGCTGAAATTGTGCTGAAGTAGCAGTAAATTGATTTATTTTAATTCACAAAAAATAAGGATAAAGAGGTACAAAATGAAGCAATAAAATTTAATGAAATTAATAGTGTTTAAGACACTTCCAACCCTGTCACCAAGAATGTAAAAATTAAGTCTGTTCCTCTGAAGATGATACTTATATTATCCATATATTTTGAATCTTTTCAATCCAAGAGAAAGCATCTAAAGATATTTATACTACATCAAAACCCATCCTCTGTAGTTAATGATAATTCTAATAATTCTAGTTAGTACTTAATGTTTCACTCGTATTGTGTAACCATTTCTGAGAAAACACAACCAAATGTCTATTTACATCACAGAGCTACCTTTTCTAGTCTTGTTTCTGTTTCTGTCCTAAAATATTCTCATCAAAAGCAACTTTGGAGGAAAGGGTTTATTTCAGCTTGGACCCTGTAGCTCATAATGAATGGAAGTCAGGGCAGGAACTCAAGGCAGGATTCTGGAGGCAGTAACTGAAGCAGAGGCCACAGAGGAGCCGGCTTACTGCTTTGTCCATCGTGGCTTGCTCAACATACTTCATTATACAACCCAGGATCAACCTAGGGGCACCATCCACAAGGTCTGGACTCTTGTTTATCAATCAACAACCAAGAACCCCACAGTCTTGCCTACAGAGCAACCCAACGTCATGTTCTTTCAGATGAGGTGCCCTCTTCCCAAGGCCTTAGCTTATGTCAAGTTGACAAAAAAATAATGAATTCAGCTCCAATGGCAAGCATTATTTTACTAGTGTGTAGCTTGGTGACATAATGAATGTCTTTGGGTACTTACAGGTGCAGAGGTGAGAGGTTGTTCAAGAGCATGAGTGACTCAAAAGCAGCTGTATCGCTGCAAAGCCCACCCTCACATGAACCAAGATTCATCCAAGCTGCATCTCTGGAAGTCAGTGTTTGGCAGGCAGCTCTGCTGAAGAATCAGAGAGTCTGTGCTCCCCAGACATTGTTTAGAACACTGTGGAGGGACCTTGCATATCTCATAAGTTTCTGACCTTCCTGGTAAGTTACCTTAACTTCGTGATCCTTAGCAGCCTCCTTCCATTCAGAGGCTACTGCACATAAGAACACACAAAGAGAAAACAGGAGAGCCTCCATATGAAAAAAGAAAGACCAAACATCCTTCTTGACAAGGAACTTGGAAAGAAAAGACTCTACAAGAATAAAATCCATTAAAGCTATATTCCTAAATGTATCTTCACCAGACTTCATGATGCATACCTTTAATCCCAGCACTTGAAAGGCAGAGGCAGGTGGATCTCTGTGAGTTTGAGGCCAGCCTGGTCTACAGAGTGACTTCCAGGACAGCCAGGGCTCTGTAGAGAGACCTTGCCTCAAAAAAGCAAAAAATAAAATAAATTAAGACATCAAGGTGGGAGACTAGAAAGATGACTCAGTAGTTAAGATCACTGGCTAATATTCCAGAGGACATATATTCAATTCCCAGCACTCACATAGTGGCTCACAACCATCTATAACTCCAATCCGAGAAGACCCAATGCCTTCTTCCAGCCTCCATGGGTACCAGACATGTACATGGCACAGACCTACATGTAGACAAACACACGTACACAAAAAGTAAAATAAATGAAAATAGAAACCTAATACTTAAAACATTAAAAGGGAAATGGCTCAGTAGATAAAACACTTTCCACCCAAGTAAGAGTGAGGACATGAATTCTAGTCCCAGGTCTTACATTGTGCTGAGCATGTGCCTAGAATCTCACTGCTGGGGAGGCAGAGACTAGGAGAATCCTTGACTCTAATGGGTCAGTCAGTGCGGTCAAATCAGCCAGTGAGAGGTCTTATCTCAAAGAACAGTTCCTACATACACTTCTCTGACAGCTACCCACCGTTTGACATAAGTTGATACAACTAAGGGATGTTCTTTACTGAACCCATGCTACACTCTGGAGTAAATCTCCAAAGTTATAAAGTAAATAAAGTTATTTTTACTTTATACAAAACCCATGTCAGATATTTTATTGTAGTAATGCAAAGCCAACTAATATATGAACATGAATATAGTTTTTAGACAGATAAATTGAGCTACATATACTCTTGAATCAAATACATTGTTTGAAAAATTAAGGGGAAGTTCAGCATTAAATAGTCTAGCAATGTGATTTGTAATTCTGAGAAAAAATGAGAAGTAAGGCATTGAATAGAACACAGTAATGATTAAAATATATGCATGTACTACAAGAAAATAAGTACATAAGCATCTCAATAGTTGAAAAGGCATGCAACTAGATGATATCAGTTATGAAAATAAACTTTAGCAAATTACAAATACATTTGCCAAACTACAAAAAATACAAATCACAAAAAACAGTCTTCATTTGATGAATGACAATTACCAAAACTTTGCAGCAAATCCTATGCCTATGGGGACACATTAGAAATAATGTCACTATGCTCAACTGTGTTCATAGTAGCAATGTTTGTTATAGCTAGAACCTGGAAACAACCTAAATGCTCCTTGATCAAAGAATGGATAAGGAAAATGTGGTACATTTATACAATGGAGTACTACAGCAGAAAAAAATAATGACACATTGAAATTTGCAGGCAAATGAATGGATCTAGAAAACGTCATATTGAGTGAGGTAACCCAGATCCAGAAAGACAAACATCATATGTACTCACTCATAAGAGGCTTTTAGACATAAAGCAAAGAAAACCAGCCTACAATCCATAATCCCAGAGAGCCTAGACAACAATGAGGACCCTAAGAGAGACATACATGGATCTAATCTACATGGGAAGTAGAAAAAGACAAGATCTCTTGAGTAAATTGAGAGCATGGGGACTATGGGAGAGGGTTGAGGGGAAGGGGAGAGGCATGGAGGGGAACAGAGAAAAATGTATAGATCATTAAATTCAATAAAAAAGAAAAAAAGAAAGGATGATATGTTAAAATGTACAATGTAATTGATTATTATAAAATATTCTAAAATTGTAAAAAATAATAATGTCACACAATGCAGGAATAAGACAGGACTTCTCTATCCCTATGACTAATATTACATTGTATAGTTTATCCAAAAATGATACAAAAAGAAATAATGCATCAAGATAAGAATTTTAAAGGACAGACTAATAGCCATCCGTAGGCTAAATGAAAACATATAACTGACAAGAATCAAACTTCAAGCATGAATTCAAATCTTCAACACTATCAGACTAAACCAACTTTAAAAAAAATTACCACTATTAGAAATGGAAGTAAGTATGGCCGGGTGGTGGAGGCACACGCCTTTAATCCCAGCACTCGGGAGGCAGAGGCAGGCGATCTCTGAGAGTTCAAGGACAGCCTGGTCTACAAGAGCTAGTTCCAGGACAGGCTCCAAAGCTATAGAGAAATCCTATCTTGAAAAAACCTAGAGAAAAAAAGAAAAAAGAAATGGAGATAAGTGTAACATTCCACATTCCAAACATTACAAGGATGATGAGGAAATCCCATAAAGAAATTTTCTAATAAATTGCCAACTCTCACTCCAGAAGAAATAAATAACTTGTACAGCACTTTAGTTATTAAAATAAAACAAACTTACACTGAACTCCGATGTTTAAACCCTTCAGCAAAGAATTCTGTGAAGCTTTTGGAGAAGAAATAATACTAAGTCTTCACATTAAAACTTTTGTACAAAATCCCAACAGGATTATGAGGCCAGAATGGCTCTGTATGATAAGTAAAAATTCACTACATAAAAAGTTCAACATACCTAATAAACACATGTAGAACTCCCCTGACAAATAGCAGTCAACAGATCCCAGAAGTATATCTTGACCAAGCAGAGTTTTGCCAGCGAATACAAGGATGATTCAGCACTTTAAAAAATCACTGTTCCTTGTAGTAGTAGATCCAAGAAATACAGAAAGGTCATCCACAAAACGTCAACACACTCATACCCAAACCCTCTAACAAACGATGGCCAGAAGGCACCTTCCACAAATTCAGAAATTGCAAGTAAGTAAAAATTCCCAAGTTGGCATCACAGCTAATGAGAGAAAGCTAAAGAGCTCCTGTAAGAAGATTAGGAACAAGGCAAGATTTGCGTTAGTCAACATCCTAATAGATATTCTCTCCAGCTGCAGTGCAACAGAGCAAAAGATGGATGGATGGATGGTGGACAGACAAGCATATGGATAAATAGTTACAAGTAGAGAGATCAAGACAAAGTAAGATGGATACAAACTAGAAAAAAATATAAAATAAAGCTATCTTTGTTGCCAGGCAGTTTAATCATCCATATAGAAATTAGTAAGAACTTTAGAAGGCAGTAAAACCAGAGAAGTGAGCTTTCTTAAGTACATAATCAGTTCACAAAGTATAATTCCATTTATACACTAATGATAAACATTCGTAAGTTGAAATCTTTAATGCCACTTATGATGGAGTCAGAAAGCATGCGGTACTTGAGAAGAGGCAGAGTAAGATGGTAGTCTAGACTATCTACTACTCCTTCCACAAAGCGTCGTTTTCAACAACTATTGACACATAAAAATATTTTCATAAAAGCTGAATACAATCAGGGGAGAGTACCTGTTAATAATAATAGTATTAAGAAAAGGGGTACCAATGAAAATAAGAGCCACTTCATACACTCAACCAACCCCAAGCAGCATAGGTTGGACAGAGAGATCATTTACTTCATATTAAAAAAATTAGCTAAATATAATTTCTAGTCATAATTCTCAACATTGGACATACCACGGGGGGCGACATCTTTGAACACCCCTTCACAGTTACTAAGACCACGTCAGTACAGACAGCCTGGGCCTCTAAACATATCCCACTGTTACACAGGAACCTGTAGCTGCTACAAGACAGACTTGAGATCCACCCGACACTCTTGCCAGGGAACCTACCTTCACCTTAGGCTCTAAAGAGCCCACAGCAGCCAGGCCTAAGCAGCTAAGAGCAAAGATCCCAACCTGGTACAGCATGGGTCTCAGTGGCCCTTTACTTAGGGTGCCCCCTAGTGTTGTACAAGCTGCAGTAATTGTGGGTTTAAAGACGGCAGGACAAACAACATGCCCAGAGTTTGTTGAGATATGTTCTCAAACAATGCCAGAATGGAAAGTAGCTAATTCTTCATCACCCAGGCCTTCATACGGGAGGACAAAGTTCAGGTGCAATCAGGAGACCACGACATCACTAAATGGACAAAGCAAAGTGCCACGGAATAACCGTAAAGAGAACCCAAATCGTCTAAGCAATCTTGAAGTGAAAGAACAAAGCTGACGCAGCACAGTAACTGACTTCAAGTTGCGACTTTGAGCTTTAGCACTCCGGACAGCATGGTACTGACTTCAAAGAGAAACAAACCTGGATGGCACGGAACACATAGGCAGAAATCAATTCACGCATCTAAAGAAAACTGGGGTTTTTGACGAAGATGCCCAGAAGACACGACACGATGGAGAAAGGTTAATGGCACTATTAGGACTAAATGTGGAGATGTAGAATGAAGTTCAACTTCAATATGAGTCAGATTTTGTTGCTAGAACAAAATACCTGAGGCTGAATATTCACACCAAAAAAAAAAAAAAAGAGTCTTCTAGAGTCTTCTCTAGCTCATAGGTTTGGAGGCTGAAAGCCCAATACTATGCAGCCCCACTTAGTCTCTGGTGAAATCCTCCTATAGGTTGGGGGCTCTCGTGACAATGATTTGCTCTCACAGGAACTAATTTGGCTCCTATGAGAAGTATTCTAGTAGTTTACCTTCAAGGGAAGAATGCCAAGTGCCTTAATCTCCTACTAGTCTCTTCAGTCTCCGCACCTGCTATTGTGATGAGTTGAAAGGAGCTGACTAGCAAAGAAATTGAAGAAAGCCCTTGGGCCTGGTCCTTAGTATAGCGCATGTAATACAAGGGGTGCCTCATGATTTCTGAGGTGTCCTTCAGACCACTGTCTTCATGGACAGCACTTAACTTCTTCCCCATGGTAACATCTTTAGCAAGAATTTTGTGAGCCACACACTTGCACACCTCTTCCCACGCATTCCCTGCTCTTCATGTTCTGCTCCCTTTAGCTCTGAAACCATGCTGAATGCTGTCTAAAACACCCAGAAAATCTTTTGTATACTTTGTTTAGACATTTCTTTTTCCAGTTACACAAATCATGTTGAAATTCAATCCTCTATGCCTTTGAAAGGCAGGACCACAGCTCACTAAAGTTCTATGTAATGGCTACAAAGGTAGCCTTTATCCCAAGTCTAATGAGATACTCGTTTGTATATGACTTGATTCTATGGGCTCTGCAGCCTCTGAACCTCCATGAAAATTATGTGTAATACCGTTTACAGAATTCTACATGGTGGTTAAGCAGCTCCTTTGGACAACTGCAATCACTGCTTATATACCCAATTCTGAAGGAGCTTGTATGTTTTCAGATAGTTATAGTAATTACTTGACTGTCAGTGTCAATTTTCTGTATTAATTTTCATTTCTGTAGCAAAATATCAATCCTGAAGCTTCCGAAGAAAATTTAATTAGATAAGCCTTAGAGGCTGAAAGTCTGAGATTAGGGAACACAGCTAAATAGTCACTGGTGAGAGCTTCATGGTAATGGCATCACTATAGCAGTATATTATTATTTGTATTTTGATAATAAATCTTGCCTGAAGACCAGAGGCAAAGCTAAAGCCACTAGAGGTCAGGCAATGATGACACACACCTTTAATCCCAGGGTTTGGGAGACAGAATCACGTGGATCTCTCTGAGTTCAAGGTCACCGTGAGTTACACAAGATCAGTGCAGAAACAAATCCAGGTGGTGGTGGCCTACCCCTTTAATCCCAGTATTAGGGAGTCATGCCTTCAATCCCAGCACTAGAGGGACTATAAAATGACAGGAAAGAGAAGTTTAGTCTGCTTAGTTTTTCAGTCGCCCAGCCTTGGTAGAGGTAAGACTTCTGGTCTCGTGGCTTGGCTTTTCTGGGTATTGTTTGTCTCTGTTTTTTTTTTTTGTTGTTTTTTGTTTTTTTTTTTTTTTATTCATGCTACATATCACCAAGGCAGGTGCAGAGATAGAAGAGACCACATGGAGAAACAAGTGGTAACCAGACTTGTTCTTTCTGTAACAACACACTCTCATGGAACTAGCCAATATCTCCAAAATAAAAAAAAAAAATAGTCATAATCCTCTCTAAGAGTGGTGCTTCTGATGATATAATTGCTTGCCACAAGGTCACACTTCTTAGAGGTTTCACTATTTCACTACCTCCAAAGAGTGCCACAACCACTATCAAACAGGCAGTCAGCACATCTAAAACACACTCTCACCAAGTACAAAAATCAGCTCCAAGTGCATTCGGCATGAAAAGGTAAACACTAGAGCTATAAAACCCTTACGAACATCACAGTGCAAGAATGGCATGCAGTTATTGTGTGCAATGAAAGAGTGAGAATAAACAAAATGAGATTCCCTCTAAATAAAAGTTACACAACAAAAAATAAGGTTTCAATACGCAAAATATATAAAGAACTCAACTGTAAAATCTATGAAAAACTCAATTAATTTGGGAAAATACCAAGAGCCAGATTAAAAGTTGACAAAGAATTTGACAAGACATCTGGGAATAATGGTCAGAAAATATGTAAAACAAGTATTCGTTATTGCTAAACCATGAAAAAGATTACAGTGCTGTTCTCACATAGTGCTGAGTGCTGACAGATTGTTGGTGGAAATGTAAATCGGTATAACTGGTATAACTATTACAGAAATCAGTAGAGAGGTTCCTTAAAAGCTGAAAAACAGCATTGGCACACGATCCACCTGGACAACTACTAACACATACATACAAGTAAACGAGACTAGTATGTCAACACTTGTACCGTGTCCATTGTAACAACACTTACACTAACCAAAAAAAATGGAATCAACCCACGTCCATCAACAGTTGAATGAACTAAAACCTAAATCAACGACTTAAAAACCAATTCTATAAAATTCCACAGCAAACTGAACAATCATTGTGAATTGAGTCAAAGACTTTTTATATTGAAGCTAGCCAGAGTTCATTGTAAAGAAGAGGGAAACACACTCTTCAGGCCTGAGAGTAGCTAACAGTCAAGGGGATCATCATGTAAGGCCAGGAGTTCTTAGAATCCATAAGGTAACAGTCATAATACAAAAAAAAAATCAATAAAATGAAAATATAAGCCACAGAAGGAAAAACTAATCTTTCAAGCATGGAGTTTTTAAAGGGCTTTTCACATGAGTACACATCTGTGTGTGTGCAGGAATAATGTAAGTATTCCGAGCATTAATGTGTAAATTATTAAAAATGGGCATTTCTCCAAACAAAGGATGCAGATGGCTGAGAAACACAGGAAAGGATATTCAATCATAAGGAAACAGGGAAATACAAGTTGAACCATGAGATACACTAACACATTCTCTAGGAAGACTGACAAATCAACCTGTAGATGATTGCTGTCTAATATAGCAACAATAAAATTTTAAAATATTAATAATATGAATTTTATTTATATTATCAATAAAATAAGAAAAGCAGCAATAAGCCAATGAGCTAGCTCAGTTGCACTTGCCACTCTTAAGCCTGATAACCTGAGTCCAACCTCCAGAACACAGATTGTGTAAGGAAGAGAACAAGCTCCGACAAGGAGCCCTCTGACCTCTACATGTAGGCACTGTGGCATGTGCACATGCTTCTATACACACACACAAATAAATATAAGATTTTTCGTGTGTGTGTGCATGTTATTATTTTTGCAAAGGTAGTAGTAGATGGAATATAAAGTGAGGAAATTTTTTCTGCTTTCTATTCGTCTCCCTTGTACTCTGTTATGTCATATCAAGAAGAAATCATTACAATATCATTGCATGTATGCTATCATAGATATACTATTCTTTCTGTTTTATTTATTTTTATTTTTGAAACTACAATTTAATTACAACATTTCTCCTTTCCTCCCTCCAAACCCTCCCATATACCTCTTCCCACTCTCATTCAAATTCATGGCCTCTTTTTTCACTAATTGCTATTAGACATATATATGTTTTAAATAATATTTCAAAAATCTATACAAATTTATATCTACCACAAAAAATTGGTTTAAAGCGGATCATAGACCAACATGCAAAACTGAAAACTCCTAGTCCATGGTGTTGAGGGAAAGAAACCTGCTCTACGAAAGTAATAGTCTGTACTTCAAAGAAGTTCAAAGTGCTACTATTGAGATAAAGAAAACACAAGTCACAGGTCCAATATAGGACTTATATTCGAAACTTACAAACAAGTTTTTAAAATTCAATAATCAGAATAAAACAACTCTGTTGTAAATAGGCGGAGAGGTGTGTGTTGTGTTCCCCAGCCGCCAGCTCCCAAGCCCCCAGCCACTGGCCCGCTCAGCTACTGGTGGCTGGCTGCCTGCACCCAAAATAACCACATGACAAACTGGATTCATTTAAACTCTGCCCGGCTTATTATCACTAGCCTTTTCTTGGCTAGCTCTTATAATTAAACTAACCCATTATAAAAGTCTGTAAGTCACCACGTGGTGACTTACAGACTTTTATAATGGGTTAGTTTAATTATGAGAGCTAGCCGGGAAAAGGCTAATGATAATAAGCCAGGCAGAGTTTAAATGAATCCAGTTTGTCACGTGGTTATTTCGGGTGCAGCCACCCGCTGAGCGGGCCAGTGGCTGGGGGCTTGGAAGCTGGGTGCGGAGAACAAACAACATGCACCTCTCCCCTATTTACAACACAACTCAGTTTAAAATGATCAAAAGATTGCAAGATTAAAGTCAGTGTGAACTGACTAGTACTACAGGCATGCTAGCAAAGATAGGGAGCACCAATTGCTGCAGCTGAGATGCCATGTCAGCTAGACACCTTGGAAGACTGTCAGTCTTACCATGTAACCTAGCACTTGAACTCCTTGCAATTCACCCAATGAATTCAAAACTTTCAACATAAATGTTACTGACAGCCTGTTCTTTACTGTCCAAATGTGAAAACAACAAAATGTCCTTCCACAGGGGAACATACTGTAACATCCCGATTCAGTAGAGTATTACTCTTTAATAAAGAGAAGTAAATAAGCTGTCAATCCATTAAAAGACACTAAAGACCCTTAAGCCCATACTGAAAAGTGTAAAAAGCTACTCTGAAAAAGGCAAAAGTATACAGAAAATAAATGATAAATGCCTCATGTCATATTTTGTCTTGTAATACAAAATAAAAAGCAACAACATAAAAGCAAAAATGGGAATTATTTGGGAAGGAAGAATTATCCAGTAGAAAGAGGAAAGAGAATATAACATGTCAAAATGAAAATCATTTTGTACAATGTAATAAATACTAATAAAACAAAATGTACTCAAACACCTACATACAAACAACATTACACTGTCTAAGCAGGTTGTTTTATGTTTTTAGTAATTTAAGTGTGTGTGTATGTTGTGTGTGTGTTGTGTGTGTGTATTGTGTGTGTAGTGTGTGTGTATGTGTGTGTAAAACAAAAATTAATGAAAAAAGGTCACACATTGGAAAGAGAAAAAAGAAATGTATAGGAGGTTTTGGAGGAGGAAAGAAAAGGGGGAAATGATGGAATTAAATTATAATCTCAAAAATAAAAGAAATAAAAGCAAAAGATTAATGTTAAGTATAGGCTCAGATGGGTGAGATGAATGAATAGGAAAGTCACAGGGAACTTTTATGCCTGTAATAAAATACAGTGGTGACAATATGGAATTATGCATGTTAAAACTCATATTAACTGCATGAAATACTTCCTCCAAATGTCAATTATGGATTTTAGTTAGTAATAACATATCAGTCCATCAATTGTAAGAAATGTACCACATCAATACAATAACTTAGTATTACAGAAAACTAAGGAGGGGTCATTATAGTCACCGTCTGAAAATCTGATTATTTTTCTTGTAAAACTAAAATTGAAACAAAGCTTATTAATTTTTAAGAGAAGTTAAACTTTGCAAAAAATTATATTAAAACAGCAAAAATTTAGTACTGGGTGTGGTAGTGCATGCCTTTAATCATAGCACTTAGGAGGCAGAGACAGGTGGATCTCTGAGTTTGAGGCCATCCTGGTCTACAGAGTGAGTTCCAAGACAGAACTACAATAGAGAGGCCCTATCTCAAAAAAAATTAACAAAAAAATTAAAAATGCTAACAATCTTTGAGTTTTTCTATATACTTTACAGAATTAAGGTATAAAGGTATATTATACATTTAACACAAATAAAAAAAATTGATGCTCAGTTTTTCAACAGTTACAGTAAGTAGGAGAGCTAAGGTGATTGAAATTATTTAAAAGCTATAATAATATTTAAACTTTATAACTAGGTCAAAAAGAGGCAGACCACAGGAATGTAAAGTAGACAAATTCCCTCAAAGAACATACTATATATATAACAATTTAGATATATTACACAGCAGTGGGAAAGAATGAATTATTCACTATTTGCTGCTATAAAACAACTGAAGAGAAAAACAATTTAGGAAATTACCTCACACTGAACAGCAACATAAATTTCAGAGGGATTAAGCACTTATTAAATTTTGAATAAAGAAGTGCAATATAATTCATGAGAAGAAATTACAAATTGAGAAATGGATATAATTATGTATAACTTGAGATTGCTGCATATAGAAGTTCTTTTGGCTCTCCCCAGATCTTCCCTTCTCCCTTCTAACCACCTCCCTTTCGCCTACCCCCACCCGAACCCCTACCTCCACCCCCATCTCCACAGCCGTGCTTCCAACTTTTGTCGGACGGTGGAGATGGAGGAAGGGTGGATATTGAAGAAGGGAATAAGATAACTACATTAAGGGAGCCATTTTAAGATTGGCAAAAGACTTGTCTCTAGAGGGGATCCCAGGTGTTCACAGGGATGTCCCCAGCTAGGTTCTTGGGCAGCAGAGGAGAGGGTTCCTGAACTGACCTTGTCCCATAGTTACATTGTTGAATATCTTGATCGTCACCATAGAAATTTCGCATGATGGATGGAGATAGAGCCAGAGACCCACATTCACATCAGAGCAAGGGACTGAGCTACCAAGGTCCAGTGGAAGAGCAGAAGGAGGGAGAAGATGAGCAAGGAAGTCAGGACCGTGAGGGACTGGCCCACCAACAGAGACAGTGTGCTTGATCTATTGGGAGCTCATCAAATCCAGCTGGACCAGGACTGAAGGAGCATATGACCAAACCGGACTCTCTGAATGTGACTGCCAGGGGGACTAACTGAGAAGCCAATGATAATGGCTGCATGTATTGGCTTTTTGGGAACCTAGTCTATATGGATGCACACCTTCTTAGACCAGGAGGCAGAGGGGAGGGCCTTGGACTTCCCACAGGGCAGGGTATCCTGCCCCATCTTAAGGAAGCAGGGGGAGGGCAATGGGGTAGTGGGGGAGCAGGAGGGCCTGGGACAAGGGGAGTAAATGTAAATTTTTCTTTTAACAATAAAAGCATGTTCTTTTGGAATGCAGACAGAAAAAATATTTTCACAGTTGTAAGAATGGTCTTATACCAAATATAGAAAAATGAGTAAAAATCATTTAAATTCTCAACAGAAACAATATACACAAAAAAGGAAACAAAATAAATATTAAAATACATCCACTATAATAAAAAGAAAAAACACTAAAGTGATGTTACTATTTTGCCTGTAAAGTTTGCAAAAATATAAAAGGGTGGTCCTGGAGCAGCGATGTGAACAGACGCTGCTGTCTTACTCAGCAAAATAGTCTCAAATGAACATCAAGTGATTTTAAAAGGTAAGCCCATCAACACCTCTTAGCCCATTCCAATAATTCATTTAAAAAATATTTATTATGTACATTTAAACATTTTTAGCTACTATAGGATAAAATCATCAATAAAATGGGGAAATCCTGTGCTTACTTTCTAAGGTATGTATGTGTCTAATATAGAATCTAGTTATGTGACGATGCAAAACTAAAGAAGAAAAGGAAAAAGGAGGTTCATATTGGGGGAGATGAGTTTGCATTTTTCATAAGCTCAGTATAGAAGACTTCACCACAGTAGCATCTGAGTGAAGTCCTTAAAGAGGTAAATTTCAAAGAGGAATGATATGTATAAGGATATACACTGCAGAGTTACCCACAATTGAAAACAATTTCAACACTCAATATTGGGGCTGTCAGATAATGATGGCATAAAAATTATGCAACTGTCAAAAATCTTGGAAATTTGCTTAATGAGGTGAAAATTCTCAGAATGTAGCACTAATAAAAAATAGTTATGAAACACACATATGGGCAGTCAAATGTGTATACACGCACACACACACATACCCCTAATTGTTAGGGGCTGCAGACCCTCAGACCCTGAACTTTCTATGACCCCTGGCCTGCTGGAGTAAACAACTTGCTCTCCTAAGCTTGCAGCTGCTCTGAGTATGGACCCTCATGAGTTCCTGAGAACGAGGAAGTGGTTTCTGGTGGGCTTGCAGCAGAAAAATCCTGAGAGCTAGGGCGTGGCCACTAGTCAAGGAGAGCACTATATAAGCTGCCCTGGAACACAATAAAATTGGCATTCTTGCTTCAGGAGTGACCCACGTCTGTGTGTGTTCTTTCATCCCCAGAGCCTTGCCTGACCATGGTTCCAAGTGGTGCAGGCACCAGACCTAATGATGCTGTAAACACGGAAGCACCTGGAAGTAAGTGTTGCAAGTTATTTCTGGAGTTGTCTCTTAAGACACAATTTCCAAATTTCCTGTAATGAGATTATTTTGTTTTTATACCATGAAAAAGTATAAAGGTAGACTTTACAGTCTTGAAGTGAAGTGAGAGTTGTCCAGGACTTTGAACATTAAAGTTCTGGGAAGCTTGACATAGGGGAATGGGTTCAGGCTGAGCCATCAGGAATCATGTTGATCTAGTTACTTATCATATGACCTATGTGGACGACATCAGGAAAACGGGCTTCTGGATACAACAGGAAAGTTGCACATGTGAAGTCATAGACATTGTAATAGCAGACATAAGACTTAGATAAACTCAAGCCAGACAAAATCCCAGCATGGAGGGTGACAGCTAGGCATGAAAGTGCACCAATAACTGAGGAGCTATTGACATTCGATAGGTACTGGGAGACAGACAGTCAGCTATCTCTAATGAAACTACTCTGGTAAGGTGACCACACTTGGGTGCAGTCCTCACTCCCAACCCAAACTGGAATTGACTTTTGGTGGGAAAAGAAGAAACCTCAAAGTTGTTTAGGATAGAGAGATGTCAGCAGAGAGGTAGGATATAGGAAGAATTGGGCTGAATATGATCAAAATGTTATATTAAATTCTCAATCAATAAAAGTATATTTTAAAAACAAATGAGACATTCCGGAAGCAAAGAGCCTGATAGAGAAGGTATTCAAAAATATATAACGTGTGCTCTGAAGGACTGGGGGTGCCTAGAGTAGAGGGAAGGTGCAAAGAGGACCGAACCATCTTTCAATGTATAAATGGATGTTATAGGAAAGGAAATTGAAGTTAATATTGCAATTGCTTCATGAAGCAAGTGTCAGCATTCAGGCATCTGCACTGGCCTGCCCTTGGGGTCCTGACAGATTACATCCATCCTCAGCCACAGCCGCCACTAAGAGCACCTCCTCTGCACATTTGCTACTTTCCCTTATAAAAGGTGGGCCTTGCCCACCTCCTGTCTCTTTCTCTGTTTCTCTCTCTCTGTTTCTCTCTCTCTGTTTCTCTCTCTCTGTTTCTCTCTCTCTCTCTCTCTCTCTC